>OZ038382.1:43943113-44135016 GCA_964036045.1 Eutreptiella sp. 'Long Island Sound 2002'
AAACCGGTTGGCCGAGGCGTCAAAGCCATCGATCTCCGCCCACCAGGTCTTGACCTTTTCTTCGGACTGTCGATTCCGAAGGGTGGCGGCGGTTTCTGAGGGGATCTTGTCAAAAATCAGATTTTTCAGCTCGGCACTAGAAAATTTTTCGCCTGAATGTTCAGATTCTTCTACGAGATTCCAGAAGCGCTGTCTCTTGTCCTGCACCTCGTGCAAGATTAATCGAGAGAATGAAGGAAAATTCTTCAACATCTGGTGGTAATGGTCCTCAGGCAGCCGGGATCCACGTACCTCCAACTGTTCCCACACCTCATCAAAGGTAAGGGGGGAACTTGAATCTTCACGATCACTCCAGGTCCTGAGCCAAGTGTTGGCCGGCGCTCCCTCAAGGCAGTCCAGGAGGGCCATCAGGAACTGATCATCCTGGAGCTTTTGAGTCTTAACCCACAGTTTAAATTCCCGTTGGAACTGAGGCCAACGTCTGGGGTTTCCATTATACTTCGGTTGCTTGGCAACCTGACGAAGTCGCAATGAAGTGGGATTTAGGAGTGAATCCAGCCCAACACCGGCCGTAATGGTAGACACCTTGGCGGCATCATTAGCCACACCAGCTCCGGCGAGGGTCTGGGCGAGCAACATCTGGGCAATTGCATTGGAATCAACAGCAGGAAGGGTAGTACGGGAGGCAGTTCTTTTGGCATTCTGAACCTCAGTCCTAGCCTTCGCCGATCTACTCTGTGATCGAGAGATTGTAACCCTTCCCTTTAACTTAGTCCTGCTGATCCGTGCATCGGTGGTCTTAGAGTCCACCGAAGGAGCAATCGAAAAAATTTCTGTCGCCTCCTCCGACGGTTCTGTTGTCGGATCCACCGATGATGCGCCCTCAGACCTCATGTGGGTCTTGAAAAGATCTTTAATTCCCAGCGTTTGAATGATGAGTTGCATTTGATCTTTGAGCAATTGGAGCTCAGTATCTCGCTGTAATCTGCAAGAGCAGTCGGCAGGACAGTACATACCGTGTCCTGAAGGGCCTGAGCAGGCTGTCGGACCGCTAATCTCAGTGGTTCGCAGCCAGGAGTCCACTTGGGGAGCTCCTTCAGTCCTAATTTCCAGGCTTGCCTGCCTAGCTGCCTCTAAAATTCCTTCCTCAACCGCGGCAGCTAGATCGTCGCGGATGGAAACAGAGGGATGAGGGGCGGAGGGCCCGGCAACCGGTGCCTTGGTCTTCTCCTTTGGGAAGGGGCTTGCCTCCCAGATCTGCAAGAAAATGGCAAAAGATTCATCTTCTTGAGAACACCACCACATCCTGGTATTAATTTCTTCTTGAAGGAGGAAAAAATATTCAAATAAAAAATCAGAGGCGATTCTTTCTTGTCCTATCAGCTTAGACGTGGCTAATAGACACAGGGCCTCAAGCGCCTCAAGGTTACGGGCCACTTCCGAAGACAAATGGTTGTCCCATTGTGCCCATGAGGCTGGTCGATTATAGGTAGGTACCTCACCTGGACCACCCATCTCAATGTCGTCAATGTCGGCATCGATGGTCACAAAATGTGAACATTGGTACGGAGTATTAGTACCTGCCAGGTCCGTAAGCTCCACCGGAGCGTTGCCATTAGCGTAGGCTGGGAGATTCCAGCTGCTTGATGGCCAATTTTGACTTGGATCTTGATTGTAATCTGGGCCTCCACAGCTGCTGATTTGTGTCCTTTTTGGGCAATTTGGGCTAGCGCAAGGCATTCCTCTCAAGGCCTCGTTCGCACAGCACCACGGGAGCGTGATCGTTACGTCTCCGGAGGTGGCGGAGTCTACGGGGACATACTGAGGGGCTAGCTGTGGTTGGGACACCAAAGGAACAACATTCAGGTAGCCTCTGCTACCATGAAAGTGCTGCCCTGGGTCGTTGTGGGTGCCGGAGGGCTCGGGGCCGGCAAGACCAGTGGGGCAGGCACGCGAGGAGTCTTCCTGGATGTTGTTATTGGGGGTAGAACCGGAGACACGGACACCAACGGAGGCGAGAGCAGCGACAACAGAAGCAAGGTCCATGCTGATTGTGGTCCGGCAGAAAATCCCAGTCTATGAAGAAAATTGAGGTGAATTATTCTAAATACATCTGAGTGTCCAAAACTGTCTGAAAGAATTTAAATAATCCATTTATGTAAAATTGTCTGGCCGATCTGGCCCGCGAGCGCGCGTCAGCGGCAAATGGCGATTCCACCTAAAATAGCGGAATGCGGCGGATTTACGGGAAATGGACCGCGGAATCAAATCCGGCATATCAGAAATATATAGGAAATATCCTGTGACTGAGCTGCGAGGCGGCAATTCCGCCGAAGCAAAGAAAATGACCAGAATGTAGCCAATCTGGGCAGAATGTCTGAAAATCTGAGCAGATGGGGCTAGCCGCACTTACAAGCTCCCCCTTCAGCGTTCCGGGAAGGCATTAGAAGAAAATTTAGAAGGGGCATGTTCCATATTTTTGCAAAAAAGTTTCATTTTGGTACGCCACATTTTTTGGATTTTCAGGTTGCTGCGTGGTGGTTGGCTAGGCTGTACGCGTGCTTTTGTAAAGTGGCACCTTTCGCCCTACCCGTTGAAGTTTTCGCTCTGGTCCACTGCCACCACACACCCACACTGCCATTGCACCCCCCGCCACCCCCGCGCGCGCGCGCTCGCTCGCCTCGTCTCGTCAAGCCAAGGCATGGCTGGCTTGGCTTGGCATGGTATGGTATGGCTTGGTGTGAGAGCCAGGTGCTTTCATAATGAAGTGTGCTGATACTTGCCGACACAATATCTCAAAATTGAATTCGGGACTTTCTGTCAGGTTATTGCAGCTCCCCCTTCAGCGTTCCGGGAAGGCATTAGAAGAAAATTTAGAAGGGGCATGTTCCATATTTTTGCAAAAAAGTTTCATTTTGGTACGCCACATTTATTGCATTTTCAGGTCGCTGCGTGGTGGTTGGCTAGGCTGTACGCGTGCTTTCGTAAAGTGGCACCTTTCGCCCTACCCGTTGAAGTTTTCGCTCTGGTCCACTGCCACCACACACCCACACTGCCATTGCACCCCCCGCCACCCCCGCGCGCGCGCGCTCGCTCGCCTCGTCTCGTCAAGCCAAGGCATGGCTGGCCTGGCTTGGCATGGTATGGTATGGCTTGGTGTGAGAGCCAGGTGCTTTCATAATGAAGTGTGGTGATACTTGCCGACACAATATCTCAAAATTGAATTCGGGACTTTCTGTCAAGTTATTGCAGCTCCCCCTTCAGCGTTCCGGGAAGGCATTAGAAGAAAATTTAGAAGGGGCATGTTCCATATTTTTGCAAAAAAGTTTCATTTTGGTACGCCACATTTATTGGATTTTCAGGTTGCTGCGTGGTGGTTGGCTAGGCTGTACGCGTGCTTTCGTAAAGTGGCACCTTTTGCCCTACCCGTTGAAGTTTTCGCTCTGGTCCACTGCCACCACACACCCACACTGCCATTGCACCCCCCGCCACCCCCGCGCGCGCGCGCTCGCTCGCCTCGTCTCGTCAAGCCAAGGCATGGCTGGCTTGGCTTGGCATGGTATGGTATGGCTTGGTGTGAGAGCCAGGTGCTTTCATAATGAAGTGTGCTCATACTTGCCGACACAATATCTCAAAATTGAATTCGGGACTTTCTGTCAAGTTATTGCAGCTCCCCCCTCAGCGTTCCGGGAAGGCATTAGAAGAAAATTTAGAAGGGGCATGTTCCATATTTTTGCAAAAAAGTTTCATTTTGGTACGCCACATTTATTGGATTTTCAGGCTGCTGCGTGGTGGTTGGCTAGGCTGTACGCGTGCTTTCGTAAAGTGGCACCTTTCGCCCTACCCGTTGAAGTTTTCGCTCTGGTCCACTGCCACCACACACCCACACTGCCATTGCACCCCCCGCCACCCCCGCGCGCGCGCGCTCGCTCGCCTCGTCTCGTCAAGCCAAGGCATGGCTGGCTTGGCTTGGCATGGTATGGTATGGCTTGGTGTGAGAGCCAGGTGCTTTCATAATGAAGTGTGGTGATACTTGCCGACACAATATCTCAAAATTGAATTCGGGACTTTCTGTCAAGTTATTGCAGCTCCCCCTTCAGCGTTCCGGGAAGGCATTGGAAGAAAATTTAGAAGGGGCATGTTCCATATTTTTGCAAAAAAGTTTCATTTTGGTACGCCACATTTATTGGATTTTCAGGTTGCTGCGTGGTGGTTGGCTAGGCTGTACGCGTGCTTTCGTAAAGTGGCACCTTTCGCCCTACCCGTTGAAGTTTTCGCTCTGGTCCACTGCCACCACACACCCACACTGCCATTGCACCCCCCGCCACCCCCGCGCGCGCGCGCTCGCTCGCCTCGTCTCGTCAAGCCAAGGCATGGCTGGCTTGGCTTGGCATGGTATGGTATGGCTTGGTGTGAGAGCCAGGTGCTTTCATAATGAAGTGTGGTGATACTTGCCGACACAATATCTCAAAATTGAATTCGGGACTTTCTGTCAAGTTATTGCAGCTCCCCCTTCAGCGTTCCGGGAAGGCATTAGAAGAAAATTTAGAAGGGGCATGTTCCATATTTTTGCAAAAAAGTTTCATTTTGGTACGCCACATTTATTGGATGTTAAGGTTGCTGCGTGGTGGTTGGCTAGGCTGTACGCGTGCTTTCGTAAAGTGGCACCTTTCGCCCTACCCGTTGAAGTTTTCGCTCTGGTCCACTGCCACCACACACCCACACTGCCATTGCACCCCCCGCCACCCCCGCGCGCGCGCGCTCGCTCGCCTCGTCTCGTCAAGCCAAGGCATGGCTGGCTTGGCTTGGCATGGTATGGTATGGCTTGGTGTGAGAGCCAGGTGCTTTCATAATGAAGTGTGCTGATACTTGCCGACACAATATCTCAAAATTGAATTCGGGACTTTCTGTCAAGTTATTGCAGCTCCCCCTTCAGCGTTCCGGGAAGGCATTAGAAGAAAATTTAGAAGGGGCATGTTCCATATTTTTACAAAAAAGTTTCATTTTGGTATGCCACATTTATTGGATTTTCAGGTTGCTGCGTGGTGGTTGGCTAGGCTGTACGCGTGCTTTCGTAAAGTGGCACCTTTCGCCCTACCCGTTGACGTTTTCGCTCTGGTCCACTGCCACCACACACCCACACTGCCATTGCACCCCCCGCCACCCCCGCGCGCGCGCGCTCGCTCGCCTCGTCTCGTCAAGCCAAGGCATGGCTGGCTTGGCTTGGCATGGTATGGTATGGCTTGGTGTGAGAGCCAGGTGCTTTCATAATGAAGTGTGGTGATACTTGCCGACACAATATCTCAAAATTGAATTCGGGACTTTCTGTCAAGTTATTGCAGCTCCCCCTTCAGCGTTCTGGGAAGGCATTAGAAGAAAATTTAGAAGGGGCATGTTCCATATTTTTGCAAAAAAGTTTCATTTTGGTACGCCACATTTATTGGATTTTCAGGTTGCTGCGTGGTGGTTGGCTAGGCTGTACGCGTGCTTTCGTAAAGTGGCACCTTTCGCCCTACCCGTTGAAGTTTTCGCTCTGGTCCACTGCCACCACACACCCACACTGCCATTGCACCCCCCGCCACCCCCGCGCGCGCGCGCTCGCTCGCCTCGTCTCGTCAAGCCAAGGCATGGCTGGCTTGGCTTGGCATGGTATGGTATGGCTTGGTGTGAGAGCCAGGTGCTTTCATAATGAAGTGTGGTGATACTTGCCGACACAATATCTCAAAATTGAATTCGGGACTTTCTGTCAAGTTATTGCAGCTCCCCCTTCAGCGTTCTGGGAAGGCATTAGAAGAAAATTTAGAAGGGGCATGTTCCATATTTTTGCAAAAAAGTTTCATTTTGGTACGCCACATTTATTGGATTTTCAGGTTGCTGCGTGGTGGTTGGCTAGGCTGTACGCGTGCTTTCGTAAAGTGGCACCTTTCGCCCTACCCGTTGACGTTTTCGCTCTGGTCCACTGCCACCACACACCCACACTGCCATTGCACCCCCCCGCCACCCCCGCGCGCGCGCGCTCGCTCGCCTCGTCTCGTCAAGCCAAGGCATGGCTGGCTTGGCTTGGCATGGTATGGTATGGCTTGGTGTGAGAGCCAGGTGCTTTCATAATGAAGTGTGGTGATACTTGCCGACACAATATCTCAAAATTGAATTCGGGACTTTCTGTCAAGTTATTGCAGCTCCCCCTTCAGCGTTCCGGGAAGGCATTAGAAGAAAATTTAGAAGGGGCATGTTCCATATTTTTGCAAAAAAGTTTCATTTTGGTACGCCACATTTATTGGATTTTCAGGTTGCTGCGTGGTGGTTGGCTAGGCTGTACGCGTGCTTTCGTAAAGTGGCACCTTTCGCCCTACCCGTTGAAGTTTTCGCTCTGGTCCACTGCCACCACACACCCACACTGCCATTGCACCCCCCGCCATCCCCGCGCGCGCGCGCTCGCTCGCCTCGTCTCGTCAAGCCAAGGCATGGCTGGCTTGGCTTGGCATGGTATGGTATGGCTTGGTGTGAGAGCCAGGTGCTTTCATAATGAAGTGTGGTGATACTTGCCGACACAATATCTCAAAATTGAGTTCGGGACTTTCTGTCAAGTTATTGCAGCTCCCCCTTCAGCGTTCCGGGAAGGCATTAGAAGAAAATTTAGAAGGGGCATGTTCCATATTTTTGCAAAAAAGTTTCATTTTGGTACGCCACATTTATTGGATTTTCAGGTTGCTGCGTGGTGGTTGGCCAGGCTGTACGCGTGCTTTCGTAAAGTGGCACCTTTCGCCCTACCCGTTGAAGTTTTCGCTCTGGTCCACTGCCACCACACACCCACACTGCCATTGCACCCCCCGCCACCCCCGCGCGCGCGCGCTCGCTCGCCTCGTCTCGTCAAGCCAAGGCATGGCTGGCTTGGCTTGGCATGGTATGGTATGGCTTGGTGTGAGAGCCAGGTGCTTTCATAATGAAGTGTGGTGATACTTGCCGACACAATATCTCAAAATTGAATTCGGGACTTTCTGTCAAGTTATTGCAGCTCCCCCTTCAGCGTTCCGGGAAGGCATTAGAAGAAAATTTAGAAGGGGCATGTTCCATATTTTTGCAAAAAAGTTTCATTTTGGTACGCCACATTTATTGGATTTTCAGGTTGCTGCGTGGTGGTTGGCTAGGCTGTACGCGTGCTTTCGTAAAGTGGCACCTTTCGCCCTACCCGTTGACGTTTTCGCTCTGGTCCACTGCCACCACACACCCACACTGCCATTGCACCCCCCGCCACCCCCGCGCGCGCGCGCTCGCTCGCCTCGACTCGTCAAGCCAAGGCATGGCTGGCTTGGCTTGGCATGGTATGGTATGGCTTGGTGTGAGAGCCAGGTGCTTTCATAATGAAGTGTGGTGATACTTGCCGACACAATATCTCAAAATTGAATTCGGGACTTTCTGTCAAGTTATTGCAGCTCCCCCTTCAGCGTTCCGGGAAGGCATTAGAAGAAAATTTAGAAGCGGCATGTTCCATATTTTTGCAAAAAAGTTTCATTTTGGTACGCCACATTTATTGGATTTTCAGGTTGCTGCGTGGTGGTAGGCTAGGCTGTACGCGTGCTTTCGTAAAGTGGCACCTTTCGCCCTACCCGTTGAAGTTTTCGCTCTGGTCCACTGCCACCACACACCCACACTGCCATTGCACCCCCCGCCACCCCCGCGCGCGCGCGCTCGCTCGCCTCGTCTCGTCAAGCCAAGGCATGGCTGGCTTGGCTTGGCATGGTATGGTATGGCTTGGTGTGAGAGCCAGGTGCTTTCATAATGAAGTGTGCTGATACTTGCCGACACAATATCTCAAAATTGAATTCGGGACTTTCTGTCAAGTTATTGCAGCTCCCCCTTCAGCGTTCCGGGAAGGCATTAGAAGAAAATTTAGAAGGGGCATGTTCCATATTTTTACAAAAAAATTTCATTTTGGTACGCCACATTTATTGGATTTTCAGGTTGCTGCGTGGTGGTTGGCTAGGCTGTACGCGTGCTTTCCTAAAGTGGCACCTTTCGCCCTACCCGTTGAAGTTTTCGCTCTGGTCCACTGCCACCACACACCCACACTGCCATTGCACCCCCCGCCACCCCCGCGCGCGCGCGCTCGCTCGCCTCGTCTCGTCAAGCCAAGGCATGGCTGGCTTGGCTTGGCATGGTATGGTATGGCTTGGTGTGGGAGCCAGGTGCTTTCATAATGAAGTGTGGTGATACTTGCCGACACAATATCTCAAAATTGAATTCGGGACTTTCTGTCAAGTTATTGCAGCTCCCCCTTCAGCGTTCCGGGAAGGCATTAGAAGAAAATTTAGAAGGGGCATGTTCCATATTTTTGCAAAAAAGTTTCATTTTGGTACGCCACATTTATTGGATTTTCAGGTTGCTGCGTGGTGGTTGGCTAGGCTGTACGCGTGCTTTCGTAAAGTGGCACCTTTCGCCCTACCCGTTGAAGTTTTCGCTCTGGTCCACTGCCACCACACACCCACACTGCCATTGCACCCCCCGCCACCCCCGCGCGCGCGCGCTCGCTCGCCTCGTCTCGTCAAGTCAAGGCATGGCTGGCTTGGCTTGGCATGGTATGGTATGGCTTGGTGTGAGAGCCAGGTGCTTTCATAATGAAGTGTGCTGATACTTGCCGACACAATATCTCAAAATTGAATTCGGGACTTTCTGTCAAGTTATTGCAGCTCCCCCTTCAGCGTTCCGGGAAGGCATTAGAAGAAAATTTAGAAGGGGTATGTTCCATATTTTTACAAAAAAGTCTCATTTTGGTACGCCACATTTATTGGATTTTCAGGTTGCTGCGTGGTGGTTGGCTAGGCTGTACGCGTGCTTTCGTAAAGTGGCACCTTTCGCCCTACCCGTTGAAGTTTTCGCTCTGGTCCACTGCCAACACACACCCACACTGCCATTGCACCCACCGCCACCCCCGCGCGCGCGCGCTCGCTCGCCTCGTCTCGTCAAGCCAAGGCATGGCTGGCTTGGCTTGGCATGGTATGGTATGGCTTGGTGTGAGAGCCAGGTGCTTTCATAATGAAGTGTGGTGATACTTGCCGACACAATATCTCAAAATTGAATTCGGGACTTTCTGTCAAGTTATTGCAGCTCCCCCTTCAGCGTTCCGGGAAGGCATTAGAAGAAAATTTAGAAGGGGCATGTTCCATATTTTTGCAAAAAAGTTTCATTTTGGTACGCCACATTTATTGGATTTTCAGGTTGCTGCGTGGTGGTTGGCTAGGCTGTACGCGTGCTTTCGTAAAGTGGCACCTTTCGCCCTACCCGTTGAAGTTTTCGCTCTGGTCCACTGCCACCACACACCCACACTGCCATTGCACCCCCCGCCACCCCCGCGCGCGCGCGCTCGCTCGCCTCGTCTCGTCAAGCCAAGGCATGGCTGGCTTGGCTTGGCATGGTATGGTATGGCTTGGTGTGAGAGCCAGGTGCTTTCATAATGAAATGTGGTGATACTTGCCGACACAATATCTCAAAATTGAATTCGGGACTTTCTGTCAAGTTATTGCAGCTCCCCCTTCAGCGTTCCGGGAAGGCATTAGAAGAAAATTTAGAAGGGGCATGTTCCATATTTTTGCAAAAAAGTTTCATTTTGGTACGCCACATTTATTGGATTTTCAGGTTGCTGCGTGATGGTTGGCTAGGCTGTACGCGTGCTTTCGTAAAGTGGCACCTTTCGCCCTACCCGTTGAAGTTTTCGCTCTCGTCCACTGCCACCACACACCCACACTGCCATTGCACCCCCCGCCACCCCCGCGCGCGCGCGCTCGCTCGCCTCGTCTCGTCAAGTCAAGGCATGGCTGGCTTGGCTTGGCATGGTATGGTATGGCTTGGTGTGAGAGCCAGGTGCTTTCATAATGAAGTGTGCTGATACTTGCCGACACAATATCTCAAAATTGAATTCGGGACTTTCTGTCAAGTTATTGCAGCTCCCCCTTCAGCGTTCCGGGAAGGCATTAGAAGAAAATTTAGAAGGGGTATGTTCCATATTTTTACAAAAAAGTCTCATTTTGGTACGCCACATTTATTGGATTTTCAGGTTGCTGCGTGGTGGTTGGCTAGGCTGTACGCGTGCTTTCGTAAAGTGGCACCTTTCGCCCTACCCGTTGAAGTTTTCGCTCTGGTCCACTGCCACCACACACCCACACTGCCATTGCACCCCCCGCCACCCCCGCGCGCGCGCGCTCGCTCGCCTCGTCTCGTCAAGCCAAGGCATGGCTGGCTTGGCTTGGCATGGTATGGTATGGCTTGGTGTGGGAGCCAGGTGCTTTCATAATGAAGTGTGGTGATACTTGCCGACACAATATCTCAAAATTGAATTCGGGACTTTCTGTCAAGTTATTGCAGCTCCCCCTTCAGCGTTCCGGGAAGGCATTAGAAGAAAATTTAGAAGGGGCATGTTCCATATTTTTGCAAAAAAGTTTCATTTTGGTACGCCACATTTATTGGATTTTCAGGTTGCTGCGTGGTGGTTGGCTAGGCTGTACGCGTGCTTTCGTAAAGTGGCACCTTTCGCCCTACCCGTTGAAGTTTTCGCTCTGGTCCACTGCCACCACACACCCACACTGCCATTGCACCCCCCGCCACCCCCGCGCGCGCGCGCTCGCTCGCCTCGTCTCGTCCAGCCAAGGCATGGCTGGCTTGGCTTGGCATGGTATGGTATGGCTTGGTGTGAGAGCCAGGTGCTTTCATAATGAAATGTGGTGATACTTGCCGACACAATATCTCAAAATTGAATTCGGGACTTTCTGTCAAGTTATTGCAGCTCCCCCTTCAGCGTTCCGGGAAGGCATTAGAAGAAAATTTAGAAGGGGCATGTTCCATATTTTTGCAAAAAAGTTTCATTTTGGTACGCCACATTTATTGGATTTTCAGGTTGCTGCGTGGTGGTTGGCTAGGCTGTACACGTGCTTTCGTAAAGTGGCACCTTTCGCCCTACCCGTTGAAGTTTTCGCTCTCGTCCACTGCCACCACACACCCACACTGCCATTGCACCCCCCGCCACCCCCGCGCGCGCGCGCTCGCTCGCGTCGTCTCGTCAAGTCAAGGCATGGCTGGCTTGGCTTGGCATGGTATGGTATGGCTTGGTGTGAGAGCCAGGTGCTTTCATAATGAAGTGTGCTGATACTTGCCGACACAATATCTCAAAATTGAATTCGGGACTTTCTGTCAAGTTATTGCAGCTCCCCCTTCAGCGTTCCGGGAAGGCATTAGAAGAAAATTTAGAAGGGGTATGTTCCATATTTTTACAAAAAAGTCTCATTTTGGTACGCCACATTTATTGGATTTTCAGGTTGCTGCGTGGTGGTTGGCTAGGCTGTACGCGTGCTTTCGTAAAGTGGCACCTTTCGCCCTACCCGTTGAAGTTTTCGCTCTGGTCCACTGCCACCACACACCCACACTGCCATTGCACCCACCGCCACCCCCGCGCGCGCGCGCTCGCTCGCCTCGTCTCGTCAAGCCAAGGCATGGCTGGCTTGGCTTGGCATGGTATGGTATGGCTTGGTGTGAGAGCCAGGTGCTTTCATAATGAAGTGTGGTGATACTTGCCGACACAATATCTCAAAATTGAATTCGGGACTTTCTGTCAAGTTATTGCAGCTCCCCCTTCAGCGTTCCGGGAAGGCATTAGAAGAAAATTTAGAAGGGGCATGTTCCATATTTTTGCAAAAAAGTTTCATTTTGGTACGCCACATTTATTGAATTTTCAGGTTGCTGCGTGGTGGTTGGCTAGGCTGTACGCGTGCTTTCGTAAAGTGGCACCTTTCGCCCTACCCGTTGACGTTTTCGCTCTGGTCCACTGCCACCACACACCCACACTGCCATTGCACCCCCCGCCACCCCCGCGCGCGCGCGCTTGCTCGCCTCGTTTCGTCAAGCCAAGGCATGGCTGACTTGGCTTGGCATGGTATCGTATGGCTTGGTGTGAGAGCCAGGTGCTTTCATAATGAAGTGTGGTGATACTTGCCGACACAATATCTCAAAATTGAATTCGGGACTTTCTGTCAAGTTATTGCAGCTCCCCCTTCAGCGTTCCGGGAAGGCATTAGAAGAAAATTTAGAAGGGGCATGTTCCATATTTTTGCAAAAAAGTTTCATTTTGGTACGCCACATTTATTGGATTTTCAGGTTGCTGCGTGGTGGTTGGCTAGGCTGTACGCGTGCTTTCGTAAAGTGGCACCTTTCGCCCTACCCGTTGAAGTTTTCGCTCTGGTCCACTGCCACCACACACCCACACTGCCATCGCACCCCCCACCACCCCCGCGCGCGCGCGCTCGCTCGCCTCGTCTCGTCAAGCCAAGGCATGGCTGGCTTGGCTTGGCATGGTATGGTATGGCTTGGTGTGAGAGCCAGGTGCTTTCATAATGAAGTGTGCTGATACTTGCCGACACAATATCTCAAAATTGAATTCGGGACTTTCTGTCAAGTTATTGCAGCTCCCCCTTCAGCGTTCCGGGAAGGCATTAGAAGAAAATTTAGAAGGGGCATGTTCGATATTTTTACAAAAAAGTTTCATTTTGGTACGCCACATTTATTGGATTTTCAGGTTGCTGCGTGGTGGTTGGCTAGGCTGTACGCGTGCTTTCGTAAAGTGGCACCTTTCGCCCTACCCGTTGAAGTTTTCGCTCTGGTCCACTGCCACCACACACCCACACTGCCATTGCACCCACCGCCACCCCCGCGCACGCGCGCTCGCTCGCCTCGTCTCGTCAAGCCAAGGCATGGCTGGCTTGGCTTGGCATGGTATGGTATGGCTTGGTGTGAGAGCCAGGTGCTTTCATAATGAAGTGTGGTGAAACTTGCCGACACAATATCTCAAAATTGAATTCGGGACTTTCTGTCAAGTTATTGCAGCTCCCCCTTCAGCGTTCCGGGAAGGCATTAGAAGAAAATTTAGAAGGGGCATGTTCCATATTTTTACAAAAAAGTTTCATTTTGGTACGCCACATTTATTGGATTTTCAGGTTGCTGCGTGGTGGTTGGCTAGGCTGTACGCGTGCTTTCGTAAAGTGGCACCTTTCGCCCTACCCGTTGAAGTTTTTGCTCTGGTCCACTGCCACCACACACCCACACTGCCATTGCACCCACCGCCACCCCCGCGCGCGCGCGCTCGCTCGCCTCGTCTCGTCAAGCCAAGGCATGGCTGGCTTGGCTTGGCATGGTATGGTATGGCTTGGTGTGAGAGCCAGGTGCTTTCATAATGAAGTGTGGTGATACTTGCCGACACAATATCTCAAAATTGAATTCGGGACTTTCTGTCAAGTTATTGCAGCTCCCCCTTCAGCGTTCCGGGAAGGCATTAGAAGAAAATTTAGAAGGGGCATGTTCCATATTTTTGCAAAAAAGTTTCATTTTGGTACGCCACATTTATTGGATTTTCAGGTTGCTGCGTGGTGGTTGGCTAGGCTGTACGCGTGCTTTCGTAAAGTGGCACCTTTCGCCCTACCCGTTGAAGTTTTCGCTCTGGTCCACTGCCACCACACACCCACACTGCCATTGCACCCCCCGCCACCCCCGCGCGCGCGCGCTCGCTCGCCTCGTCTCGTCAAGCCAAGGCATGGCTGGCTTGGCTTGGCATGGTATGGTATGGCTTGGTGTGAGAGCCAGGTGCTTTCATAATGAAGTGTGGTGATACTTGCCGACACAATATCTCAAAATTGAATTCGGGACTTTCTGTCAAGTTATTGCAGGTCCCCCTTCAGCGTTCCGAGAAGGCATTAGAAGAAAATTTAGAAGGGGCATGTTCCATATTTTTGCAAAAAAGTTTCATTTTGGTACGCCACATTTATTGGATTTTCAGGTTGCTGCTTGGTGGTTGGCTAGGCTGTATGCGTGCTTTCGTAAAGTGGCACCTTTGGCCCTACCCGTTGACGTTTTCGCTCTGGTCCACTGCCACCACACACCCACACTGCCATTGCACCCCCCGCCACCCCCGCGCGCGCGCGCTTGCTCGCCTCGTCTCGTCAAGCCAAGGCATGGCTGACTTGGCTTGGCATGGTATCGTATGGCTTGGTGTGAGAGCCAGGTGCTTTCATAATGAAGTGTGGTGATACTTGCCGACACAATATCTCGAAATTGAATTCGGGACTTTCTGTCAAGTTATTGCAGCTCCCCCTTCAGCGTTCCGGGAAGGCATTAGAAGAAAATTTAGAAGGGGCATGTTCCATATTTTTGCAAAAAAGTTTCATTTTGGTACGCCACATTTATTGGATTTTCAGGTTGCTGCGTGGTGGTTGGCTAGGCTGTACGCGTGCTTTCGTAAAGTGGCACCTTTCGCCCTACCCGTTGAAGTTTTCGCTCTGGTCCACTGCCACCACACACCCACACTGCCATTGCACCCCCCGCCACCCCCGCGCGCGCGCGCTCGCTCGCCTCGTCTCGTCAAGCCAAGGCATGGCTGGCTTGGCTTGGCATGGTATGGTATGGCTTGGTGTGAGAGCCAGGTGCTTTCATAATGAAGTGTGCTGATACTTGCCGACACAATATCTCAAAATTGAATTCGGGACTTTCTGTCACGTTATTGCAGCTCCCCCTTCAGCGTTCCGGGAAGGCATTAGAAGAAAATTTAGAAGGGGCATGTTCCATATTTTTACAAAAAAGTTTCATTTTGGTACGCCACATTTATTGGATTTTCAGGTTGCTGCGTGGTGGTTGGCTAGGCTGTACGCGTGCTTTCGTAAAGTGGCACCTTTCGCCCTACCCGTTGAAGTTTTCGCTCTGGTCCACTGCCACCACACACCCACACTGCCATTGCACCCACCGCCACCCCCGCGCGCGCGCGCTCGCTCGCCTCGTCTCGTCAAGCCAAGGCATGCCTGGCTTGGCTTGGCATGGTATGGTATGGCTTGGTGTGAGAGCCAGGTGCTTTCATAATGAAGTGTGGTGATACTTGCCGACACAATATCTCAAAATTGAATTCGGGACTTTCTGTCAAGTTATTGCAGCTCCCCCTTCAGCGTTCCGGGAAGGCATTAGAAGAAAATTTAGAAGGGGCATGTTCCATATTTTTGCAAAAAAGTTTCATTTTGGTACGCCACATTTATTGGATTTTCAGGTTGCTGCGTGGTGGTTGGCTAGGCTGTACGCGTGCTTTCGTAAAGTGGCACCTTTCGCCCTACCCGTTGAAGTTTTCGCTCTGGTCCACTGCCACCACACACCCACACTGCCATTGCACCCCCCGCCACCCCCGCGCGCGCGCGCTCGCTCGCCTCGTCTCGTCAAGCCAAGGCATGGCTGGCTTGGCTTGGCATGGTATGGTATGGCTTGGTGTGAGAGCCAGGTGCTTTCATAATGAAGTGTGGTGATACTTGCCGACACAATATCTCAAAATTGAATTCGGGACTTTCTGTCAAGTTATTGCAGCTCCCCCTTCAGCGTTCCGGGAAGGCATTAGAAGAAAATTTAGAAGGGGAATGTTCCATATTTTTACAAAAAAGTTTCATTTTGGTACGCCACATTTATTGGATTTTCAGGTTGCTGCGTGGTGGTTGGCTAGGCTGTACGCGTGCTTTCGTAAAGTGGCACCTTTCGCCCTACCCGTTGAAGTTTTCGCTCTGGTCCACTGCCACCACACACCCACACTGCCATTGCACCAACCGCCACCCCCGCGCGCGCGCGCTCGCTCGCCTCGTCTCGTCAAGCCAAGGCATGGCTGGCTTGGCTTGGCATGGTATGGTATGGCTTGGTGTGAGAGCCAGGTGCTTTCATAATGAAGTGTGGTGATACTTGCCGACACAATATCTCAAAATTGAATTCGGGACTTTCTGTCAAGTTATTGCAGCTCCCCCTTCAGCGTTCCGGGAAGGCATTAGAAGAAAATTTAGAAGGGGCATGTTCCATATGTTTGCAAAAAAGTTTCATTTTGGTACGCCACATTTATTGGATTTTCAGGTTGCTGCGTGGTGGTTGGCTAGGCTTTACGCGTGCTTTCGTAAAGTGGCACCTTTCGCCCTACCCGTTGAAGTTTTCGCTCTGGTCCACTGCCACCACACACCCACACTGCCATTGCACCCACCGCCGGCCCCGCGCGCGCGCGCTCGCTCGCCTCGTCTCGTCAAGCCAAGGCATGGCTGGCTTGGCTTGGCATGGTATGGTATGGCTTGGTGTGAGAGCCAGGTGCTTTCATAATGAAGTGTGGTGATACTTGCCGACACAATATCTCAAAATTGAATTCGGGACTTTCTGTCAAGTTATTGCAGCTCCCCCTTCAGCGTTCCGGGAAGGCATTAGAAGAAAATTTAGAAGGGGCATGTTCCATATTTTTGCAAAGAAGTTTCATTTTGGTACGCCACATTTATTGGATTTTCAGGTTGCTGCGTGGTGGTTGGCTAGGCTGTACGCGTGCTTTCGTAAAGTGGCACCTTTCGCCCTACCCGTTGAAGTTTTCGCTCTGGTCCACTGCCACCACACACCCACACTGCCATTGCACCAACCGCCACCCCCGCGCGCGCGCGCTCGCTCGCCTCGTCTCGTCAAGCCAAGGCATGGCTGGCTTGGCTTGGCATGGTATGGTATGGCTTGGTGTGAGAGCCAGGTGCTTTCATAATGAAGTGTGGTGATACTTGCCGACACAATATCTCAAAATTGAATTCGGGACTTTCTGTCAAGTTATTGCAGCTCCCCCTTCAGCGTTCCGGGAAGGCATTAGAAGAAAATTTAGAAGGGGCATGTTCCATATGTTTGCAAAAAAGTTTCATTTTGGTACGCCACATTTATTGGATTTTCAGGTTGCTGCGTGGTGGTTGGCTAGGCTGTACGCGTGCTTTCGTAAAGTGGCACCTTTCGCCCTACCCGTTGAAGTTTTCGCTCTGGTCCACTGCCACCACACACCCACACTGCCATTGCACCCCCCGCCACCCCCGCGCGCGCGCGCTCGCTCGCCTCGTCTCGTCAAGCCAAGGCATGGCTGGCTTGGCTTGGCATGGTATGGTATGGCTTGGTGTGAGAGCCAGGTGCTTTCATAATGAAGTGTGGTGATACTTGCCGACACAATATCTCAAAATTGAATTCGGGACTTTCTGTCAAGTTATTGCAGCTCCCCCTTCAGCGTTCCGGGAAGGCATTAGAAGAAAATTTAGAAGGGGCATGTTCCATATTTTTGCAAAAAAGTTTCATTTTGGTACGCCACATTTATTGGATTTTCAGGTTGCTGCGTGGTGGTTGGCTAGGCTGTACGCGTGCTTTCGTAAAGTGGCACCTTTCGCCCTACCCGTTGAAGTTTTCGCTCTGGTCCACTGCCACCACACACCCACACTGCCATTGCACCCCCCGCCACCTGCGCGCGCGCGCGCTCGCTCGCCTCGTCTCGTCAAGCCAAGGCATGGCTGGCTTGGCTTGGCATGGTATGGTATGGCTTGGTGTGAGAGCCAGGTGCTTTCATAATGAAGTGTGCTGATACTTGCCGACACAATATCTCAAAATTGAATTCGGGACTTTCTGTCAAGTTATTGCAGCTCCCCCTTCAGCGTTCCGGGAAGGCATTAGAAGAAAATTTAGAAGGGGCATGTTCCATATTTTTACAAAAAAGTTTCATTTTGGTACGCCACATTTATTGGATTTTCAGGTTGCTGCGTGGTGGTTGGCTAGGCTGTACGCGTGCTCTCGTAAAGTGGCACCTTTCGCCCTACCCGTTGAAGTTTTCGCTCTGGTCCACTGCCACCACACACCCACACTGCCATTGCACCAACCGCCACCCCCGCGCGCGCGCGCTCGCTCGCCTCGTCTCGTCAAGCCAAGGCATGGCTGGCTTTGCTTGGCATGGTATGGTATGGCTTGGTGTGAGAGCCAGGTGCTTTCATAATGAAGTGTGGTGATACTTGCCGACACAATATCTCAAAATTGAATTCGGGACTTTCTGTCAAGTTATTGCAGCTCCCCCTTCAGCGTTCCGGGAAGGCATTAGAAGAAAATTTAGAAGGGGCATGTTCCATATTTTTGCAAAAAAGTTTCATTTTGGTACGCCACATTTATTGGATTTTCAGGTTGCTGCGTGGTGGTTGGCTAGGCTGTACGCGTGCTTTCGTAAAGTGGCACCTTTCGCCCTACCCGTTGAAGTTTTCGCTCTGGTCCACTGCCACCACACCCCCACACTGCCATTGCACCCCCCGCCATCCCCGCGCGCGCGCGCTCGCTCGCCTCGTCTCGTCAAGCCAAGGCATGGCTGGCTTGGCTTGGCATGGTATGGTATGGCTTGGTGTGAGAGCCAGGTGCTTTCATAATGAAGTGTGGTGATACTTGCCGACACAATATCTCAAAATTGAATTCGGGACTTTCTGTCAAGTTATTGCAGCTCCCCCTTCAGCGTTCCGGGAAGGCATTAGAAGAAAATTTAGAAGGGGCATGTTGCATATTTTTGCAAAAAAGTTTCATTTTGGTACGCCACATTTATTGGATTTTCAGGTTGCTGCGTGGTGGTTGGCTAGGCTGTACGCGTGCTTTCGTAAAGTGGCACCTTTCGCCCTACCCGTTGACGTTTTCGCTCTGGTCCACTGCCACCACACACCCACACTGCCATTGCACCCCCCGCCACCCCCGCGCGCGCGCGCTCGCTCGCCTCGTCTCGTCAAGCCAAGGCATGGCTGGCTTGGCTTGGCATGGTATGGTATGGCTTGGTGTGAGAGCCAGGTGCTTTCATAATGAAGTGTGGTGATACTTGCCGACACAATATCTCAAAATTGAATTCGGGACTTTCTGTCAAGTTATTGCAGCTCCCCCTTCAGCGTTCCGGGAAGGCATTAGAAGAAAATTTAGAAGGGGCATGTTCCATATTTTTGCAAAAAAGTTTCATTTTGGTACGCCACATTTATTGGATTTTCAGGTTGCTGCGTGGTGGTTGGCTAGGCTGTACGCGTGATTTCGTAAAGTGGCACCTTTCGCCCTACCCGTTGAAGTTTTCGCTCTGGTCCACTGCCACCACACACCCACACTGCCATTGCACCCCCCGCCACCCCCGCGCGCGCGCGCTCGCTCGCCTCGTCTCGTCAAGCCAAGGCATGGCTGGCTTGGCTTGGCATGGTATGGTATGGCTTGGTGTGAGAGCCAGGTGCTTTCATAATGAAGTGTGGTGATACTTGCAGACACAATATCTCAAAATTGAATTCGGGACGTTCTGTCAAGTTATTGCAGCTCCCTCTTCAGCGTTCCGGGAAGGCATTAGAAGAAAATTTAGAAGGGGCATGTTCCATATTTTTACAAAAAAGTTTCATTTTGGTACGCCACATTTATTGGATTTTCAGGTTGCTGCGTGGTGGTTGGCTAGGCTGTACGCGTGCTTTCGTAAAGTGGCACCTTTCGCCCTACCCGTTGAAGTTTTCGCTCTGGTCCACTGCCACCACACACCCACACTGCCATTGCACCCACCGCCACCCCCGCGCGCGCGCGCTCGCTCGCCTCGTCTCGTCAAGCCAAGGCATGGCTGGCTTGGCTTGGCATGGTATGGTATGGCTTGGTGTGAGAGCCAGGTGCTTTCATAATGAAGTGTGGTGATACTTGCCGACACAATATCTCAAAATTGAATTCGGGACTTTCTGTCAAGTTATTGCAGCTCCCCCTTCAGCGTTCCGGGAAGGCATTAGAAGAAAATTTAGAAGGGGCATGTTCCATATTTTTACAAAAAAGTTTCATTTTGGTACGCCACATTTATTGGATTTTCAGGTTGCTGCGTGGTGGTTGGCTAGGCTTTACGCGTGCTTTCGTAAAGTGGCACCTTTCGCCCTACCCGTTGAAGTTTTTGCTCTGGTCCACTGCCACCACACACCCACACTGCCATTGCACCCACCGCCACCCCCGCGCGCGCGCGCTCGCTCGCCTCGTCTTGTCAAGCCAAGGCATGGCTGGCTTGGCTTGGCATGGTATGGTATGGCTTGGTGTGAGAGTCAGGTGCTTTCATAATGAAGTGTGGTGATACTTGCCGACACAATATCTCAAAATTGAATTCGGGACTTTCTGTCAAGTTATTGCAGCTCCCCCTTCAGCGTTCCGGGAAGGCATTAGAAGAAAATTTAGAAGGGGCATGTTCCATATTTTTGCAAAAAAGTTTCATTTTGGTACGCCACATTTATTGGATTTTCAGGTTGCTGCGTGGTGGTTGGCTAGGCTGTACGCGTGCTTTCGTAAAGTGGCACCTTTCGCCCTACCCGTTGAAGTTTTCGCTCTGGTCCACTGCCACCACACACCCACACTGCCATTGCACCCCCCGCCACCCCCGCGCGCGCGCGCTCGCTCGCCTCGTCTCGTCAAGCCAAGGCATGGCTGGCTTGGCTTGGCATGGTATGGTATGGCTTGGTGTGAGAGCCAGGTGCTTTCATAATGAAGTGTGGTGATACTTGCCGACACAATATCTCAAAATTGAATTCGGGACTTTCTGTCAAGTTATTGCAGCTCCCCCTTCAGTGTTCCGGGAAGGCATTAGAAGAAAATTTAGAAGGGGCATGTTCCATATTTTTGCACAAAAGTGTCATTTTGGTACGCCACATTTATTGGATTTTCAGGTTGCTGCGTGGTGGTTGGCTAGGCTGTACGCGTGCTTTCGTAAAGTGGCACCTTTCGCCCTACCCGTTGAAGTTTTCGCTCTGGTCCACTGCCACCACACACCCACACTGCCATTGCACCCCCCGCCACCCCCGCGCGCGCGCGCTCGCTCGCCTCGTCTCGTCAAGCCAAGGCATGGCTGGCTTGGCTTCGCATGGTATGGTATGGCTTGGTGTGAGAGCCAGGTGCTTTCATAATGAAGTGTGGTGATACTTGCCGACACAATATCTCAAAATTGAATTCGGGACTTTGTGTCAAGTTATTGCAGCTCCCCCTTCAGCGTTCCGGGAAGGCATTAGAAGAAAATTTAGAAGGGGCATGTTCCATATTTTTGCAAAAAAGTTTCATTTTGGTACGCCACATTTATTGGATTTTCAGGTTGCTGCGTGGTGGTTGGCTAGGCTGTACGCGTGCTTTCGTAAAGTGGCACCTTTCGCCCTACCCGTTGAAGTTTTCGCTCTGGTCCACTGCCACCACACACCCACACTGCCATTGCACCCCCCGCCACCCCCGCGCGCGCGCGCTCGCTCGCCTCGTCTCGTCAAGCCAAGGCATGGCTGGCTTGGCTTGGCATGGTATGGTATGGCTTGGTGTGAGAGCCAGGTGCTTTCATAATGAAGTGTGGTGATACTTGCCGACACAATATCTCAAAATTGAATTCGGGACTTTCTGTCAAGTTATTGCAGCTCCCCCTTCAGCGTTCCGGGAAGGCATTAGAAGAAAATTTAGAAGGGGCATGTTCCATATTTTTGCAAAAAAGTTTCATTTTGGTACGCCACATTTATTGGATTTTCAGGTTGCTGCGTGGTGGTTGGCTAGGCTGTACGCGTGCTTTCGTAAAGTGGCACCTTTCGCCCTACCCGTTGAAGTTTTCGCTCTGGTCCACTGCCACCACACACCCACACTGCCATTGCACCCCCCGCCACCCCCGCGCGTGCGCGCTCGCTCGCCTCGTCTCGTCAGGCCAAGGCATGGCTGGCTTGGCTTGGCATGGTATGGTATGGCTTGGTGTGAGAGCCAGGTGCTTTCATAATGAAGTGTGGTGATACTTGCCGACACAATATCTCAAAATTGAATTCGGGACTTTCTGTCAAGTTATTGCAGCTCCCCCTTCAGCGTTCCGGGAAGGCATTAGAAGAAAAATTAGAAGCGGCATGTTCCATATTTTTGCAAAAAAGTTTCATTTTGGTACGCCACATTTATTGGATTTTCAGGTTGCTGCGTGGTGGTTGGCTAGGCTGTACGCGTGCCTTCGTAAAGTGGCAACTTTCGCCCTACCCGTTGACGTTTTCGCTCTGGTCCACTGCCACCACACACCCACACTGCCATTGCACCCCCCGCCACCCCCGCGCGCGCGCGCTCGCTCGCCTCGTCTCGTCAAGCCAAGGCATGGCTGGCTTGGCTTGGCATGGTATGGTATGGCTTGGTGTGAGAGCCAGGTGCTTTCATAATGAAGTGTGGTGATACTTGCCGACACAATATCTCAAAATTGAATTCGGGACTTTCTGTCAAGTTAATGCAGCTCCCCCTTCAGCGTTCTGGGAAGGCATTAGAAGAAAATTTAGAAGGGGCATGTTCCATATTTTTGCAAAAAAGTTTCATTTTGGTACGCCACATTTATTGGATTTTCAGGTTGCTGCGTGGTGGTTGGCTAGGCTGTACGCGTGCTTTCGTAAAGTGGCACCTTTCGCCCTACCCGTTGAAGTTTTCGCTCTGGTCCACTGCCACCACACACCCACACTGCCATTGCACCCCCCGCCACCCCCGCGCGCGCGCGCTCGCTCGCCTCGTCTCGTCAAGCCAAGGCATGGCTGGCTTGGCTTGGCATGGTATGGTATGGCTTGGTGTGAGAGCCAGGTGCTTTCATAATGAAGTGTGCTGATACTTGCCGACACAATATCTCAAAATTGAATTCGGGACTTTCTGTCAAGTTATTGCAGCTCCCCCTTCAGCGTTCCGGGAAGGCATTAGAAGAAAATTTAGAAGGGGCATGTTCCATATTTTTACAAAAAAGTTTCATTTTGGTACGCCACATTTATCCGATTTTCAGGTTGCTGCGTGGTGGTTGGCTAGGCTGTACGCGTGCTTTCGTAAAGTGGCACCTTTCGCCCTACCCGTTGAAGTTTTCGCTCTGGTCCACTGCCACCACACACCCACACTGCCATTGCACCCACCGCCACCCCCGCGTGCGCGCGCTCGCTCGCCTCGTCTCGTCAAGCCAAGGCATGGCTGGCTTGGCTTGGCATGGTATGGTATGGCTTGGTGTGAGAGTCAGGTGCTTTCATAATGAAGTGTGGTGATACTTGCCGACACAATATCTCAAAATTGAATTCGGGGCTTTTTGTCAAGTTATTGCAGCTCCCCCTTCAGCGTTCCGGGAAGGCATTAGAAGAAAATTTAGAAGGGGCATGTTCCATATTTTTGCAAAAAAGTTTCATTTTGGTACGCCACATTTATTGGATTTTCAGGTTGCTGCGTGGTGGTTGGCTAGGCTGTACGCGTGCTTTCGTAAAGTGGCACCTTTCGCCCTACCCGTTGAAGTTTTCGCTCTGGTCCACTGCCACCACACACCCACACTGCCATTGCACCCCCCGCCACCCCCGCGCGCGCGCGCTCGCTCGCCTCGTCTCGTCAAGCCAAGGCATGGCTGGCTTGGCTTGGCATGGTATGGTATGGCTTGGTGTGAGAGCCAGGTGCTTTCATAATGAAGTGTGGTGATACTTGCCGACACAATATCTCAAAATTGAATTCGGGACTTTCTGTCAAGTTATTGCAGCTCCCCCTTCAGCGTTCCGGGAAGGCATTAGAAGAAAATTTAGAAGGGGCATGTTCCATATTTTTGCAAAAAAGTTTCATTTTGGTACGCCACATTTATTGGATTTTCAGGTTGCTGCGTGGTGGTTGGCTAGGCTGTACGCGTGCTTTCGTAAAGTGGCACCTTTCGCCCTACCCGTTGAAGTTTTCGCTCTGGTCCACTGCCACCACACACCCACACTGCCATTGCACCCCCCCCCACCCCCGCGCGCGCGCGCTCGCTCGCCTCTTCTCGTCAAGCCAAGGCATGGCTGGCTTGGCTTGGCATGGTATGGTATGGCTTGGTGTGAGAGCCAGGTGCTTTCATAATGAAGTGTGGTGATACTTGCCGACACAATATCTCAAAATTGAATTCGGGACTTTCTGTCAAGTTATTGCAGCTCACCCTTCAGCGTTCCGGGAAGGCATTAGAAGAAAATTTAGAAGGGGCATGTTCCATATTTTTGCAAAAAAGCTTCATTTTGGTACGCCACATTTATTGGATTTTCAGGTTGCTGCGTGGTGGTTGGCTAGGCTGTACGCGTGCTTTCGTAAAGTGGCACCTTTCGCCCTACCCGTTGAAGTTTTCGCTCTGGTCCACTGCCACCACACACCCACACTGCCATTGCACCCCCCGCCACCCCCGCGCGCGCGCGCTCGCTCGCCTCGTCTCGTCAAGCCAAGGCATGGCTGGCTTGGCTTGGCATGGTATGGTATGGCTTGGTGTGAGAGCCAGGTGCTTTCATAATGAAGTGTGGTGATACTTGCCGACACAATATCTCAAAATTGAATTCGGGACTTTCTGTCAAGTTATTGCAGCTCCCCCTTCAGCGTTCCGGGAAGGCATTAGAAGAAATTTTAGAAGGGGCATGTTCCATATTTTTGCAAAAAAGTTTCATTTTGGTACGCCACATTTATTGGATTTTCAGGTTGCTGCGTGGTGGTTGGCTAGGCTGTACGCGTGCTTTCGTAAAGTGGCACCTTTCGCCCTACCCGTTGACGTTTTCGCTCTGGTCCACTGCCACCACACACCCACACTGCCATTGCACCCCCCGCCACCCCCGCGCGCGCGCGCTCGCTCGCCTCGTCTCGTCAAGCCAAGGCATGGCTGGCTTGGCTTGGCATGGTATGGTATGGCTTGGTGTGAGAGCCAGGTGCTTTCATAATGAAGTGTGGTGATACTTGCCGACACAATATCTCAAAATTGAATTCGGGACTTTCTGTCAAGTTATTGCAGCTCCCCCTTCAGCGTTCCGGGAAGGCATTAGAAGAAAATTTAGAAGGGGCATGTTCCATATTTTTGCAAAAAAGTTTCATTTTGGTACGCCACATTTATTGGATTTTCAGGTTGCTGCGTGGTGGTTGGCTAGGCTGTACGCGTGCTTTCGTAAAGTGGCACCTTTCGCCCTACCCGTTGAAGTTTTCGCTCTGGTCCACTGCCACCACACACCCACACTGCCATTGCACCCCCCCCCACCCCCGCGCGCGCGCGCTCGCTCGCCTCTTCTCGTCAAGCCAAGGCATGGCTGGCTTGGCTTGGCATGGTATGGTATGGCTTGGTGTGAGAGCCAGGTGCTTTCATAATGAAGTGTGGTGATACTTGCCGACACAATATCTCAAAGTTGAATTCGGGACTTTCTCTCAAGTTATTGCAGCTCACCCTTCAGCGTTCCGGGAAGGCATTAGAAGAAAATTTAGAAGGGGCATGTTCCATATTTTTGCAAAAAAGCTTCATTTTGGTACGCCACATTTATTGGATTTTCAGGTTGCTGCGTGGTGGTTGGCTAGGCTGTACGCGTGCTTTCGTAAAGTGGCACCTTTCGCCCTACCCGTTGAAGTTTTCGCTCTGGTCCACTGCCACCACACACCCACACTGCCATTGCACCCCCCGCCACCCCCGCGCGCGCGCGCTCGCTCGCCTCGTCTCGTCAAGCCAAGGCATGGCTGGCTTGGCTTGGCATGGTATGGTATGGCTTGGTGTGAGAGCCAGGTGCTTTCATAATGAAGTGTGGTGATACTTGCCGACACAATATCTCAAAATTGAATTCGGGACTTTCTGTCAAGTTATTGCAGCTCCCCCTTCAGCGTTCCGGGAAGGCATTAGAAGAAATTTTAGAAGGGGCATGTTCCATATTTTTGCAAAAAAGTTTCATTTTGGTACGCCACATTTATTGGATTTTCAGGTTGCTGCGTGGTGGTTGGCTAGGCTGTACGCGTGCTTTCGTAAAGTGGCACCTTTCGCCTTACCCGTTGACGTTTTCGCTCTGGTCCACTGCCACCACACACCCACACTGCCATTGCACCCCCCGCCACCCCCGCGCGCGCGCGCTCGCTCGCCTCGTCTCGTCAAGCCAAGGCATGGCTGGCTTGGCTTGGCATGGTATGGTATGGCTTGGTGTGAGAGCCAGGTGCTTTCATAATGAAGTGTGGTGATACTTGCCGACACAATATCTCAAAATTGAATTCGGGACTTTCTGTCAAGTTATTGCAGCTCCCCCTTCAGCGTTCCGGGAAGGCATTAGAAGAAAATTTAGAAGGGGCATGTTCCATATTTTTGCAAAAAAGTTTCATTTTGGTACGCCACATTTATTGGATTTTCAGGTTGCTGCGTGGTGGTTGGCTAGGCTGTACGCGTGCTTTCGTAAAGTGGCACCTTTCGCCCTACCCGTTGGAGTTTTCGCTCTGGTCCACTGCCACCACACACCCACACTGCCATTGCACCCCCCCCCACCCCCGCGCGCGCGCGCTCGCTCGCCTCTTCTCGTCAAGCCAAGGCATGGCTGGCTTGGCTTGGCATGGTATGGTATGGCTTGGTGTGAGAGCCAGGTGCTTTCATAATGAAGTGTGGTGATACTTGCCGACACAATATCTCAAAGTTGAATTCGGGACTTTCTCTCAAGTTATTGCAGCTCACCCTTCAGCGTTCCGGGAAGGCATTAGAAGAAAATTTAGAAGGGGCATGTTCCATATTTTTGCAAAAAAGCTTCATTTTGGTACGCCACATTTATTGGATTTTCAGGTTGCTGCGTGGTGGTTGGCTAGGCTGTACGCGTGCTTTCGTAAAGTGGCACCTTTCGCCCTACCCGTTGAAGTTTTCGCTCTGGTCCACTGCCACCACACACCCACACTGCCATTGCACCCCCCGCCACCCCCGCGCGCGCGCGCTCGCTCGCCTCGTCTCGTCAAGCCAAGGCATGGCTGGCTTGGCTTGGCATGGTATGGTATGGCTTGGTGTGAGAGCCAGGTGCTTTCATAATGAAGTGTGGTGATACTTGCCGACACAATATCTCAAAATTGAATTCGGGACTTTCTGTCAAGTTATTGCAGCTCCCCCTTCAGCGTTCCGGGAAGGCATTAGAAGAAATTTTAGAAGGGGCATGTTCCATATTTTTGCAAAAAAGTTTCATTTTGGTACGCCACATTTATTGGATTTTCAGGTTGCTGCGTGGTGGTTGGCTAGGCTGTACGCGTGCTTTCGTAAAGTGGCACCTTTCGCCTTACCCGTTGACGTTTTCGCTCTGGTCCACTGCCACCACACACCCACACTGCCATTGCACCCCCCGCCACCCCCGCGCGCGCGCGCTCGCTCGCCTCGTCTCGTCAAGCCAAGGCATGGCTGGCTTGGCTTGGCATGGTATGGTATGGCTTGGTGTGAGAGCCAGGTGCTTTCATAATGAAGTGTGGTGATACTTGCCGACACAATATCTCAAAATTGAATTCGGGACTTTCTGTCAAGTTATTGCAGCTCCCCCTTCAGCGTTCCGGGAAGGCATTAGAAGAAAATTTAGAAGGGGCATGTTCCATATTTTTGCAAAAAAGTTTCATTTTGGTACGCCACATTAATGGATTTTCAGGTTGCTGCGTGGTGGTTGGCTAGGCTGTACGCGTGCTTTCGTAAAGTGGCACCTTTCGCCCTACCCGTTGAAGTTTTCGCTCTGGTCCACTGCCACCACACACCCACACTGCCATTGCACCCCCCGCCACCCCCGCGCGCGCGCGCTTGCTCGCCTCGTCTCGTCAAGCCAAGGCATGGCTGGCTTGGCTTGGCATGGTATGGTATGGCTTGGTGTGAGAGCCAGGTGCTTTCATAATGAAGTGTGGTGATACTTGCCGACACAATATCTCAAAATTGAATTCGGGACTTTCTGTCAAGTTATTGCAGCTCCCCCTTCAGCGTTCCGGGAAGGCATTAGAAGAAAATTTAGAAGGGGCATGTTCCATATTTTTGCAAAAAAGTTTCATTTTGGTACGCCACATTTATTGGATTTTCAGGTTGCTGCGTGGTGGTTGGCTAGGCTGTACGCGTGCTTTCGTAAAGTGGCACCTTTCGCCCTACCCGTTGAAGTTTTCGCTCTGGTCCACTGCCACCACACACCCACACTGCCATTGCACCCACCGCCACCCCCGCGCGCGCGCGCTCGCTCGCCTCGTCTCGTCAAGCCAAGGGATGGCTGGCTTGGCTTGGCATGGTATGGTATGGCTTGGTGTGAGAGTCAGGTGCTTTCATAATGAAGTGTGGTGATACTTGCCGACACAATATCTCAAAATTGAATTCGGGACTTTCTGTCAAGTTATTGCAGCTCCCCCTTCAGCGTTCCGGGAAGGCATTAGAAGAAAATTTAGAAGGGGCATGTTCCATATTTTTGCAAAAAAGTTTCATTTTGGTACGCCACATTTATTGGATTTTCAGGTTGCTGCGTGGTGGTTGGCTAGGCTGTACGCGTGCTTTCGTAAAGTGGCACCTTTCGCCCTACCCGTTGAAGTTTTCGCTCTGGTCCACTGCCACCACACACCCACACTGCCATTGCACCCCCCGCCACCCCCGCGCGCGCGCGCTCGCTCGCCTCGTCTCGTCAAGCCAAGGCATGGCTGGCTTGGCTTGGCATGGTATGGTATGGCTTGGTGTGAGAGCCAGGTGCTTTCATAATGAGATTTGGTGATACTTGCCGACACAATATCTCAAAATTGAATTCGGGACCTTCTGTCAAGTTATTGCAGCTCCCCCTTCAGCGTTCCGGGAAGGCATTAGAAGAAAATTTAGAAGGGGCATGTTCCATATTTTTGCAAAAAAGTTTCATTTTGGTACGCCACATTTATTGGATTTTCAGGTTGCTGCGTGGTGGTTGGCTAGGCTGTACGCGTGCTTTCGTAAAGTGGCACCTTTCGCCCTACCCGTTGAAGTTTTCGCTCTGGTCCACTGCCACCACACACCCACACTGCCATTGCACCCACCGCCACCCCCCCGCGCGCGCGCTCGCTCGCCTCGTCTCGTCAAGCCAAGGCATGGCTGGCTTGGCTTGGCATGGTATGGTATGGCTTGGTGTGAGAGTCAGGTGCTTTCATAATGAAGTGTGGTGATACTTGCCGACACAATATCTCAAAATTGAATTCGGGACTTTCTGTCAAGTTATTGCAGCTCCCCCTTCAGCGTTCCGGGAAGGCATTAGAAGAAAATTTAGAAGGGGCATGTTCCATATTTTTGCAAAAAAGTTTCATTTTGGTACGCCACATTTATTGGATTTTCAGGTTGCTGCGTGGTGGTTGGCTAGGCTGTACGCGTGCTTTCGTAAAGTGGCACCTTTCGCCCTACCCGTTGAAATTTTTGCTCTGGTCCACTGCCACCACACACCCACACTGCAATTGCACCCCCCGCCACCCCCGCGCGCGCGCGCTCGCTCGCCTCGTCTCGTCAAGCCAAGGCATGGCTGGCTTGGCTTAGCATGGTATGGTATGGCTTGGTGTGAGAGCCAGGTTCTTTCATAATGAAGTGTGGTGATACTTGCCGACACAATATCTCAAAATTGAATTCGGGACTTTCTGTCAAGTTATTGCAGCTCCCCCTTCAGCGTTCCGGGAAGGCATTAGAAGAAAATTTAGAAGGGGCATGTTCCATATTTTTGCAAAAAAGTTTCATTTTGGTACGCCACATTTATTGGATTTTCAGGTTGCTGCGTGGTGGTTGGCTAGGCTGTACGCGTGCTTTCGTAAAGTGGCACCTTTCGCCCTACCCGTTGAAGTTTTCGCTCTGGTCCACTGCCACCACACACCCACACTGCCATTGCACCCACCGCCACCCCCGCGCGCGCGCGCTCGCTCGCCTCGTCTCGTCAAGCCAAGGCATGGCTGGCTTGGCTTGGCATGGTATGGTATGGCTTGGTGTGAGAGTCAGGTGCTTTCATAATGAAGTGTGGTGATACTTGCCGACACAATATCTCAAAATTGAATTCGGGACTTTCTGTCAAGTTATTGCAGCTCCCCCTTCAGCGTTCCGGGAAGGCATTAGAAGAAAATTTAGAAGGGGCATGTTCCATATTTTTGCAAAAAAGTTTCATTTTGGTACGCCACATTTATTGGATTTTCAGGCTGCTGCGTGGTGGTTGGCTAGGCTGTACGCGTGCTTTCGTAAAGTGGCACCTTTCGCCCTACCCGTTGAAGTTTTCGCTCTGGTCCACTGCCACCACACACCCACACTGCCATTGCACCCCCCGCCACCCCCGCGCGCGCGCGCTCGCTCGCCTCGTCTCGTCAAGCCAAGGCATGGCTGGCTTGGCTTGGCATGGTATGGTATGGCTTGGTGTGAGAGCCAGGTGCTTTCATAATGAAGTGTGGTGATACTTGCCGACACAATATCTCAAAATTCAATTCGGGACTTTCTGTCAAGTTATTGCAGCTCCCCCTTCAGCGTTCCGGGAAGGCATTAGAAGAAAATTTAGAAGGGGCATTTTCCATATTTTCCCAAAAAAGTTTCATTTTGGTACGCCACATTTATTGGATTTTCAGGTTGCTGCGTGGTGGTTGGCTAGGCTGTACGCGTGCTTTCGTAAAGTGGCACCTTTCGCCCTACCCGTTGAAGTTTTCGCTCTGGTCCACTGCCACCACACACCCACACTGCCATTGCACCCCCCGCCACCCCCGCGCGCGCGCGCTCGCTCGCCTCGTCTCGTCAAGCCAAGGCATGGCTGGCTTGGCTTGGCATGGTATGGTATGGCTTGGTGTGAGAGCCAGGTGCTTTCATAATGAAGTGTGGTGATACTTGCCGACACAATATCTCAAAATTGAATTCGGGACTTTCTGTCAAGTTATTGCAGCTCCCCCTTCAGCGTTCCGGGAAGGCATTACAAGAAAATTTAGAAGGGGCATGTTCCATATTTTTGCAAAAAAGTTTCATTTTGGTACGCCACATTTATTTGATTTTCAGGTTGCTGCGTGGTGGTTGGCTAGGCTGTACGCGTGCTTTCGTAAAGTGGCACCTTTCGCCCTACCCGTTGAAGTTTTCGCTCTGGTCCACTGCCACCACACACCCACACTGCCATTGCACCCACCGCCACCCCCGCGCGCGCGCGCTCGCTCGCCTCTTCTCGTCAAGCCAAGGCATGGCTGGCTTGGCTTGGCATGGTATGGTATGGCTTGGTCCGAGAGTCAGGTGCTTTCATAATGAAGTGTGGTGATACTTGCCGACACAATATCTCAAAATTGAATTCGGGACTTTCTGTCAAGTTATTGCAGCTCCCCCTTCAGCGTTCCGGGAAGGCATTACAAGAAAATTTAGAAGGGGCATGTTCCATATTTTTGCAAAAAAGTTTCATTTTGGTACGCCACATTTATTGGATTTTCAGGTTGCTGCGTGGTGGTTGGCTAGGCCGTACGCGTGCTTTCGTAAAGTGGCACCTTTCGCCCTACCCGTTGAAGTTTTCGCTCTGGTCCACTGCCACCATACACCCACACTGCCATTGCACCCACCGCCACCCCCGCGCGCGCGCGCTCGCTCGCCTCGTCTCGTCAAGCCAAGGCATGGCTGGCTTGGCTTGGCATGGTATGGTATGGCTTGGTGTGAGAGTCAGGTGCTTTCATAATGAAGTGTGGTGATACTTGCCGACACAATATCTCAAAATTGAATTCGGGACTTTCTGTCAAGTTATTGCAGCTCCCCCTTCAGCGTTCCGGGAAGGCATTAGAAGAAAATTTAGAAGGGGCATGTTCCATATTTTTGCAAAAAAGTTTCATTTTGGTACGCCACATTTATTGGATTTTCAGGTTGCTGCGTGGTGGTTGGCTAGGCTGTACGCGTGCTTTCGTAAAGTGGCACCTTTCGCCCTACCCGTTGAAGTTTTCGCTCTGGTCCACTGCCACCACACACCCACACTGCCATTGCACCCCCCGCCATCCCCGCGCGCGCGCGCTCGCTCGCCTCGTCTCGTCAAGCCAAGGCATGGCTGGCTTGGCTTAGCATGGTATGGTATGGCTTGGTGTGAGAGCCAGGTGCTTTCATAATGAAGTGTGGTGATACTTGCCGACACAATATCTCAAAATTGAATTCGGGACTTTCTGTCAAGTTATTGCAGCTCCCCCTTCAGCGTTCCGAGAAGGCATTAGAAGAAAATTTAGAAGGGGCATGTTCCATATTTTTGCAAAAAAGTTTCATTTTGGTACGCCACATTTATTGGATTTTCAGGTTGCTGCGTGGTGGTTGGCTAGGCTGTACGCGTGCTTTCGTAAAGTGGCACCTTTCGCCCTACCCGTTGAAGTTTTCGCTCTGGTCCACTGCCACCACACACCCACACTGCCATTGCACCCACCGCCACCCCCGCGCGCGCGCGCTCGCTCGCCTCGTCTCGTCAAGCCAAGGCAGGGCTGGCTTGGCTTGGCATGGTATGGTATGGCTTGGTGTGAGAGTCAGGTGCTTTCATAATGAAGTGTGGTGATACTTGCCGACACAATATCTCAAAATTGAATTCGGGACTTTCTGTCAAGTTATTGCAGCTCCCCCTTCAGCGTTCCGGGAAGGCATTAGAAGAAAATTTAGAAGGGGCATGTTCCATATTTTTGCAAAAAAGTTTCATTTTGGTACGCCACATTTATTGGATTTTCAGGTTGCTGCGTGGTGGTTGGCTAGGCTGTACGCGTGCTTTCGTAAAGTGGCACCTTTCGCCCTACCCGTTGAAGTTTTCGCTCTGGTCCACTGCCACCACACACCCACACTGCCATTGCACCCCCCGCCACCCCCGCGCGCGCGCGCTCGCTCGCCTCGTCTCGTCAAGCCAAGGCATGGCTGGCTTGGCTTGGCATGGTATGGTATGGCTTGGTGTGAGAGCCAGGTGCTTTCATAATGAAGTGTGGTGATACTTGCCGACACAATATCTCAAAATTCAATTCGGGACTTTCTGTCAAGTTATTGCAGCTCCCCCTTCAGCGTTCCGGGAAGGCATTAGAAGAAAATTTAGAAGGGGCATGTTCCATATTTTTGCAAAAAAGTTTCATTTTGGTACGCCACATTTATTGGATTTTCAGGTTGCTGCGTGGTGGTTGGCTAGGCTGTACGCGTGCTTTCGTAAAGTGGCACCTTTCGCCCTACCCGTTGAAGTTTTCGCTCTGGTCCACTGCCACCACACACCCACACTGCCATTGCACCCCCCGCCACCCCCGCGCGCGCGCGCTCGCTCGCCTCGTCTCGTCAAGCCAAGGCATGGCTGGCTTGGCTTGGCATGGTATGGTATGGCTTGGTGTGAGAGCCAGGTGCTTTCATAATGAAGTGTGGTGATACTTGCCGACACAATATCTCAAAATTGAATTCGGGACTTTCTGTCAAGTTATTGCAGCTCCCCCTTCAGCGTTCCGGGAAGGCATTAGAAGAAAATTTAGAAGGGGCATGTTCCATATTTTTGCAAAAAAGTTTCATTTTGGTACGCCACATTTATTGGATTTTCAGGTTGCTGCGTGGTGGTTGGCTAGGCTGTACGCGTGCTTTCGTAAAGTGGCACCTTTCGCCCTACCCGTTGACGTTTTCGCTCTGGTCCACTGCCACCACACACCCACACTGCCATTGCACCCACCGCCACCCCCGCGCGCGCGCGCTCGCTCGCCTCTTCTCGTCAAGCCAAGGCATGGCTGGCTTGGCTTGGCATGGTATGGTATGGCTTGGTCCGAGAGTCAGGTGCTTTCATAATGAAGTGTGGTGATACTTGCCGACACAATATCTCAAAATTGAATTCGGGACTTTCTGTCAAGTTATTGCAGCTCCCCCTTCAGCGTTCCGGGAAGGCATTACAAGAAAATTTAGAAGGGGCATGTTCCATATTTTTGCAAAAAAGTTTCATTTTGGTACGCCACATTTATTGGATTTTCAGGTTGCTGCGTGGTGGTTGGCTAGGCTGTACGCGTGCTTTCGTAAAGTGGCACCTTTCGCCCTACCCGTTGAAGTTTTCGCTCTGGTCCACTGCCACCATACACCCACACTGCCATTGCACCCACCGCCACCCCCGCGCGCGCGCGCTCGCTCGCATCGTCTCGTCAAGCCAAGGCATGGCTGGCTTGGCTTGGCATGGTATGGTATGGCTTGGTGTGAGAGTCAGGTGCTTTCATAATGAAGTGTGGTGATACTTGCCGACACAATATCTCAAAATTGAATTCGGGACTTTCTGTCAAGTTATTGCAGCTCCCCCTTCAGCGTTCCGGGAAGGCATTAGAAGAAAATTTAGAAGGGGCATGTTCCATATTTTTGCAAAAAGGTTTCATTTTGGTACGCCACATTTATTGGATTTTCAGGTTGCTGCGTGGTGGTTGGCTAGGCTGTACGCGTGCTTTCGTAAAGTGGCACCTTTCGCCCTACCCGTTGAAGTTTTCGCTCTGGTCCACTGCCACCACACACCCACACTGCCATTGCACCCCCCGCCATCCCCGCGCGCGCGCGCTCGCTCGCCTCGTCTCGTCAAGCCAAGGCATGGCTGGCTTGGCTTAGCATGGTATGGTATGGCTTGGTGTGAGAGCCAGGTGCTTTCATAATGAAGTGTGGTGATACTTGCCGACACAATATCTCAAAATTGAATTCGGGACTTTCTGTCAAGTTATTGCAGCTCCCCCTTCAGCGTTCCGAGAAGGCATTAGAAGAAAATTTAGAAGGGGCATGTTCCATATTTTTGCAAAAAAGTTTCATTTTGGTACGCCACATTTATTGGATTTTCAGGTTGCTGCGTGGTGGTTGGCTAGGCTGTACGCGTGCTTTCGTAAAGTGGCACCTTTCGCCCTACCCGTTGAAGTTTTCGCTCTGGTCCACTGCCACCACACACCCACACTGCCATTGCACCCACCGCCACCCCCGCGCGCGCGCGCTCGCTCGCCTCGTCTCGTCAAGCCAAGGCAGGGCTGGCTTGGCTTGGCATGGTATGGTATGGCTTGGTGTGAGAGTCAGGTGCTTTCATAATGAAGTGTGGTGATACTTGCCGACACAATATCTCAAAATTGAATTCGGGACTTTCTGTCAAGTTATTGCAGCTCCCCCTTCAGCGTTCCGGGAAGGCATTAGAAGAAAATTTAGAAGGGGCATGTTCCATATTTTTGCAAAAAAGTTTCATTTTGGTACGCCACATTTATTGGATTTTCAGGTTGCTGCGTGGTGGTTGGCTAGGCTGTACGCGTGCTTTCGTAAAGTGGCACCTTTCGCCCTACCCGTTGAAGTTTTCGCTCTGGTCCACTGCCACCACACACCCACACTGCCATTGCACCCCCCGCCACCCCCGCGCGCGCGCGCTCGCTCGCCTCGTCTCGTCAAGCCAAGGCATGGCTGGCTTGGCTTGGCATGGTATGGTATGGCTTGGTGTGAGAGCCAGGTGCTTTCATAATGAAGTGTGGTGATACTTGCCGACACAATATCTCAAAATTCAATTCGGGACTTTCTGTCAAGTTATTGCAGCTCCCCCTTCAGCGTTCCGGGAAGGCATTAGAAGAAAATTTAGAAGGGGCATGTTCCATATTTTTGCAAAAAAGTTTCATTTTGGTACGCCACATTTATTGGATTTTCAGGTTGCTGCGTGGTGGTTGGCTAGGCTGTACGCGTGCTTTCGTAAAGTGGCACCTTTCGCCCTACCCGTTGAAGTTTTCGCTCTGGTCCACTGCCACCACACACCCACACTGCCATTGCACCCCCCGCCACCCCCGCGCGCGCGCGCTCGCTCGCCTCGTCTCGTCAAGCCAAGGCATGGCTGGCTTGGCTTGGCATGGTATGGTATGGCTTGGTGTGAGAGCCAGGTGCTTTCATAATGAAGTGTGGTGATACTTGCCGACACAATATCTCAAAATTGAATTCGGGACTTTCTGTCAAGTTATTGCAGCTCCCCCTTCAGCGTTCCGGGAAGGCATTAGAAGAAAATTTAGAAGGGGCATGTTCCATATTTTTGCAAAAAAGTTTCATTTTGGTACGCCACATTTATTGGATTTTCAGGTTGCTGCGTGGTGGTTGGCTAGGCTGTACGCGTGCTTTCGTAAAGTGGCACCTTTCGCCCTACCCGTTGACGTTTTCGCTCTGGTCCACTGCCACCACACACCCACACTGCCATTGCACCCCCCGCCACCCCCCCGCGCGCGCGCTCGCTCGCCTAGTCTCGTCAAGCCAAGGCATGGCTGGCTTGGCTTGGCATGGTATGGTATGGCTTGGTGTGAGAGCCAGGTGCTTTCATAATGAAGTGTGGTGATACTTGCCGACACAATATCTCAAAATTGAATTCGGGACTTTCTGTCAAGTTATTGCAGCTCCCCCTTCAGCGTTCCGGGAAGGCATTAGAAGAAAATTTAGAAGGGGCATGTTCCATATTTTTGCAAAAAAGTTTCATTTTGGTACGCCACATTTATTGGATTTTCAGGTTGCTGCGTGGTGGTTGGCTAGGCTGTACGCGTGCTTTCGTAAAGTGGCACCTTTCGCCCTACCCGTTGAAGTTTTCGCTCTGGTCCACTGCCACCACACACCCCCACTGCCATTGCACCCCCCGCCACCCCCGCGCGCGCGCGCGCTCGCTCGCCTCGTCTCGTCAAGCCAAGGCATGGCTGGCTTGGCTTGGCATGGTATGGTATGGCTTGGTGTGAGAGCCAGGTGCTTTCATAATGAAGTGTGGTGATACTTGCCGACACAATATCTCAAAATTGAATTCGGGACTTTCTGTCAAGTTATTGCAGCTCCCCCTTCAGCGTTCCGGGAAGGCATTAGAAGAAAATTTAGAAGGGGCATGTTCCATATTTTTGCAAAAAAGTTTCATTTTGGTACGCCACATTTATTGGATTTTCAGTTTGCTGCGTGGTGGTTGGCTAGGCTGTACGCGTGCTTTCGTAAAGTGGCACCTTTCGCCCTACCCGTTGAAGTTTTCGCTCTGGTCCACTGCCACCACACACCCACACTGTCATTGCACCCCCCGCCACCCCCGCGCGCGCGCGCTCGCTCGCCTAGTCTCGTCAAGCCAAGGCATGGCTGGCTTGGCTTGGCATGGTATGGTATGGCTTGGTGTGAGAGCCAGGTGCTTTCATAATGAAGTGTGGTGATACTTGCCGACACAATATCTCAAAATTGAATTCGGGACTTTCTGTCAAGTTATTGCAGCTCCCCCTTCAGCGTTCCGGGAAGGCATTAGAAGAAAATTTAGAAGGGGCATGTTCCAGATTTTTGCAAAAAAGTTTCATTTTGGTACGCCACATTTATTGGATTTTCAGGTTGCTGCGTGGTGGTTGGCTAGGCTGTACGCGTGCTTTCGTAAAGTGGCACCTTTCGCCCTACCCGTTGAAGTTTTCGCTCTGGTCCACTGCCACCACACACCCACACTGCCATTGCACCCCCCGCCACCCCCGCGCGCGCGCGCTCGCTCGCCTCGTCTCGTCAAGCCAAGGCATGGCTGGCTTGGCTTGGCATGGTATGGTATGGCTTGGTGTGAGAGCCAGGTGCTTTCATAATGAAGTGTGGTGATACTTGCCGACACAATATCTCAAAATTGAATTCGGGACTTTCTGTCAAGTTATTGCAGCTCCCCCTTCAGCGTTCCGGGAAGGCATTAGAAGAAAATTTAGAAGGGGCATGTTCCATATTTTTGCAAAAAAGTTTCATTTTGGTACGCCACATTTATTGGATTTTCAGGTTGCTGCGTGGTGGTTGGCTAGGCTGTACGCGTGCTTTCGTAAAGTGGCACCTTTCGCCCTACCCGTTGAAGTTTTCGCTCTGGTCCACTGCCACCACACACCCACACTGCCATTGCACCCCCCGCCACCCCCGCGCGCGCGCGCTCGCTCGCCTAGTCTCGTCAAGCCAAGGCATGGCTTGCTTGGCTTGGCATGGTATGGTATGGCTTGGTGTGAGAGCCAGGTGCTTTCATAATGAAGTGTGGTGATACTTGCCGACACAATATCTCAAAATTGAATTCGGGACTTTCTGTCAAGTTATTGCAGCTCCCCCTTCAGCGTTCCGGGAAGGCATTAGAAGAAAATTTAGAAGGGGCATGTTCCATATTTTTGCAAAAAAGTTTCATTTTGGTACGCCACATTTATTGGATTTTCAGGTTGCTGCGTGGTGGTTGGCTAGGCTGTACGCGTGCTTTCGTAAAGTGGCACCTTTCGCCCTACCCGTTGAAGTTTTCGCTCTGGTCCACTGCCACCACACACCCCCACTGCCATTGCACCCCCCGCCACCCCCGCGCGCGCGCGCGCTCGCTCGCCTCGTCTCGTCAAGCCAAGGCATGGCTGGCTTGGCTTGGCATGGTATGGTATGGCTTGGTGTGAGAGCCAGGTGCTTTCATAATGAAGTGTGGTGATACTTGCCGACACAATATCTCAAAATTGAATTCGGGACTTTCTGTCAAGTTATTGCAGCTCCCCCTTCAGCGTTCCGGGAAGGCATTAGAAGAAAATTTAGAAGGGGCATGTTCCATATTTTTGCAAAAAAGTTTCATTTTGGTACGCCACATTTATTGGATTTTCAGGTTGCTGCGTGGTGGTTGGCTAGGCTGTACGCGTGCTTTCGTAAAGTGGCACCTTTCGCCCTACCAGTTGAAGTTTTCGCTCTGGTCCACTGCCACTGACGCGTTCCCGTGGGGGGCCGGACACGGGACGCTGCGGTGACACGCACAGGTGAGCAGGCAGGCAAGGCACTACGCTCACAAGGGCATCAATACGCCTGTGTCATGTGACAAAGCGTTTCAGAATCCTTGCCACTCTGCAAAGAGGGAACGAAAGTATGTACAGCAACACATCAGGATATGTACACATGGGGTTAAGACTGGACTGGGGTAAAAGCATCAAGGGACAATAGACACTCAGTCCCGACTCATATCCCAATCCCAGGTCCGACCCTCTCAGTGGCTGATGGGGGCGGGGGCTCAAACACAACCCATGCCCTGCTCAGTCCGGACTCTGAAACCCTGCCAATGGGAGAGGTGTCCCGCAAAGCCACAGGCGAGTTCCTGGTAACCAATGGGTTCCAAGGCCAACCGACAGTGGCTCCTTATGCTCCCTTAACGGCAGGTCCCAACTCCACTCTGAGCCAGAGATATGGCCCCGCCATTATCACCCAGGAGTTGGTAGCTGAAAATGGGCTGTTTCAGCCCAAACTGAAATTGGCTTGAAAAACTCCAAAATTGACCCCTCGTTCGGACCCGCCAGAGGTAGGGACGAAGCAACTGACCCTATGCCCTTCGAGTACGAACTCACTGGAGCCCTCACCCAACCTGTTTCCCTCTGAGGTCCCGGCATCAGGGCAACACGGATGAGTCAAGTGGGGTCATGATGCCAAAATCACCAAAATTGGCGTCATTCCCACGCGCGGCTCGCTCGGCCAAGGTGAGGCCAATGACTCACAGGGTAGGAGGCAGGACCTAGGACTTATATCTGAGTGTACAACCTGGATTTAGGTCCGGGCTCCCTATTGGACTAGAGAAATGGGGCCGCCAATTGACCACACGGAAGGGGGAAATTGGGGTCCCAAAATTGGGTCATTTTGGCTGCTTGAAATGAGCCAAAATTCAGTGTGTTCCCAAAAGTATATCTCCCCGCCGGCTTGGAGATCGGATCCGGCATTCCATACGCGATCCACCGGGAGACCAGCGGAGACTCCCAAGTTCTTGGCTCTCAAAGATCTCCATGCTGCTTGGCGTGGTGACGATCCCAATTGGGTCCACAAATGCAAAAATGGCAAAATTGCCCATACTCAAATTGGCCTAGCGCCTTAACGAAGGCGGCTCCGCTTCGCCCACGTGGTGTGTGGACCATGGGGACCATTACCCATAACACCCATGTCATATATGGTCCATTGGTCCATGCTTCCGGCGTGCACGAGGGTTAGAACATAGTGCACGGCGGGCAGCAAAAGTGGAAAGTTGCTCAAAATGGCCAAAATTGCGCACACCCATGGTTAGGGCAAATGAGGCACATGCCCGACTCGGACCGGAGTGTGCCATAGGCTTGGTATCAAGTCATATATGTCCAACATATCTTTGGGGCGTCGCCCAACTCCTCCGGTATTGGGAATGGCAGGGTCGCCATGTGAGCCCATGATTTGGGATAGTCCCAAATCGCCAACATGGCGGCCACGGTATGCCAAGCCTAAGAGGAGCTATTCGCCGGGTCCAAGATATGTTGGCTACCGAAGTATGTACCCTCATAACATACTGGGGTCATGATGTCAATTGAGCGCAACGTTGAGATATACGGTCGCCACTTGACATCATGACGAACCAAAAATGGCAAAATTGGCACAAAGACAAACCAAAGTGCCTTAAAAGGCACACAATTATATTATAATATCTTTGGCTTGGATCGTGCAATCAACTAATCCTTCTAAACACAATGACTTGACACCAATGACCTTCGATCCCACGTATGTGCTCCACTTGGGGCGCCTTGAAAGGTTACGAGCGCTGCTTCCCAAGTGGGCACATGAAAATATGGAAAAATGTAAAATACACACCTTGCTCCCAACGCATCGCTTCGGGATCACCACACAAGCTTCCCTTCACGAAGGTTAGGCTTGCAATTGACCGTAGGGAGTACGGAGAAGGGGCTTGCACAATATGAGGTCCATTGGCGGGCTTGTCTTGGAGCAATGGGCCCGCCAAATGGGCACGCAACACAACACATGGCACATACCAAATATTGCCCCAAAAAGTAGCTCCCACCACGATATGTCATGCCCCTCCAAGGGCATAACTTTGTGTCAATCGCTCATAGGAACTCAAGGAGAGTTCCTATGCAACACCAACACTTGCGCGCTACACTCGAAAGTTATCTTAACGCACGCAATATCATGGCCAAAGAGTTATAACGCAAACTCTACCCTCTTGACCATGATCCATTACACTAGCGCGCATGTGTAGAAACGCAAGGCATATAATGCTTCCTAAATTACATCGGGAGTATTGTGAATACATCCCACGTTTCCTTATCGTCAATACTCGCAAGCAACACGAGATATGACCTTCCCAAGTGGCCTCACGAATCAACTTTGTTTTGCCCATATCTTTAAGACAAATGGAGGGCAGGATAAAAGGGAAGTTGATTCGTGCATACGGAAGCACGTAGGTCCACTCGAAAGAGGTCAAATCAAGTGCGGGGATGTCGAAGTCGAAAATCCGATTTCGACATCCTGAAAAATTCGGATTAAGGTTGCGAGTATTAATTATGAAAATTGCGGAAGCATCCATGCAGTTCCTGGCGACTTTGGAGCCTTCGTCGCGGATAGCGTTATAATTTCCATTATAAACAGTTAAACTCGCGGTTACGGTAAAGTCGCGAACCAACCGCCAGCAGTCAAAACAGTGAGTATCGGAACGGAAGCATAAAAGTTGACGGAAACAATATGAAAATAAAACCCTGTTGATTCCTGATATTCTGATACACAAATCTCCGCTGGCGGTGCATCGGTTGCCGATGCGGGGCTTCACGGCACGGAACACGCCGTGCATGGGGTTAGTGGACCGGAGACCGGTTGTATGCCGTAACCTGGCCATGGGGTTCTGGGTACCGCTTCACCCCCCTCCTTAGAGCAAACCCTGGGGGGGCTCGATAACATCACGCATGGCAGCGGGTACCCAGGACCACTTCCTGAAGGGGGGGGGGGGGTGTCACATCCTCACTTCAGTAAGTCACAGTAAGATAGGTATTCCACAGTGGGATAGGTATGCTGCTGTAACAGCTCGTAGCACATGTATAGTATCAAGTATCAAGTCCCGGGTCCTGGCGGCGATTGTTCGGCATCCAAAGGACCCGTTAACCCATACCAGGCGCACCGGGTGCCGGCTGCTACGGTCACCACCACAGTGGCAGTGGCATACACGGCCAACATAGGCGTCACACGACGGCCGAGGTGGCCCCACAAGTCGAGAGCGACCACAAAGATCCATCAGGCTACCCCAAGCTTCCCAAGGCCCGCCGACTGGGGAGAGTCCCCACGGGTCCTTCCTCGGGCGCACCATGTCCATATCCATACGACGCGAGTCCAGAGTGCCATAGTCGAACTCCTTACGAACCCCAAATCGTAAGGGAACTCCTCCTGAAGGGATCGGGCATCAAGGCCGTCTTTTCCCTCGCCCTACTACCACGAAGCGTGGCCATACATGAGGGAGTCCTCATGCAGTGTGGGCGGAGGCGTCGACTCCTCAAACCACCAGTTTCCCAGGCAGACTGACCGAGGTCAGGAGCACCGGAGGCCGCCATCCGAATGCAAGTGCGTCTGCAAATCGGTAGGCTCACACTGGGACTGACAGTGGCGGACCGCTGGGAGTGTAGTCAGGCAACTGGGCTTCCCGCCTGGCGCCATCTGGATCTCCACACATCACAGCGAATAGGGCAACACGGTATCACGGGCACTCAAACAGTAGAATCTGTATTCAAGTACTGGTCCAGGCTGGACCAGGCTGTAAGGATATGTACACGGCGACTCAAGGCGCCTCTGTATCCCGATTCGTGGTGAAAAACAGTCCATCCCTCAGCGATGGGCTGATGACACTTAACATACAGATGCACATATCCTGGAGGGCAGAAAAGCAAGCAACAATTTGGGTAAACAGGCGTGTAAACACACTCAGAACAGAGTGCCAAACCACGCCACGGTCAGGATAAGGCAAATGCAGGAGGATGGACAGGATAACGCCTGAGTTCAGGCATATATAGTCTCGAGACACACGTCGACTGGTCTGGATTCCGCAAATGCCATGGAACCAGACCACACACCAAAAAATCGCAATGCCGATGACAGCGGCATCCGTTGCGCAACGTCGTATGGGCTTCAAGGCCCCAAGAGCTCAGAATTATGAAGGTCAGTCGCCCTACCTGGTTTCCCAAGGATTCAGCAGGGGGGGGAGTGACGAGTAGAAGAAGAGAGGGGCCATCCTCCTCTGGATACAGCAGGGGGGGGTATATGGCCGCTCTGTCACCAAAAGATGGAAGAGAGCAAGCAAGTAAGGGACGATTCGTCGGCCTCACAAGCGCTCATAACACATCAGGGGAGAGCTCAGGGCGCTGATCAGGCACCCCTGGCTGCAATCGCCCGGGTGAGTGCTGCCAAGTCCGAAACGTGGATCTTGGTCTTGTGTTTGCGGATGTACTCCATGAAGGGAGTATTGACCCGCGGCACGAATGAGGAGACGGGTTCCCAGGTGTCGTGGGACGGCCCATAGCCTCGCCAACGAACCTTGAACTCCAGACCTCCGGGTGCCGAGGCCTTCGGACGCTGAGCCAGGATCTTCTCGACAGTATAGTCGTCCTGCTCAGCATAGTCGTCGTCCGAGTCGGCCTCATGTTTGGCGTAGTCCAGGGACACATGACGGCCACGGAGGTCGGGTTCCCGCACACGGAGTTGACTCTCGTGGCGCTCCCGGAACTGTCCGTGACCCACCTTGATGCGGTAGGTGTCCTCACCAATCCTGCGGACCACCTCGCCGGGTGTGAACCAGGTCTTGGTGCGGTGGGTGCCCATGGGGCGGGGTCTGATCACCCACACCGGGTCTCCCACCCTGAACTTTTGCGCTGTCGAGCTCGGGTCGGACTTCTGACGCTCAGCATGCTCCTTCTCAAGCTGCTGGCGGATGTCCCGCGCCGTTTGCTCTTGCCGCGCGAAGAACTCCTTGGCATCCATAGCCATGCCATCACCAGACAAGGGAAGTCCCCTACCCAGGGGGTCCCTGCCAAACAGAATCTGGTGAGGGGACAAACCGCCCGGAGTGGGGGTGTCATGATGGGCCTTCAGAGCAGGCCACATCTCCTCGAACCAGTTCCGCCGTGGATTGGTGATGTGGATCTTGCGCAGCTTCTCGAACAGCTGCCGTCCAGCCACTTCAGCACGGCCGTTAGACCGGCTGAGATAGGCGACGCTCTTGGCATGACGTATTCCCATGAGGGAACACATAGCCTTGAACCAGCCGCCAGTAAACTGGGGCCCTCGGTCACTGCAAATGGTACGGGGGATGTCAAAGACGGTCAGCCAATGACGAATCATCATGACTGCCACTTCCTTGGCAAGCAACCCCTTTTTGCGTGCCGGAACGGCTACAACGTAGCCGCTGTGGCGGTCCACACAGAGAACCACACAGTCAAAGGTCTCCTTGCGAATGTGCACTTCGGGCATGGAGAAGACGTCCATGGCCACGCTCTCCATGGGCTGGTCAGGAACCGGGGTCCATTGGGGTTCCCCCTTGACGTTCCGGTTATCGGGATTGCAGGCCTGACAGACCGAGCAACCCTTCCTGACCTTCTTGATGGCGGTGTAGAGAACGATATGGTCGATCTCGAACCGACGCTGCATGTCAAGAGCTTGCTTCTTGACCCCTGGGTGCAGCATGTGGTGGTGCCAAGCTTCACACAGCTCGAGCACCCGGGACTCTGGGACTAGCAGCTTACCATTCCGGTAGAGCTTGCCATCTTCCTCAGTCAGCCCTTTTGGCCACTTCTGCCCGTCGTCAGGGTCGGTCACAGCCCTATACTCGGCCGCAAAGGCCTCAGACTTGGCGTAATCGTCGGTCCAGTCGTCCTGGAGGCAAGACTCTGGGAAGAGGTGCTTGTCGGACTCCACTCCCACAGGGGGTGCCGGACCGGGCCTTCCGCCCGCGGCACCCACAGGGGCGAGTACACTGACCGTTCTGCTCACCCTCGAAGCGAGGGGGGCATCTGCGGCCATGACGACGAAGCATTTGGCACCCTCCTCCTCCATCAGGCGCTCCATTTCAATGATCCTCTTGGCTTCAGCGGTCTCAGCCTCATCGCCATGGGCAGAGATATCCTGCATGCCCTTGCTGGCGGGATAGGCCCACCTACTGAGACAGTCCGCCACGGTGTTATCCTTTCCAGGAATATAAACAACCGTAAGGTCGAACTTGGCCAAGGTCTCGTGCCATCTTGCCCGTCGGGAGGCGGGACCTGAGGGGGTGTCCACGTGCTCCTTGTGCCACGACTGCAGACTCTGATGGTCGGTGCAGACGGTGACGGGATGGAGGGCTATGTACCCAGCCCATTTCCTGAGAGCCATGACGATGGCATACGCCTCCTTTTCACGGGGCGTCCACGTCCGTCTCTGGCCTTCCGCCAGGACTCGGCTCCAGAAGGCCACGGGCACGTGCCTCCCATCGTCAAGCACTTGCTCCAACACAGCCCCAATGGCGTAGTCGGAAGCGTCGGTGCGCAGGACGAACCCTCGGTCGGGATCCACGAGGTGCAGACCCACTGCGGATAGCAGCGCCTGCTTCATCCCCTCAAAGGCACGGTCGGACTCTTCAGTCCAGACCAGAGCCTTCTTGGACCCCTTCTTGGTCTCCTCTCGGTTGCCCTTGAGCATGGTCGTCATGGGGGCTGCATACTCGGCATACATCTTGATATACCCCGAGTAGTAATTGCAGAACCCCAGATACGCCCGTAGCTCAGAGACCGTTTTGGGCTTTTCCCAGTGCTCCATCGCAGCCACCTTGCCAGGTATGGGCTTTCGCTGCCCGTTCCCGACTACGTGGCCAGCGAAGACCACCTCGCTTACCGCAATGGTGGCCTTGTCACTGCTGCCCGTGAGTTTGTGCCGAACCAGAAGGTCCAGCACTCGAGTGACGTCCCTCTCGTGTGCCTCCAGGAGCTCCTTGTAGCTCATGCTGGGGTCCCCGGACGCGATGATCACGTCGTCCACGAAGGGGTCCGCACAGTCGCGCACCGGCTCAAGCAGGTTCTCCAGCATCCGCTGAAAAGCCGCATTGCCGTTGGTAACGCCCATGGGCATCACCTTCCACTGGAGAGGTCCAAGTGGGGTGCTCATGGCTGTGCAGGCACGGGACTCCTCGGCGAGAGGCATCTGATGATAACCATGTTTCAGGTCAATCACCGTGAAGATCCTCCGCCGGTGTTGTTTTTGCAGCATATCCTCAATGAGGGGCAGCGTATAGCTGTCGTGCTGCGTTTGGGCGTTCAGGCCGCGGTAGTCGACCACGAGCCGCCACTCACCGGCAACCTTCTTGGGGACGACGAAGCAAGGAGAGGCCCATTCGGAGTGGCACGGCTCAAGCCAGCCTCTCTGGATGAAGTCACGGAGGATCTTCCCCATGGCCTCTTTCCTCTCGCCCCTTAGGGCAAACTCCCGGTGACGATACACACGGGGGTCCTGCTTCAGTCGTATCTTGGCCTCGCCATACGGTCCACGCACCGGTGGGGGGAACACAGGCTTTCCGCTGAAGAAGGTCTCGCCATACTTCCGCTTCAGCCTGGCCCTCAACGCCTGGATCTTGGGGCAGTCATCGGACTCCGCCTTGGCTTTTCCGGGCACTTGAACCACGGAGCTTACTTGAGGGGTAGCTACTCCGCTCGCTTTCGGCTCAGGTGGTCTTCCCAGGTGGCCCAAAGGGCCATCTCTGGTTTTGCCTCGGAACAGATCGCCGTAGGTGGGTGGGTTACCGCCGGGCGGCTCGTCTTGGCTGGACATGTGATCCAGCACCCTCTGTACGAAGGTGTCCCCATCATAGGAACCAGAGACGATTGAGTCCACTTCCCACCAGGCTTTGTCCTGGCCTTTGCCCTCACGCTGGTTTCCCCAGTCGTGAAAGGGCTGATCCATATACCCCTGAACCAGATCCCACTCCTCTTCAGTGAGGGGGTCTTCGGAGTCTGATTCTTCGATGTCAACAGGGGGAACCGCGAAGCATTGCCGCCATGGCTCTGCTATGATGCGGTTGACACACACGAAGTCCGTGGTGTCGGCCTGATCAAGGCCCCCATCCACATAGTGGAATTCTGTTGGCCATCTCTGGGGCGGCATGGGCTGTCCCTTAGCGTCCTGATAGACACTCTCTCCAGCCGGTAGGACGACCTTGTTCAAGGTCATGTTGTTCAATGAGGCTACCCAATGTCGGGTACTTTCCTCCTCGGTGCATCCCATAGGAACAACCAGCACTGCCTTGGAGCGGTCCTTGCGAATCTTCGCTATCGCTCTTGGAATGTCTTAACGGGGGCAATGGATCCACATCAATCCCTGATGCGGACCCCAGTGCTTCTTCCACGCGGAGTCCTGGGCGCTCCAGTACTTCTCACATACCCGCAGATGGGCGGAGGTTCCTGAAGAGAACGCATCCAGGGCCAGATCCGACGCTCCCAGGTCCGCAACCACTCGGTTCGCCACTTCCGGCCTTACGCCGTACTCCTGATTCGCTGGCCCAGTGGGCTCAGTGTCCAGCGCGGCCACTTCGAGCTGATTGCGTTCGGGGTGGATCCATTGGCATTCCACATGGTGCTCAGGTGACGAAAGCCACGAGAGTTGGTCGTCCTGGTACAGGGTCATGGAAGCCTGGGCCGGGAGGACGCCGGAGTCCGTCTCCATCATGAAGTCGTACCCGACGATCATGTCCCATTCCATCTCGGCCTCGTAGAAGCTACCGTGCAGGAGGATTTCCTTGCCGAGGTCTGGGCGGCTCAGCTCACGATGGTTCACGAACTGCAGCCCAATGGCCGCTTCCTTCGTGCCTCCCACCATGTACTGGCCGTTCGCCACCTTCAGCCTGACAGGCTTCCGACTGTCGGTCAGACACTCTGGTGGAAGTAGGCCAGCCTTGACCAAGCTGACTTGAGCTCCCGTGTCGACCAACACGTCGAAAACCTTTTCCACTTCCCCGCATAAGGCCCGGACCTTAAGATGCAACTGCCGCTCGCGACCGACACGGCGCACGGCGTGCAAACTCAGGATCTCCGGCCGTTCCAGAAGCTCCACAAGCGACTGGTGCAGGTCGTGGACAATGGGCTCAGGCTGCCCATCTGCAGCATCCAGCTGCGGTCCGGGTGATCCTCCGATACTCTCGGATAGATCCTGTAGTACATCAAACACGTTCTTGGTCGCGAAGGACGGACGGGTGCAAGGGTTCGTGCCTTCACTTGCCCTCACCCTGCCTCCGCGACTGGGCGCCAGACCGGGCCTTCCGCCCGCGGCAGTCCCCTTGTGTTTACCGACTCCCGACAGGGATGGTTCGGCGCTTCCCACGTCACCATCCTGCGACCGCCCTAGCTGGGGCCCTTGGCTGCAGGGGCTCCGCTAGGGGGCGTCGGTTGTGGAAGAGGGGGTGTTCTCCTCGGCCTCAACGTCGTTGACGCCCTTCTTTCTTCCCCCTTTACCTCCTCCTTTACCCTTGTTCTTGTCCTTGTCCTTGTTCTGGTCATTCTGGTTGTTCTCCTTGTTCTTGTTATCCGACCTGGGGACCCAGTTCCGCTTGATCTCCTGGATCTCCTTGGCCAACTCGGTTCCCACCGACGACATCAGCTTGGCCAGCTCGTCCTTGTCCACCTCCATCTTGGCTTCCCGGATACCCGCGGGCGCACGCTTCTTCGACCCGTGCGCCTTCTTGTAAGCCTCCGTGTCGGCCTTGTGGACGGGGCATGTTCGGTGGTCATGGTTGAAGCCTTTCTTCCTCCCATAACACACGAAACAGCCCTGAGGGTGAGCTCGTACGAACTCCCCAAAGGACAGCGGAGGGTCGCCAATACGGCGAGGGTCCCTCTTCTCCTGCTTCTTCCAACCTGGCTGCAGGGGCTTCCAGTTTGCTGGCTTGGTCCCCGCGCTCAGGTTCTTGGCCACGAAGGCACACACGGCCATTTCGGCGGGCTCATCGTCGTCGTCATCGTCGACGAGAGTCTCATCGCCGCCGGCTCCCGCTGGGTCCATGGCAGATTCCCCGCCAGGCCCCTCGCCAACGTAGTTGACGTCGCGGTCGCCAGGCCTCAACCCGCGGGTGTGGTGGAGGTTTCGGTACTCCTTGAGTACTTCCTCGCCAACCCACTCCAGGATCTCGTCGCAGCTCATCCGCGCCGGGATGGGCTGCAGACGGATGGTCTGGCCGCTCAACTCACAGTCGTCAAGGCGCCAAATCGCGGTCTTCTCGCGATCGCCCGAGACGGTGATGAGAAGAGCGTTCCGCAGGGAGTGCCGTTTGACATCCCGGGCCACGTTCTTCTTCGCCCAACTCACCACGTTCGTATGATACTCCTTGGGGAGCATCATCTTGACCGTGTGGTTGGACTTGGCCCGCTTGGATTCCTCCTTGGTGACCCTCTTGATCCATGCTTCCGGCAGCATGGAGAGCAGGCGAGCCTGCTCGTCACCCTCGTTCCAATCCTCCACGTTGCGGCGGAAGAGGGTGTATTTCCCTCGGAAGTCCCGCCACTCTCGTAGGCGGATCTCCCGTCCATCATGCTCAAGCTTGACGGACTTCCAGCGCTTGGCAGCCACCTGCGGAGCGTCCACCCGCTCCTGCTCGTTGAGCCACTTCTTGGCGTCCCTGAGGGTCTTGATTTTCCCCTCCTTGGTCGCCACGAAGTATAGCTCGCCGAGCACTTCCGGCAGGCGGTACCTGAACCGTTTGAAGACATATCTCTCCGCATCCGCGGGAGGTTGGTCTTCAGTGACGGTCAGCCCCCAATCGTCCAGCTTCTCCAAGAAGCGGTCGAGGTTGAGGGGGTTGCCATCGTACATGGGGGGCTTGATGTCCTTCAAGTCTTCCCACACGGCGGCGTCCGCGGCCTTAGAGACCATGAACGCCGGCCGCGAGGTCGACCGAGGTTCCCATCGGCCTCGCCCACGGACTCCCACGGCCGCCACGTCCATCTCCTCCATGGAATCCCTGTGGCTACGCCGCGGTTCCTCCACGTACGCTGAACCAAAATGTTCACGCCGTACTGCATCCATGTACGCATCCTCATCACGGCGCCGGCAGCTGCGTTCAGCGGCCTCCCGTCGTACACCACGCGGCGGGCTGATGTCGAATTCCTCCAGGTCCAGGTCCAGGTCCAGGTCCTCACCTTCGCCGACATCCCACTCCACGTCTCCTCTGGGGACCTCATCCCTGAGTCCACCACAACGTCCTCCAGCCCTGGGGATTGGCGCCGGGGCTGTTGGCGGGCGTCGGGGGCGTACAGGCGTCCGCGGTGGAGCACGGCGGTTGTGGTAGTCCGCGCTGAGCCACTCATCGCGCCATTCCTCACTGCCACTGCCGGGCGGCACGCGCTCGTTGCGGCGGCCCGCGCTGTGGTGAGAGGGGGCGGAGAGAGAGGGGGCACTGGCGCTGGGGCGACTCCTGGGGGCTCCGCCGGGGGCGTGGGGTCTGCCTGGACCTGGTCCGGGTCCCCAGCCGTCGTCCGACGAGCCAGACTCCAGGGGTGGGTGGTCGCTGCCGACTCTCCCACGGGCTTCCAGCGCATCCAGCCTCTCCTGCAGGCCGCTGACGACGTTGGTCAGCGACTTGGTCTCGGCCCTGGCGATGTCCAAGTCCTTCTGCGCGCGCGCGGCGACCGTGGAGATGCGAGCCATCTCGCTCTTGCCCGTGTCTACCTCCAGCTCGAGCAACTGGACTCTCCTGCGGAGGTAGACAATCCACCGCCAGGTGGCATCCGGGACACCGTTCCCTGGTGGGTCGCCGGGGTCCCCAGGGGGTCCTCCAGGAGGGCCTCCGCCGGGTCCGCCCGGTCCAGGGGGTCCTCCCCCGCCCGGTGGTCCGCCTCCAGGGGGTCCACTTGGTGGGCGTCCTCCAGGGGGTCCTGAAGGTCCTCCGCCAGGGGGTTTCGGTGGGTCTCCGCCGGGTCGCCTCGGTGGGTCCGAGGATGGGCGCCTCCTTGTGATGCCGAAGTCCATGTCGTCATCCTCGTCCATGTCGCCCCACCTGGGCGTTTCGGTCACGGAGGACTCGGAGCTCCGGTAGGGAGGAGGGGGATCCTCATCCTCACCTTCCATGGGGACGTCTCCGCCACTTCCGCCCGTCCAAGCCACCACTTGGCGATGTCGACGGCCTCGTTCATCCCCGTCACTGGCGGTGAAGAAGGGGTCACTGTCGTGGGGGTGCCCACCCGCTGGCCTCCGCGGCCTCTCGGGGGTCTTCCCCTTGCCCTTCCTCCGTCGACGGGCGGTGGTGCTACCGCTCCCACTGCTGCCCGTGTCCGCCTCATCCAGCTTCATCCTGGAGGAGGCGTCCCCTTCGAAAAGCCTTCGAAGGGTCTCCACTCGCGATCCTCCCGGGGGAGTCTCGTGGCGGAGTTTGGCCTCTGCCTCCTCCATTGCGGCGGCGGTGGCTGCGGCAGCTCGCGCTTCGGCCTCTTCCCGAGCACGAGCCGCCTCGGTCTCCCGGGCCTGCAGCAGCTGCGCCTTCTGCGCCTCCAACGCCGCCAGCTCCGCCTCTGTCTTGGCCTTCTCCTCAGCGACCTTCCGTCGCGCGGCCTCGATGGCTTCCTTCTTGGCGGCATCCTCATGGGCCTTAGCCGTCGCTTCGGCGTGGGCCCTTTCCTCCGCCTCCTTCTTTGCCCTCTCTTGGGCAAGCGCCTCCCCCAGCGCCTTCACCTCGGCCTCCTTGCAGGCAATGGCCTCCTGCGTCAGGCGGGCTTCCTCGTCGGCTGCCGCCAACTCACCGTTGACCTGGGCAGTCGCTACCCCATGGGCGGCCACGGCCGTGAGTCCAGCCGCAATGGCCGCCACGGTCTGGGTGTGGATGGCCATGCCATGCGCCCACTGCGTTTCAGAATCCTTGCCACTCTGCAAAGAGGGAACGAAAGTATGTACAGCAACACATCAGGATATGTACACATGGGGTTAAGACTGGACTGGGGTAAGGGCATCAAGGGACAATAGACACTCAGTCCCGACTCATATCCCAATCCCAGGTCCGACCCTCTCAGTGGCTGATGGGGGCGGGGGCTCAAACACAACCCATGCCCTGCTCAGTCCGGACTCTGAAACCCTGCCAATGGGAGAGGTGTCCCGCACAGCCACAGGCGAGTTCCTGGGAACCAATGGGTTCCAAGGCCAACCGACGATGGCTCCCTATGCTCCCTTAACGGCAGGTCCCAACTCCACTCTGAGCCAGAGATATGGCCCCGCCATTATCACCCAGGAGTTGGTAGCTGAAAATGGGCTGTTTCAGCCCAAACTGAAATTGGCTTGAAAAACTCCAAAATTGACCCCTCGTCCGGACCCGCCAGAGGTAGGGACGAGGCAACTGACCCTATGCCCATTCGAGTACGAACTCCCTGGAGCCCTCACCCAACCTGGTTCCCTCTGAGGTCCCGGCATCAGGGCAACACGGATGAGTCAAGTGGGGTCATGATGCCAAAATCACCAAAATTGGCGTCATTCCCACGCGCGGCTCGCTCGGCCAAGGTGAGGCCAAAAGCTCACAGGGTACGAGGCAGGACCTAGGACTTATATCTGAGTGTACAACTTGGATTTAGGTCCGGGCTCCCTATGGGCTTAGAGAAATGGGGCCGCCAATTGACCACACGGAAGGGGGAAATTGGGGTCCCAAAATTGGGTCATTTTGGCTGCTTGAAATGAGCCAAAATTCAGTGTGTTCCCAATAGTATATCTCCCCGCCGGCTTGGAGATCGGATCCGGCATTCCATACGCGATCCACCGGGAGTCCAACGGAGACTCCCATGCCCTTGGCTCTCAAAGATCTCCATGCTGCTTGGCGTGGTGACGATCCCAATTGGGTCCACAAATGCAAAAATGGCAAAATTGCCCATACTCAAATTGGCCTAGCGCCTTAACGAGGGCGCCTCCGCTTCGCCCACGTGGTGTGTGGACCATGGGGACCATTACCCATAACACCCATGTCATATATGGTCCATTGGTCCATGCTTCCGGCGTGCACGAGGGTTAGAACATAGTGCACGGCGGGCAGCAAAAGTGGAAAGTTGCTCAAAATGGCCAAAATTGCGCACACCCATGGTTAGGGCAAATGAGGCACATGCCCGACTCGGACCGGAGTGTGCCATAGGCTTGGTATCAAGTCATATATGTCCAACATATCTTTGGGGCGTCGCCCAACTCCTCCGGTATTGGGAATGGCAGGGTCGCCATGTGAGCCCATGATTTGGGATAGTCCCAAATCGCCAACATGGCGGCCACGGTATGCCAAGCCTAAGAGGAGCTATTCGCCGGGTCCAAGATATGTTGGCTACCGAAGTATGTACCCTCATAACATACTTGGGTCATGATGTCAATTGAGCGCAACGTTGAGATATACGGTCGCCACTTGACATCATGACGAACCAAAAATGGCAAAATTGGCACAAAGACAAACCAAAGTGCCTTAAAAGGCACACAATTATATTATAATATCTTTGGCTTGGATCGTGCAATCAACTAATCCTTCTAAACACAATGACTTGACACCAATGACCTTCGATCCCACGTATGTGCTCCACTTGGGGCGCCTTGAAAGGTTACGAGCGCTGCTTCCCAAGTGGGCACATGAAAATATGGAAAAATGTAAAATACACACCTTGCTCCCAACGCATCGCTTCGGGATCACCACACAAGCTTCCCTTCACGAAGGTTAGGCTTGCAATTGACCGTAGGGAGTACGGAGAAGGGGCTTGCACAATATGAGGTCCATTGGCGGGCTTGTCTTGGAGCAATGGGCCCGCCAAATGGGCACGCAACACAACACATGGCACATACCAAATATTGCCCCAAAAAGTAGCTCCCACCACGATATGTCATGCCCCTCCAAGGGCATAACTTTGTGTCAATCGCTCATAGGAACTCAAGGAGAGTTCCTATGCAACACCAACACTTGCGCGCTACACTCGAAAGTTATCTTAACGCACGCAATATCATGGCCAAAGAGTTATAACGCAAACTCTACCCTCTTGACCATGATCCATTACACTAGCGCGCATGTGTAGAAACGCAAGGCATATAATGCTTCCTAAATTACGTCGGGAGTATTGTGAATACATCCCACGTTTCCTTATCGTCAATACTCGCAAGCAACACGAGATATGACCTTCCCAAGTGGCCTCACGAATCAACTTTGTTTTGCCCATATCTTTAAGACAAATGGAGGGCAGGATAAAAGGGAAGTTGATTCGTGCATACGGAAGCACGTAGGTCCACTCGAAAGAGGTCAAATCAAGTGCGGGGATGTCGAAGTCGAAAATCCGATTTCGACATCCTGAAAGGTTGCGAGTATTAATTATGAAAATTGCGGAAGCATCCATGCAGTTCCTGGCGACTTTGGAGCCTTCGTCGCGGATAGCGTTATAATTTCCATTATAAACAGTTAAACTGGCGGTTACGGTAAAGTCGCGAACCAACCGCCAGCAGTCAAAACAGTGAGTATCGGAACGGAAGCATAAAAGTTGACGGAAACAATATGAAAATAAAACCCTGTTGATTCCTGATATTCTGATACACAAATCTCCGCTGGCGGTGCATCGGTTGCCGATGCGGGGCTTCACGGCACGGAACACGCCGTGCATGGGGTTAGTGGACCGGAGACCGGTTGTATGCCGTAACCTGGCCATGGGGTTCTGGGTACCGCTTCACCACCACACACCCACACTGCCATTGCACCCCCCGCCACCCCCGCGCGCGCGCGCTCGCTCGCCTAGTCTCGTCAAGCCAAGGCATGGCTGGCTTGGCTTGGCATGGTATGGTATGGCTTGGTGTGAGAGCCAGGTGCTTTCATAATGAAGTGTGGTGATACTTGCCGACACAATATCTCAAAATTGAATTCGGGACTTTCTGTCAAGTTATTGCAGCTCCCCCTTCAGCGTTCCGGGAAGGCATTAGAAGAAAATTTAGAAGGGGCATGTTCCAGATTTTTGCAAAAAAGTTTCATTTTGGTACGCCACATTTATTGGATTTTCAGGTTGCTGCGTGGTGGTTGGCTAGGCTGTACGCGTGCTTTCGTAAAGTGGCACCTTTCGCCCTACCCGTTGAAGTTTTCGCTCTGGTCCACTGCCACCACACACCCACACTGCCATTGCACCCCCCGCCACCCCCGCGCGCGCGCGCGCTCGCTCGCCTTGTCTCGTCAAGCCAAGGCATGGCTGGCTTGGCTTGGCATGGTATGGTATGGCTTGGTGTGAGAGCCAGGTGCTTTCATAATGAAGTTTGGTGATACTTGCCGACACAATATCTCAAAATTGAATTCGGGACTTTCTGTCAAGTTATTGCAGCTCCCCCTTCAGCGTTCCGGGAAGGCATTAGAAGAAAATTTAGAAGGGGCATGTTCCATATTTTTGCAAAAAAGTTTCATTTTGGTACGCCACATTTATTGGATTTTCAGGTTGCTGCGTGGTGGTTGGCTAGGCTGTACGCGTGCTTTCGTAAAGTGGCACCTTTCGCCCTACCCGTTGAAGTTTTCGCTCTGGTGCACTGCCACCACACACCCACACTGCCATTGCACCCCCCGCCACCCCCGCGCGCGCGCGCTCGCTCGCCTCGTCCCGTCAAGCCAAGGCATGGCTGGCTTGGCTTGGCATGGTATGGTATGGCTTGGTGTGAGAGCCAGGTGCTTTCATAATGAAGTGTGGTGATACTTGCGGACACAATATCTCAAAATTGAATTCGGGACTTTCTGTCAAGTTATTGCAGCTCCCCCTTCAGCGTTCCGGGAAGGCATTAGAAGAAAATTTAGAAGGGGCATGTTCCATATTTTTACAAAAAAGTTTCATTTTGGTACGCCACATTTATTGGATTTTCAGGTTGCTGCGTGGTGGTTGGCTAGGCTGTACGCGTGCTTTCGTAAAGTGGCACCTTTCGCCCTACCCGTTGAAGTTTTCGCTCTGGTCCACTGCCACCACACACCCACACTGCCATTGCACCCCCCGCCAGCCCCGCGCGCGCGCGCTCGCTCGCCTCGTCTCGTCAAGCCAAGGCATGGCTGGCTTGGCTTGGCATGGTATGGTATGGCTTGGTGTGAGAGCCAGGTGCTTTCATAATGAAGTGTGGTGATACTTGCCGACACAATATCTCAAAATTGAATTCGGGACTTTCTGTCAAGTTATTGCAGCTCCCCCTTCAGCGTTCTGGGAAGGCATTAGAAGAAAATTTAGAAGGGGCATGTTCCATATTTTTGCAGAAAAGTTTCATTTTGGTACGCCACATTTATTGGATTTTCAGGTTGCTCCGTGGTGGTTGGCTAGGCTGTACGCGTGCTTTCGTAAAGTGGCACCTTTCGCCCTACCCGTTGAAGTTTTCGCTCTGGTCCACTGCCACCACACACCCACACTGCCATTGCACCCCCCGCCACCCCCGCGCGCGCGCGCTCGCTCGCCTAGTCTCGTCAAGCCAAGGCATGGCTGGCTTGGCTTGGCATGGTATGGTATGGCTTGGTGTGAGAGCCAGGTGCTTTCATAATGAAGTGTGGTGATACTTGCCGACACAATATCTCAAAATTGAATTCGAGACTTTCTGTCAAGTTATTGCAGCTCCCCCTTCAGCGTTCCGGGAAGGCATTAGAAGAAAATTTAGAAGGGGCATGTTCCATATTTTTGCAAAAAAATTTCATTTTGGTACGCCACATTTATTGGATTTTCAGGTTGCTGCGTGGTGGTTGGCTAGGCTGTACGCGTGCTTTCGTAAAGTGGCACCTTTCGCCCTACCCGTTGAAGTTTTCGCTCTGGTCCACTGCCACCACACACCCCCACTGCCATTGCACCCCCCGCCACCCCCGCGCGCGCGCGCGCTCGCTCGCCTCGTCTCGTCAAGCCAAGGCATGGCTGGCTTGGCTTGGCATGGTATGGTATGGCTTGGTGTGAGAGCCAGGTGCTTTCATAATGAAGTGTGGTGATACTTGCCGACACAATATCTCAAAATTGAATTCGGGACTTTCTGTCAAGTTATTGCAGCTCCCCCTTCAGCGTTCCGGGAAGGCATTAGAAGAAAATTTAGAAGGGGCATGTTCCATATTTTTGCAAAAAAGTTTCATTTTGGTACGCCACATTTATTGGATTTTCAGGTTGCTGCGTGGTGGTTGGCTAGGCTGTACGCATGCTTTCGTAAAGTGGCACCTTTCGCCCTACCCGTTGAAGTTTTCGCTCTGGTCCACTGCCACCACACACCCACACTGCCATTGCACCCCCCGCCACCCCCGCGCGCGCGCGCTCGCTCGCCTAGTCTCGTCAAGCCAAGGCATGGCTGGCTTGGCTTGGCATGGTATGGTATGGCTTGGTGTGAGAGCCAGGTGCTTTCATAATGAAGTGTGGTGATACTTGCCGACACAATATCTCAAAATTGAATTCGGGACTTTCTGTCAAGTTATTGCAGCTCCCCCTTCAGCGTTCCGTGAAGGCATTAGAAGAAAATTTAGAAGGGGCATGTTCCAGATTTTTGCAAAAAAGTTTCATTTTGGTACGCCACATTTATTGGATTTTCAGGTTGCTGCGTGGTGGTTGGCTAGGCTGTACGCGTGCTTTCGTAAAGTGGCACCTTTCGCCCTACCCGTTGAAGTTTTCGCTCTGGTCCACTGCCACCACACACCCACACTGCCATTGCACCCCCCGCCACCCCCGCGCGCGCGCGCGCTCGCTCGCCTCGTCTCGTCAAGCCAAGGCATGGCTGGCTTGGCTTGGCATGGTATGGTATGGCTTGGTGTGAGAGCCAGGTGCTTTCATAATGAAGTTTGGTGATACTTGCCGACACAATATCTCAAAATTGAATTCGGGACTTTCTGTCAAGTTATTGCAGCTCCCCCTTCAGCGTTCCGGGAAGGCATTAGAAGAAAATTTAGAAGGGGCATGTTCCATATTTTTGCAAAAAAGTTTCATTTTGGTACGCCACATTTATTGGATTTTCAGGTTGCTGCGTGGTGGTTGGCTAGGCTGTACGCGTGCTTTCGTAAAGTGGCACCTTTCGCCCTACCCGTTGAAGTTTTCGCTCTGGTCCACTGCCACCACACACCCACACTGCCATTGCACCCCCCGCCACCCCCGCGCGCGCGCGCTCGCTCGCCTCGTCCCGTCAAGCCAAGGCATGGCTGGCTTGGCTTGGCATGGTATGGTATGGCTTGGTGTGAGAGCCAGGTGCTTTCATAATGAAGTGTGCTGATACTTGCCGACACAATATCTCAAAATTGAATTCGGGACTTTCTGTCAAGTTATTGCAGCTCCCCTTTCAGCGTTCCGGGAAGGCATTAGAAGAAAATTTAGAAGGGGCATGTTCCATATTTTTACAAAAAAGTTACATTTTGGTACGCCACATTTATTGGATTTTCAGGTTGCTGCGTGGTGGTTGGCTAGGCTGTACGCGTGCTTTCGTAAAGTGGCACCTTTCGCCCTACCCGTTGAAGTTTTCGCTCTGGTCCACTGCCACCACACACCCACACTGCCATTGCACCCCCAGCCACCCCCGCGCGCGCGCGCTCGCTCGCCTCGTCTCGTCAAGCCAAGGCATGGCTGGCTTGGCTTGGCATGGTATGGTATGGCTTGGTGTGAGAGCCAGGTGCTTTCATAATGGAGTGTGGTGATACTTGCCGACACAATATCTCAAAATTGAATTCGGGACTTTCTGTCAAGTTATTGCAGCTCCCCCTTCAGCGTTCCGGGAAGGCATTAGAAGAAAATTTAGAAGGGGCATGTTCCATATTTTTGCAAAAAAGTTTCATTTTGGTACGCCACATTTATTGGATTTTCAGGTTGCTGCGTGGTGGTTGGCTAGGCTGTACGCGTGCTTTCGTAAAGTGGCACCTTTCGCCCTACCCGTTGAATTTTTCGCTCTGGTCCACTGCCACCACACACCCACACTGCCATTGCACCCCCCGCCACCCCCGCGCGCGCGCGCTCGCTCGCCTCGTCTCGTCAAGCCAAGGCATGGCTGGCTTGGCTTGGCATGGTATGGTATGGCTTGGTGTGAGAGCCAGGTGCTTTCATAATGAAGTGTGGTGATACTCGCCGACACAATATCTCAAAATTGAATTCGGGACTTTCTGTCAAGTTATTGCAGCTCCCCTTTCAGCGTTCCGGGAAGGCATTAGAAGAAAATTTAGAAGGGGCATGTTCCATATTTTTGCAAAAAAGTTTCATTTTGGTACGCCACATTTATTGGATTTTCAGGTTGCTGCGTGGTGGTTGGCTAGGCTGTACGCGTGCTTTCGTAAAGTGGCACCTTTCACCCTACCCGTTGAAGTTTTCGCTCTGGTCCACTGCCACCACACACCCACACTGCCATTGCACCCCCCGTCACCCCCGCGCGCGCGCGCTCGCTCGCCTCGTCTCGTCAAGCCAAGGCATGGCTGGCTTGGCTTGGCATGGTATGGTATGGCTTGGTGTGAGAGCCAGGTGCTTTCATAATGAAGTGTGGTGATACTCGCCGACACAATATCTCAAAATTGAATTCGGGACTTTCTGTCAAGTTATTGCAGCTCCCCCTTCAGCGTTCCGGGAAGGGATTAGAAGAAAATTTAGAAGGGGCATGTTCCATATTTTTGCAAAAAAGTTTCATTTTGGTACGCCACATTTATTGGATTTTCAGGTTGCTGCGTGGTGGTTGGCTAGGCTGTACGCGTGCTTTCGTAAAGTGGCACCTTTCACCCTACCCGTTGAAGTTTTCGCTCTGGTCCACTGCCACCACACACCCACACTGCCATTGCACCCCCCGCCACCCCCGCGCGCGCGCGCTCGCTCGCCTCGTCTCGTCAAGCCAAGGCATGGCTGGCTTGGCTTGGCATGGTATGGTATGGCTTGGTGTGAGAGCCAGGTGCTTTCATAATGAAGTGTGGTGATACCTGCCGACACAATATCTCAAAATTGAATTCGGGACTTTCTGTCAAGTTATTGCAGCTCCCCCTTCAGCGTTCCGGGAAGGCATTGGAAGAAAATTTAGAACGGGCATGTTCCATATTTTTGCAAAAAAGTTTCATTTTGGTACGCCACATTTATTGGATTTTCAGGTTGCTGCGTGGTGGTTGGCTAGGCTGTACGCATGCTTTCGTAAAGTGGCACCTTTCGCCCTACCCGTTGAAGTTTTCGCTCTGGTCCACTGCCACCACACACCCACACTGCCATTGCACCCCCCGCCACCCCCGCGCGCGCGCGCTCGCTCGCCTCGTCTCGTCAAGCCAAGGCATAGCTGGCTTGGCTTGGCATGGTATGGTATGGCTTGGTGTGAGAGCCAGGTGCTTTCATAATGAAGTGTGCTGATACTTGCCGACACAATATCTCAAAATTGAATTCGGGACTTTCTGTCAAGTTATTGCAGCTCCCCCTTCAGCGTTCCGGGAAGGCATTAGAAGAAAATTTAGAAGGGGCATGTTCCACATTTTTACAAAAAAGTTTCATTTTGGTACGCCACATTTATTGGATTTTCAGGTTGCTGCGTGGTGGTTGGCTAGGCTGTACGCGTGCTTTCGTAAAGTGGCACCTTTCGCCCTACCCGTTGAAGTTTTCGCTCTGGTCCACTGCCACCACACACCCACACTTCCATTGCACCCACTGCCACCCCCGCGCGCGCGCGCTCGCTCGCCTCGTCTCGTCAAGCCAAGGCATGGCTGGCTTGGCTTGGCATGGTATGGTATGGCTTGGTGTGAGAGTCAGGTGCTTTCATAATGAAGTGTGGTGATACTTGCCGACACAATATCTCAAAATTGAATTCGGGACTTTCTGTCATCTTATTGCAGCTCCCCCTTCAGCGTTCCGGGAAGGCATTAGAAGAAAATTTAGAAGGGGCATGTTCCATATTTTTGCAAAAAAGTTTCATTTTGGTACGCCACATTTATTGGATTTTCAGGTAGCTGCGTGGTGGTTGGCTAGGCTGTACGCGTGCTTTCGTAAAGTGGCACCTTTCGCCCTACCCGTTGAAGTTTTCGCTCTGGTCCACTGCCACCACACACCCACACTGCCATTGCACCCCCCGCCACCCCCGCGCGCGCGCGCTCGCTCGCCTCGTCTCGTCAAGCCAAGGCATGGCTGGCTTGGCTTGGCATGGTATGGTATGGCTTGGTGTGAGAGCCAGGTGCTTTCATAATGAAGTGTGGTGATACTTGCCGACACAATATCTCAAAATTGAATTCGGGAATTTCTGTCAAGTTATTGCAGCTCCCCCTTCAGCGTTCCGGGAAGGCATTAGAAGAAAGTTTTGAAGGGGCATGTTCCATATTTTTGCAAAAAAGTTTCATTTTGGTACGCCACATTTATTGGATTTTCAGGTTGCTGCGTGGTGGTTGGCTAGGCTGTACGCGTGCTTTCGTAAAGTGGCACCTTTCGCCCTACCCGTTGAAGTTTTCGCTCTGGTCCACTGCCACCACACACCCACACTGCCATTGCACCCCCCGCCACCCCCGCGCGCGCGCGCTCGCTCGCCTCGTCTCGTCAAGCCAAGGCATGGCTGGCTTGGCTTGGCATGGTATGGTATGGCTTGGTGTGAGAGCCAGGTGCTTTCATAATGAAGTGTGGTGATACTTGCCGACACAATATCTCAAAATTGAATTCGGGACTTTCTGTCAAGTTATTGCAGCCCCCCCTTCAGCGTTCCGGGAAGGCATTAGAAGAAAATTTAGAAGGGGCATGTTCCATATTTTTGCAAAAAAGTTTCATTTTGGTACGCCACATTTATTGGATTTTCAGGTTGCTGCGTGGTGGTTGGCTAGGCTGTACGCGTGCTTTCGTAAAGTGGCACCTTTCGCCCTACCCGTTGAAGTTTTCGCTCTGGTCCACTGCCACCACACACCCACACTGCCATTGCACCCCCCGCCACCCCCGCGCGCGCGCGCTCGCTCGCCTCGTCATGTCAAGCCAAGGCATGGCTGGCTTGGCTTGGCATGGTATGGTATGGCTTGGTGTGAGAGCCAGGTGCTTTCATAATGAAGTGTGCTGATACTTGCCGACACAATATCTCAAAATTGAATTCGGGACTTTCTGTCAAGTTATTGCAGCTCCCCCTTCAGCGTTCCGGGAAGGCATTAGAAGAAAATTTGGAAGGGGCATGATCCATATTTTTACAAAAAAGTTTCATTTTGGTACGCCACATTTATTGGATTTTCAGGTTGCTGCGTGGTGGTTGGCTAGGCTGTACGCGTGCTTTCGTAAAGTGGCACCTTTCGCCCTACCCGTTGAGGTTTTCGCTCTGGTCCACTGCCACCACACACCCACACTGCCATTGCACCCCCCGCCACCCCCGCGCGCGCGCGCTCGCTCGCCTCGTCTCGTCAAGCCAAGGCATGGCTGGCTTGGCTTGGCATGGTATGGTATGGCTTGGTGTGAGAGCCAGGTGCTTTCAAAATGAAGTGTGGTGATACTTGCCGACACAATATCTCAAAATTGAATTCGGGACTTTCTGTCAAGTTATTGCAGCTCCCCCCTCAGCGTTCCGGGAAGGCATTAGAAGAAAATTTAGAAGGGGCATGTTCCATATTTTTGCAAAAAAGTTTCATTTTGGTACGCCACATTTATTGGATTTTCAGGTTGCTGCATGGTGGTTGGCTAGGCTGTACGCGTGCTTTCGTAAAGTGGCACCTTTCGCCCTACCCGTTGAAGTTTTCGCTCTGGTCCACTGCCACCACACACCCACACTGCCATTGCACCCCCCGCCACCCCCGCGCGCGCGCGCTCGCTCGCCTCGTCTCGTCAAGCCAAGGCATGGCTGGCTTGGCTTGGCATGGTATGGTATGGCTTGGTGTGAGAGCCAGGTGCTTTCATAATGAAGTGTGGTGATACTTGCCGACACAATATCTCAAAATTGAATTCGGGACTTTCTGTCAAGTTATTGCAGCCCCCCCTTCAGCGTTCCGGGAAGGCATTAGAAGAAAATTTAGAAGGGGCATGTTCCATATTTTTGCAAAAAAGTTTCATTTTGGTACGCCACATTTATTGGATTTTCAGGTTGCTGCGTGGTGGTTGGCTAGGCTGTACGCGTGCTTTCGTAAAGTGGCACCTTTCGCCCTACCCGTTGAAGTTTTCGCTCTGGTCCACTGCCACCACACACCCGAACTGCCATTGCACCCCCCGCCACCCCCGCGCGCGCGCGCTCGCTCGCCTCGTCTCGTCAAGCCAAGGCATGGCTGGCTTGGCTTTGCATGGTATGGTATGGCTTGGTGTGAGAGCCAGGTGCTTTCATAATGAAGTGTGCTGATACTTGCCGACACAATATCTCAAAATTGAATTCGGGACTTTCTGTCAAGTTATTGCAGCTCCCCCTTCAGCGTTCCGGGAAGGCATTAGAAGAAAATTTAGAAGGGGCATGTTCCATATTTTTACAAAAAAGTTTCATTTTGGTACGCCACATTTATTGGATTTTCAGGTTGCTGCGTGGTGGTTGGCTAGGCTGTACGCGTGCTTTCGTAAAGTGGCACCTTTCGCCCTACCCGTTGAGGTTTTCGCTCTGGTCCACTGCCACCACACACCCACACTGCCATTGCACCCACCGCCACCCCCGCGCGCGCGCGCTCGCTCGCCTCGTCTCGTCAAGCCAAGGCATGGCTGGCTTGGCTTGGCATGGTATGGTATGGCTTGGTGTGAGAGCCAGGTGCTTTCATAATGAAGTGTGCTGATACTTGCCGACACAATATCTCAAAATTGAATTCGGGACTTTCTGTCAAGTTATTGCAGCTCCCCCTTCAGCGTTCCGGGAAGGCATTAGAAGAAAATTTAGAAGGGGCATGATCCATATTTTTACAAAAAAGCTTCATTTTGGTACGCCACATTTATTGGATTTTCAGGTTGCTGCGTGGTGGTTGGCTAGGCTGTACGCGTGCTTTCGTAAAGTGGCACCTTTCGCCCTACCCGTTGAAGTTTTCGCTCTGGTCCACTGCCACCACACACCCACACTGCCATTGCACCCCCCGCCACCCCCGCGCGCGCGCGCTCGCTCGCCTCGTCTCGTCAAGCCAAGGCATGGCTGGCTTGGCTTGGCATGGTATGGTATGGCTTGGTGTGAGAGCCAGGTGCTTTCATAATGAAGTGTGGTGATACTTGCCGACACAATATCTCAAAATTGAATTCGGGACTTTCTGTCAAGTTATTGCAGCTCCCCCCTCAGCGTTCCGGGAAGGCATTAGAAGAAAATTTAGAAGGGGCATGTTCCATATTTTTGCAAAAAAGTTTCATTTTGGTACGCCACATTTATTGGATTTTCAGGTTGCTGCATGGTGGTTGGCTAGGCTGTACGCGTGCTTTCGTAAAGTGGCACCTTTCGCCCTACCCGTTGAAGTTTTCGCTCTGGTCCACTGCCACCACACACCCACACTGCCATTGCACCCCCCGCCACCCCCGCGCGCGCGCGCTCGCTCGCCTCGTCTCGTCAAGCCAAGGCATGGCTGGCTTGGCTTGGCATGGTATGGTATGGCTTGGTGTGAGAGCCAGGTGCTTTCATAATGAAGTGTGGTGATACTTGCCGACACAATATCTCAGAATTGAATTCGGGACTTTCTGTCAAGTTATTGCAGCTCCCCATTCAGCGTTCCGGGAAGGCATTAGAAGAAAGTTTTGAAGGGGCATGTTCCATATTTTTGCAAAAAAGTTTCATTTTGGTACGCCACATTTATTGGATTTTCAGGTTGCTGCGTGGTGGTTGGCTAGGCTGTACGCGTGCTTTCGTAAAGTGGCACCTTTCGCCCTACCCGTTGAAGTTTTCGCTCTGGTCCACTGCCACCACACACCCACACTGCCATTGCACCCCCCGCCACCCCCGCGCGCGCGCGCTCGCTCGCCTCGTCTCGTCAAGCCAAGGCATGGCTGGCTTGGCTTGGCATGGTATGGTATGGCTTGGTGTGAGAGCCAGGTGCTTTCATAATGAAGTGTGGTGATACTTGCCGACACAATATCTCAAAATTTAATTCGGGACTTTCTGTCAAGTTATTGCAGCCCCCCCTTCAGCGTTCCGGGAAGGCATTAGAAGAAAATTTAGAAGGGGCATGTTCCATATTTTTGCAAAAAAGTTTCATTTTGGTACGCCACATTTATTGGATTTTCAGGTTGCTGCGTGGTGGTTGGCTAGGCTGTACGCGTGCTTTCGTAAAGTGGCACCTTTCGCCCTACCCGTTGAAGTTTTCGCTCTGGTCCACTGCCACCACACACCCACACTGCCATTGCACCCCCCGCCACCCCCGCGCGCGCGCGCTCGCTCGCCTCGTCTCGTCAAGCCAAGGCATGGCTGGCTTGGCTTGGCATGGTATGGTATGGCTTGGTGTGAGAGCCAGGTGCTTTCATAATGAAGTGTGCTGATACTTGCCGACACAATATCTCAAAATTGAATTCGGGACTTTCTGTCAAGTTATTGCAGCTCCCCCTTCAGCGTTCCGGGAAGGCATTAGAAGAAAATTTAGAAGGGGCATGTGCCATATTTTTACAAAAAAGTTTCATTTTGGTACGCCACATTTATTGGATTTTCAGGTTGCTGCGTGGTGGTTGGCTAGGCTGTACGCGTGCTTTCGTAAAGTGGCACCTTTCGCCCTACCCGTTGAAGTTTTCGCTCTGGTCCACTGCCACCACACACCCACACTGCCATTGCACCCCCCGCCACCCCGGCGCGCGCGCGCTCGCTCGCCTCGTCTCGTCAAGCCAAGGCATGGCTGGCTTGGCTTGGCATGGTATGGTATGGCTTGGTGTGAGAGCCAGGTGCTTTCATAATGAAGTGTGGTGATACTTGCCGACACAATATCTCAAAATTGAATTCGGGACTTTCTGTCAAGTTATTGCAGCTCCCCCTTCAGCGTTCCGGGAAGGCATTAGAAGAAAATTTAGAAGGGGCATGTTCCATATTTTTGAAAAAAAGTTTCATTTTGTACGCCACATTTATTGGATTTTCAGGTTGCTGCGTGGTGGTTGGCTAGGCTGTACGCGTGCTTTCGTAAAGTGGCACCTTTCGCCCTACCCGTTGAAGTTTTCGCTCTGGTCCACTGCCACCACACACCCACACTTCCATTGCACCCCCCGCCACCCCCGCGCGCGCGCGCTCGCTCGCCTCGTCTCGTCAAGCCAAGGCATGGCTGGCTTGGCTTGGCATGGTATGGTATGGCTTGGTGTGCGAGCCAGGTGCTTTCATAATGAAGTGTGCTGATACTTGCCGACACAATATCTCAAAATTGAATTCGGGACTTTCTGTCAATTTATTGCAGCTCCCCCTTCAGCGTTCCGGGAAGGCATTAGAAGAAAATTTAGAAGGGGCATGTTCCATATTTTTACAAAAAAGTTTCATTTTTGTACGCCACATTTATTGGATTTTCAGGTTGCTGCGTGGTGGTTGGCTAGGCTGTACGCGTGCTTTCGTAAAGTGGCACCTTTCGCCCTACCCGTTGAAGTTTTTGCTCTGGTCCACTGCCACCACACACCCACACTGCCATTGCACCCACCGCCACCCCCGCGCGCGCGCGCTCGCTCGCCTCGTCTCGTCAAGCCAAGGCATGGCTGGCTTGGCTTGGCATGGTATGGTATGGCTTGGTGTGAGAGTCAGGTGCTTTCATAATGAAGTGTGGTGATACTTGCCGACACAATATCTCAAAATTGAATTCGGGACTTTCTGTCAAGTTATTGCAGCTCCCCCTTCAGCGTTCCGGGAAGGCATTAGAAGAAAATTTAGAAGGGGCATGTTCCATATTTTTACAAAAAAGTTTCATTTTGGTACGCCACATTTATTGGATTTTCAGGTTGCTGCGTGGTGGTTGGCTAGGCTGTACGCGTGCTTTCGTAAAGTGGCACCTTTCGCCCTACCCGTTGAAGTTTTCGCTCTGGTCCACTGCCACCACACACCCACACTGCCATTGCACCCCCCGCCACCCCCGCGCGCGCGCGCTCGCTCGCCTCGTCTCGTCAAGCCAAGGCATGGCTGGCTTGGCTTGGCATGGTATGGTATGGCTTGGTGTGAGAGCCAGGTGCTTTCATAATGAAGTGTGGTGATACTTGCCGACACAATATCTCAAAATTGAATTCGGGACTTTCTGTCAAGTTATTGCAGCTCCCCCTTCAGCGTTCCGGGAAGGCATTAGAAGAAAATTTAGAAGGGGCATGCTCCATATTTTTGCAAAAAAGTTTCATTTTGTACGCCACATTTATTGGATTTTCAGGTTGCTGCGTGGTGGTTGGCTAGGCTGTACGCGTGCTTTCGTAAAGTGGCACCTTTCGCCCTACCCGTTGAAGTTTTCGCTCTGGTCCACTGCCACCACACACCCACACTTCCATTGCACCCCCCGCCACCCCCGCGCGCGCGCGCTCGCTCGCCTCGTCTCGTCAAGCCAAGGCATGGCTGGCTTGGCTTGGCATGGTATGGTATGGCTTGGTGTGCGAGCCAGGTGCTCTCATAATGAAGTGTGCTGATACTTGCCGACACAATATCTCAAAATTGAATTCGGGACTTTCTGTCAATTTATTGCAGCTCCCCCTTCAGCGTTCCGGGAAGGCATTAGAAGAAAATTTAGAAGGGGCATGTTCCATATTTTTACAAAAAAGTTTCATTTTTGTACGCCACATTTATTGGATTTTCAGGTTGCTGCGTGGTGGTTGGCTAGGCTGTACGCGTGCTTTCGTAAAGTGGCACCTTTCGCCCTACCCGTTGAAGTTTTTGCTCTGGTCCACTGCCACCACACACCCACACTGCCATTGCACCCACCGCCACCCCCGCGCGCGCGCGCTCGCTCGCCTCGTCTCGTCAAGCCAAGGCATGGCTGGCTTGGCTTGGCATGGTATTGTATGGCTTGGTGTGAGAGTCAGGTGCTTTCATAATGAAGTGTGGTGATACTTGCCGACACAATATCTCAAAATTGAATTCGGGACTTTCTGTCAAGTTATTGCAGCTCCCCCTTCAGCGTTCCGGGAAGGCATTAGAAGAAAATTTAGAAGAGGGATTTTCCATATTTTTGCAAAAAAGTTTCATTTTGGTACGCCACATTTATTGGATTTTCAGGTTGTTGCGTGGTGGTTGGCTAGGCTGTACGCGTGCTTTCGTAAAGTGGCACCTTTCGCCCTACCCGTTGAAGTTTTCGCTCTGGTCCACTGCCACCACACACCCACACTGCCATTGCACCCCCCGCCACCCCCGCGCGCGCGCGCTCGCTCGCCTCGTCTCGTCAAGCCAAGGCATGGCTGGCTTGGCTTGGCATGGTATGGTATGGCTTGGTGTGAGAGCCAGGTGCTTTCATAATGAAGTGTGGTGATACTTGCCGACACAATATCTCAAAATTGAATTCGGGACTTTCTGTCAAGTTATTGCAGCTCCCCCTTCAGCGTTCCGGGAAGGCATTAGAAGAAAGTTTTGAAGGGGCATGTTCCATATTTTTGCAAAAAAGTTTCATTTTGGTACGCCACATTTATTGGATTTTCAGGTTGCTGCGTGGTGGTTGGCTAGGCTGTACGCGTGCTTTCGTAAAGTGGCACCTTTCGCCCTACCCGTTGAAGTTTTCGCTCTGGTCCACTGCCACCACACACCCACACTGCCATTGCACCCCCCGCCACCCCCGCGCGCGCGCGCTCGCTCGCCTCGTCTCGTCAAGCCAAGGCATGGCTGGCTTGGCTTGGCATGGTATGGTATGGCTTGGTGTGAGAGCCAGGTGCTTTCATAATGAAGTGTGCTGATACTTGCCGACACAATATCTCAAAATTGAATTCGGGACTTTCTGTCAAGTTATTGCAGCTCCCCCTTCAGCGTTCCGGGAAGGCATTAGAACAAAATTTAGAAGGGGCATGTTCCATATTTTTACAAAAAAGTTACATTTTGGTACGCCACATTTTTTGGATTTTCAGGTTGCTGCGTGGTGGTTGGCTAGGCTGTACGCGTGCTTTCGTAAAGTGGCACCTTTCGCCCTACCCGTTGAAGTTTTCGCTCTGGTCCACTGCCACCACACACCCACACTGCCATTGCACCCCCCGCCACCCCCGCGCGCGCGCGCTCGCTCGCCTCGTCTCGTCAAGCCAAGGCATGGCTGGCTTGGCTTGGCATGGTATGGTATGGCTTGGTGTGAGAGCCAGGTGCTTTCATAATGAAGTGTGGTGATACTTGCCGACACAATATCTCAAAATTGAATTCGGGACTTTCTGTCAAGTTATTGCAGCTCCCCCTTCAGCGTTCCGGGAAGGCATTAGAAGAAAATTTAGAAGGGGCATGTTCCATATTTTTGGGAAAAAGTTTCATTTTGTACGCCACATTCATTGGAATTTCAGGTTGCTGCGTGGTGGTTGGCTAGGCTGTACGCGTGCTTTCGTAAAGTGGCACCCTTCGCCCTACCCGTTGAAGTTTTCGCTCTGGTCCACTGCCACCACACACCCACACTTCCATAGCACCCCCCGCCACCCCCGCGCGCGCGCGCTCGCTCGCCTCGTCTCGTCAAGCCAAGGCATGGCTGGCTTGGCTTGGCATGGTATGGTATGGCTTGGTGTGAGAGCCAGGTGCTTTCATAATGAAGTGTGCTGATACTTGCCGACACAATATCTCAAAATTGAATTCGGGACTTTCTGTCAATTTATTGCAGCTCCCCCTTCAGCGTTCCGGGAAGGCATTAGAAGAAAATTTAGAAGGGGCATGTTCCATATTTTTACAAAAAAGTTTCATTTTTGTACGCCACATTTATTGGATTTTCAGGTTGCTGCGTGGTGGTTGGCTAGGCTGTACGCGTGCTTTCGTAAAGTGGCACCTTTCGCCCTACCCGTTGAAGTTTTCGCTCTGGTCCACTGCCACCACACACCCACACTGCCATTGCACCCACCGCCACCCCCGCGCGCGCGCGCTCGCTCGCCTCGTCTCGTCAAGCCAAGGCATGGCTGGCTTGGCTTGGCATGGTATGGTATGGCTTGGTGTGAGAGTCAGGTGCTTTCTTAATGAAGTGTGGTGATACTTGCCGACACAATATCTCAAAATTGAATTCGGGACTTTCTGTCAAGTTATTGCAGCTCCCCCTTCAGCGTTCCGGGAAGGCATTAGAGGAAAATTTGGAAGGGGCATGTTCCATATTTTTGCAAAAAAGTTTCATTTTGGTACGCCACATTTATTGGATTTTCAGGTTGCTGCGTGGTGGTTGGCTAGGCTGTACGCGTGCTTTCGTAAAGTGGCACCTTTCGCCCTACCCGTTGAAGTTTTCGCTCTGGTCCACTGCCACCACACACCCACACTGCCATTGCACCCCCCGCCACCCCCGCGCGCGCGCGCTCGCTCGCCTCGTCTCGTCAAGCCAAGGCATGGCTGGCTTGGCTTGGCATGGTATGGTATGGCTTGGTGTGAGAGCCAGGTGCTTTCATAATGAAGTGTGGTGATACTTGCCGACACAATATCTCAAAATTGAATTCGGGACTTTCTGTCAAGTTATTGCAGCTCCCCCTTCAGCGTTCCGGGAAGGCATTAGAAGAAAGTTTTGAAGGGGCATGTTCCATATTTTTGCAAAAAAGTTTCATTTTGGTACGCCACATTTATTGGATTTTCAGGTTGCTGCGTGGTGGTTGGCTAGGCTGTACGCGTGCTTTCGTAAAGTGGCACCTTTCGCCCTACCCGTTGAAGTTTTCGCTCTGGTCCACTGCCACCACACACCCACACTGCCATTGCACCCCCCGCCACCCCCCCGCGCGCGCGCTCGCTCGCCTCGTCTCGTCAAGCCAAGGCATGGCTGGCTTGGCTTGGCATGGTATGGTATGGCTTGGTGTGAGAGCCAGGTGCTTTCATAATGAAGTGTGGTGATACTTGCCGACACAATATCTCAAAATTGAATTCGGGACTTTCTGTCAAGTTATTGCAGCCCCCCCTTCAGCGTTCCGGGAAGGCATTAGAAGAAAATTTAGAAGGGGCATGTTCCATATTTTTGCAAAAAAGTTTCATTTTGGTACGCCACATTTATTGGATTTTCAGGTTGCTGCGTGGTGGTTGGCTAGGCTGTACGCGTGCTTTCGTAAAGTGGCACCTTTCGCCCTACCCGTTGAAGTTTTCGCTCTGGTCCACTGCCACCACACACCCACACTGCCATTGCACCCCCCGCCACCCCCGCGCGCGCGCGCTCGCTCGCCTCGTCTCGTCAAGCCAAGGCATGGCTGGCTTGGCTTGGCATGGTATGGTATGGCTTGGTGTGAGAGCCAGGTGCTTTCATAATGAAGTGTGCTGATACTTGCCGACACAATATCTCAAAATTGAATTCGGGACTTTCTGTCAAGTTATTGCAGCTCCCCCTTCAGCGTTCCGGGAAGGCATTAGAAGAAAATTTAGAAGGGGCATGTTCCATATTTTTACAAAAAAGTTTCATTTTGGTACGCCACATTTATTGGATTTTCAGGTTGCTGCGTGGTGGTTGGCTAGGCTGTACGCGTGCTTTCGTAAAGTGGCACCTTTCGCCCTACCCGTTGAAGTTTTCGCTCTGGTCCACTGCCACCACACACCCACACTGCCATTGCACCCACCGCCACCCCCGCGCGCGCGCGCTCGCTCGCCTCGTCTCGTCAAGCCAAGGCATGGCTGGCTTGGCTTGGCATGGTATGGTATGGCTTGGTGTGAGAGTCAGGTGCTTTCATAATGAAGTGTGGTGATACTTGCCGACACAATATCTCAAAATTGAATTCGGGACTTTCTGTCAAGTTATTGCAGCTCCCCCTTCAGCGTTCCGGGAAGGCATTAGAAGAAAATTTAGAAGGGGCATGTTCCATATTTTTACAAAAAAGTTTCATTTTGGTACGCCACATTTATTGGATTTTCAGGTTGCTGCGTGGTGGTTGGCTAGGCTGTACGCGTGCTTTCGTAAAGTGGCACCTTTCGCCCTACCCGTTGAAGTTTTCGCTCTGGTCCACTGCCACCACACACCCACACTGCCATTGCACCCCCCGCCACCCCCGCGCGCGCGCGCTCGCTCGCCTCGTCTCGTCAAGCCAAGGCATGGCTGGCTTGGCTTGGCATGGTATGGTATGGCTTGGTGTGAGAGCCAGGTGCTTTCATAATGAAGTGTGCTGATACTTGCCGACACAATATCTCAAAATTGAATTCGGGACTTTCTGTCAAGTTATTGCAGCTCCCCCTTCAGCGTTCCGGAAAGGCATTAGAAGAAAATTTAGAAGGGGCATGTTCCATATTTTTACAAAAAAGTTTCATTTTGGTACGCCACATTTATTGGATTTTCAGGTTGCTGCGTGGTGGTTGGCTAGGCTGTACGCGTGCTTTCGTAAAGTGGCACCTTTCGCCCTACCCGTTGAAGTTTTCGCTCTGGTCCACTGCCACCACACACCCACACTGCCATTGCACCCACCGCCACCCCCGCGCGCGCGCGCTTGCTCGCCTCGTCTCGTCAAGCCAAGGCATGGCTGGCTTGGCTTGGCATGGTATGGTATGGCTTGGTGTGAGAGTCAGGTGCTTTCATAATGAAGTGTGGTGATACTTGCCGACACAATATCTCAAAATTGAATTCGGGACTTTCTGTCAAGTTATTGCAGCTCCCCCTTCAGCGTTCCGGGAAGGCATTAGAAGAAAATTTAGAAGGGGCATGTTCCATATTTTTACAAAAAAGTTTCATTTTGGTACGCCACATTTATTGGATTTTCAGGTTGCTGCGTGGTGGTTGGCTAGGCTGTACGCGTGCTTTCGTAAAGTGGCACCTTTCGCCCTACCCGTTGAAGTTTTCGCTCTGGTCCACTGCCAACACACACCCACACTGCCATTGCACCCACCGCCACCCCCGCGCGCGCGCGCTCGCTCGCCTCGTCTCGTCAAGCCAAGGCATGGCTGGCTTGGCTTGGCATGGTATGGTATGGCTTGGTGTGAGAGCCAGGTGCTTTCATAATGAAGTGTGCTGATACTTGCCGACACAATATCTCAAAATTGAATTCGGGACTTTCTGTCAAGTTATTGCAGCTCCCCCTTCAGCGTTCCGGAAAGGCATTAGAAGAAAATTTAGAAGGGGCATGTTCCATATTTTTACAAAAAAGTTTCATTTTGGTACGCCACATTTATTGGATTTTCAGGTTGCTGCGTGGTGGTTGGCTAGGCTGTACGCGTGCTTTCGTAAAGTGGCACCTTTCGCCCTACCCGTTGAAGTTTTCGCTCTGGTCCACTGCCACCACACACCCACACTGCCATTGCACCCACCGCCACCCCCGCGCGCGCGCGCTCGCTCGCCTCGTCTCGTCAAGCCAAGGCATGGCTGGCTTGGCTTGGCATGGTATGGTATGGCTTGGTGTGAGAGTCAGGTGCTTTCATAATGAAGTGTGGTGATACTTGCCGACACAATATCTCAAAATTGAATTCGGGACTTTCTGTCAAGTTATTGCAGCTCCCCCTTCAGCGTTCCGGGAAGGCATTAGAAGAAAATTTAGAAGGGGCATGTTCCATATTTTTGCAAAAAAGTTTCATTTTGGTACGCCACATTTATTGGATTTTCAGGTTGCTGCGTGGTGGTTGGCTAGGCTGTACGCGTGCTTTCGTAAAGTGGCACCTTTCGCCCTACCCGTTGAAGTTTTCGCTCTGGTCCACTGCCACCACACACCCACACTGCCATTGCACCCCCCGCCACCCCCGCGCGCGCGCGCTCGCTCGCCTCGTCTCGTCAAGCCAAGGCATGGCTGGCTTGGCTTGGCATGGTATGGTATGGCTTGGTGTGAGAGCCAGGTGCTTTCATAATGAAGTGTGGTGATACTTGCCGACACAATATCTCAAAATTGAATTCGGGACTTTCTGTCAAGTTATTGCAGCTCCCCCTTCAGCGTTCCGGGAAGGCATTAGAAGAAAGTTTTGAAGGGGCATGTTCCATATTTTTGCAAAAAAGTTTCATTTTGGTACGCCACATTTATTGGATTTTCAGGTTGCTGCGTGGTGGTTGGCTAGGCTGTACGCGTGCTTTCGTAAAGTGGCACCTTTCGCCCTACCCGTTGAAGTTTTCGCTCTGGTCCACTGCCACCACACACCCACACTGCCATTGCACCCCCCGCCACCCCCGCGCGCGCGCGCTCGCTCGCCTCGTCTCGTCAAGCCAAGGCATGGCTGGCTTGGCTTGGCATGGTATGGTATGGCTTGGTGTGAGAGCCAGGTGCTTTCATAATGAAGTGTGGTGATACTTGCCGACACAATATCTCAAAATTGAATTCGGGACTTTCTGTCAAGTTATTGCAGCACCCCCTTCAGCGTTCCGGGAAGGCATTAGAAGAAAATTTAGAAGGGGCATGTTCCATATTTTTGCAAAAAAGTTTCATTTTGGTACGCCACATTTATTGGATTTTCAGGTTGCTGCGTGGTGGTTGGCTAGGCTGTACGCGTGCTTTCGTAAAGTGGCACCTTTCGCCCTACTCGTTGAAGTTTTCGCTCTGGTCCACTGCCACCACACACCCACACTGCCATTGCACCCACCGCCACCCCCGCGCGCGCGCGCTCGCTCGCCTCGTCTCGTCAAGCCAAGGCATTGCTGGCTTGGCTTGGCATGGTATGGTATGGCTTGGTGTGAGAGCCAGGTGCTTTCATAATGAAGTGTGGTGATACTTGCCGACAGAATATCTGAAAATTGAATTCGGGACTTTCTGTCAAGTTATTGCAGCTCCCCCTTCAGCGTTCCGGGAAGGCATTAGAAGAAAATTTAGAAGGGGCATGTTCCGTATTTTTGCAAAAAAGTTTCATTTTGGTACGCCACATTTATTGGATTTTCAGGTTGCTGCGTGGTGGTTGGCTAGGCTGTACGCGTGCTTTCGTAAAGTGGCACCTTTCGCCCTACCCGTTGAAGTTTTCGCTCTGGTCCACTGCCACCACACACCCACACTGTCATTGCATCCCCCGCCACCCCCGCGCGCGCGCGCTCGGTCGCCTCGTCTCGTCAAGCCAAGGCATGGCTGGCTTGGCTTGGCATGGTATGGTATGGCTTGGTGTGAGAGCCAGGTGCTTTCATAATGAAGTGTGGTGATACTTGCCGACACAATATCTCAAAATTGAATTCGGGACTTTCTGTCAAGTTATTGCAGCTCCCCCTTCAGCGTTCCGGGAAGGCATTAGAAGAAAATTTAGAAGGGGCATGTTCCATATTTTTACAAAAAAGTTTCATTTTGGTACGCCACATTTATTGGATTTTCAGGTTGCTGCGTGGTGGTTGGCTAGGCTGTACGCGTGCTTTCGTAAAGTGGCACCTTTCGCCCTACCCGTTGAAGTTTTCGCTCTGGTCCACTGCCACCACACACCCACACTGCCATTGCACCCACCGCCACCCCCGCGCGCGCTCGCTCGCTCGCCTCGTCTCGTCAAGCCAAGGCATGGCTGGCTTGGCTTGGCATGGTATGGTATGGCTTGGTGTGAGAGTCAGGTGCTTTCATAATGAAGTGTGGTGATACTTGCCGACACAATATCTCAAAATTGAATTCGGGACTTTCTGTCAAGTTATTGCAGCTCCCCCTTCAGCGTTCCGGGAATGCATTAGAAGAAAATTTAGAAGGGGCATGTTCCATATTTTTGCAAAAAAGTTTCATTTTGGTACGCCACATTTATTGGATTTTCAGGTTGCTGCGTGGTGGTTGGCTAGGCTGTACGCGTGCTTTCGTAAAGTGGCACCTTTCGCCCTACCCGTTGAAGTTTTCGCTCTGGTCCACTGCCACCACACACCCACACTGCCATTGCACCCCCCGCCACCCCCGCGCGCGCGCGCTCGCTCGCCTCGTCTCGTCAAGCCAAGGCATGGCTGGCTTGGCTTGGCATGGTATGGTATGGCTTGGTGTGAGAGCCAGGTGCTTTCATAATGAAGTGTGGTGATACTTGCCGACACAATATCTCAAAATTGAATTCGGGACTTTCTGTCAAGTTATTGCAGCTCCCCCTTCAGCGTTCCGGGAAGGCATTAGAAGAAAGTTTTGAAGGGGCATGTTCCATATTTTTGCAAAAAAGTTTCATTTTGGTACGCCACATTTATTGGATTTTCAGGTTGCTGCGTGGTGGTTGGCTAGGCTGTACGCGTGCTTTCGTAAAGTGGCACCTTTCGCCCTACCCGTTGAAGTTTTCGCTCTGGTCCACTGCCACCACACACCCACACTGCCATTGCACCCCCCGCCACCCCCGCGCGCGCGCGCTCGCTCGCCTCGTCTCGTCAAGCCAAGGCATGGCTGGCTTGGCTTGGCATGGTATGGTATGGCTTGGTGTGAGAGCCAGGTGCTTTCATAATGAAGTGTGGTGATACTTGCCGACACAATATCTCAAAATTGAATTCGGGACTTTCTGTCAAGTTATTGCAGCTCCCCCTTCAGCGTTCCGGGAAGGCATTAGAAGAAAATTTAGAAGGGGCATGTTCCATATTGTTGCAAAAAAGTTTCATTTTGGTACGCCACATTTATTGGATTTTCAGGTTGCTGCGTGGTGGTTGGCTAGGCTGTACGCGTGCTTTCGTAAAGTGGCACCTTTCGCCCTACCCGTTGAAGTTTTCGCTCTGGTCCACTGCCACCACACACCCACACTGCCATTGCACCCCCCGCCACCCCCGCGCGCGCGCGCTCGCTCGCCTCGTCTCGTCAAGCCAAGGCATGGCTGGCTTGGCTTGGCATGGTATGGTATGGCTTGGTGTGAGAGCCAGGTGCTTTCATAATGAAGTGTGGTGATACTTGCTGACAGAATATCTCAAAATTGAATTCGGGACTTTCTGTCAAGTTATTGCAGCTCCCCCTTCAGCGTTCCGGGAAGGCATTAGAAGAAAATTTAGAAGGGGCATGTTCCATATTTTTGCAAAAAAGTTTCATTTTGGTACGCCACATTTATTGGATTTTCAGGTTGCTGCGTGGTGGTTGGCTAGGCTGTACGCGTGCTTTCGTAAAGTGGCACCTTTCGCCCTACCCGTTGAAGTTTTCGCTCTGGTCCACTGCCACCACACACCCACACTGCCATTGCACCCCCCGCCACCCCCGCGCGCGCGCGCTCGCTCGCCTCGTCTCGTCAAGCCAAGGCATGGCTGGCTTGGCTTGGCATGGTATGGTATGGCTTGGTGTGAGAGCCAGGTGCTTTCATAATGAAGTGTGGTGATACTTGCCGACACAATATCTCTAAATTGAATTCGGGACTTTCTGTCAAGTTATTGCAGCTCCCCCTTCAGCGTTCCGGGAAGGCATTAGAAGAAAGTTTTGAAGGGGCATGTTCCATATTTTTGCAAAAAAGTTTCATTTTGGTACGCCACATTTATTGGATTTTCAGGTTGCTGCGTGGTGGTTGGCTAGGCTGTACGCGTGCTTTCGTAAAGTGGCACTTTTCGCCCTACCCGTTGAAGTTTTCGCTCTGGTCCACTGCCACCACACACCCACACTGCCATTGCACCCCCCGCCACCCCCGCGCGCGCGCGCTCGCTCGCCTCGTCTCGTCAAGCCAAGGCATGGCTGGCTTGGCTTGGCATGGTATGGTATGGCTTGGTGTGAGAGCCAGGTGCTTTCATAATGAAGTGTGGTGATACTTGCCGACACAATATCTCAAAATTGAATTCGGGACTTTCTGTCAAGTTATTGCAGCTCCCCCTTCAGCGTTCCGGGAAGGCATTAGAAGAAAATTTAGAAGGGGCATGTTCCATATTTTTGCAAAAAAGTTTCATTTTGGTACGCCACATTTATTGGATTTTCAGGTTGCTGCGTGGTGGTTGGCTAGGCTGTACGCGTGCTTTCGTAAAGTGGCACCTTTCGCCCTACCCGTTGAAGTTTTCGCTCTGGTCCACTGCCACCACACACCCACACTGCCATTGCACCCCCCGCCACCCCCGCGCGCGCGCGCTCGCTCGCCTCGTCTCGTCAAGCCAAGGCATGGCTGGCTTGGCTTGGCATGGTATGGTATGGCTTGGTGTGAGAGCCAGGTGCTCTCATAATGAAGTGTGGTGATACTTGCCGACAGAATATCTCAAAATTGAATTCGGGACTTTCTGTCAAGTTATTGCAGCTCCCCCTTCAGCGTTCCGAGAAGGCATTAGAAGAAAATTTAGAAGGGGCATGTTCCATATTTTTGCAAAAAAGTTTCATTTTGGTACGCCACATTTATTGGATTTTCAGGTTGCTGCGTGGTGGTTGGCTAGGCTGTACGCGTGCTTTCGTAAAGTGGCACCTTTCGCCCTACCCGTTGAAGTTTTCGCTCTGGTCCACTGCCACCACACACCCACACTGCCATTGCACCCCCCGCCACCCCCGCGCGCGCGCGCTTGCTCGCCTCGTCTCGTCAAGCCAAGGCATGGCTGGCTTGGCTTGGCATGGTATGGTATGGCTTGGTGTGAGAGCCAGGTGCTTTCATAATGAAGTGTGGTGATACTTGCCGACACAATATCTCAAAATTGAATTCGGGCCTTTCTGTCAAGTTATTGCAGCTCCCCTTTCAGCGTTCCGGGAAGGCATTAGAAGAAAATTTAGAAGGGGCATGTTCCATATTTTTGCAAAAAAGTTTCATTTTGGTACACCACATATATTGGATTTTCAGGTTGCTGCGTGGTGGTTGGCTAGGCTGTACGCGTGCTTTCGTAAAGTGGCACCTTTCGCCCTACCCGTTGAAGTTTTCGCTCTGGTCCACTGCCACCACACACCCACACTGCCATTGCACCCCCCGCCACCCCCGCGCGCGCGCGCTCGCTCGCCTCGTCTCGTCAAGCCAAGGCATGGCTGGCTTGGCTTGGCATGGTATGGTATGGCTTGGTGTGAGAGCCAGGTGCTTTCATAATGAAGTGTGGTGATACTTGCCGACACAATATCTCAAAATTGAATTCGGGACTTTCTGTCAAGTTATTGCAGCTCCCCCTTCAGCGTTCCGGGAAGGCATTAGAAGAAAATTTAGAAGGGGCATGTTCCATATTGTTGCAAAAAAGTTTCATTTTGGTACGCCACATTTATTGGATTTTCAGGTTGCTGCGTGGTGGTTGGCTAGGCTGTACGCGTGCTTTCGTAAAGTGGCACCTTTCGCCCTACCCGTTGAAGTTTTCGCTCTGGTCCACTGCCACCACACACCCACACTGCCATTGCACCCCCCCCCACCCCCGCGCGCGCGCGCTCGCTCGCCTCGTCTCGTCAAGCCAAGGCATGGCTGGCTTCGCTTGGCATGGTATGGTATGGCTTGGTGTGAGAGCCAGGTGCTTTCATAATGAAGTGTGGTGATACTTGCCGACAGAATATCTCAAAATTGAATTCGGGACTTTCTGTCAAGTTATTGCAGCTCCCCCTTCAGCGTTCCGGGAAGGCATTAGAAGAAAATTTAGAAGGGGCATGTTCCATATTTTTGCAAAAAAGTTTCATTTTGGTACGCCACATTTATTGGATTTTCAGGTTGCTGCGTGGTGGTTGGCTAGGCTGTACGCGTGCTTTCGTAAAGTGGCACCTTTCGCCCTACCCGTTGAAGTTTTCGCTCTGGTCCACTGCCACCACACACCCACACTGCCATTGCACCCCCCGCCACCCCCGCGCGCGCGCGCTCGCTCGCCTCGTCTCGTCAAGCCAAGGCATGGCTGGCTTGGCTTGGCATGGTATGGTATGGCTTGGTGTGAGAGCCAGGTGCTTTCATAATGAAGTGTGGTGATACTTGCCGACACAATATCTCAAAATTGAATTCGGGCCTTTCTGTCAAGTTATTGCAGCTCCCCTTTCAGCGTTCCGGGAAGGCATTAGAAGAAAATTTAGAAGGGGCATGTTCCATATTTTTGCAAAAAAGTTTCATTTTGGTACACCACATATATTGGATTTTCAGGTTGCTGCGTGGTGGTTGGCTAGGCTGTACGCGTGCTTTCGTAAAGTGGCACCTTTCGCCCTACCCGTTGAAGTTTTCGCTCTGGTCCACTGCCACCACACACCCACACTGCCATTGCACCCCCCGCCACCCCCGCGCGCGCGCGCTCGCTCGCCTCGTCTCGTCAAGCCAAGGCATGGCTGGCTTGGCTTGGCATGGTATGGTATGGCTTGGTGTGAGAGCCAGGTGCTTTCATAATGAAGTGTGGTGATACTTGCCGACACAATATCTCAAAATTGAATTCGGGACTTTCTGTCAAGTTATTGCAGCTCCCCCTTCAGCGTTCCGGGAAGGCATTAGAAGAAAATTTAGAAGGGGCATGTTCCATATTGTTGCAAAAAAGTTTCATTTTGGTACGCCACATTTATTGGATTTTCAGGTTGCTGCGTGGTGGTTGGCTAGGCTGTACGCGTGCTTTCGTAAAGTGGCACCTTTCGCCCTACCCGTTGAAGTTTTCGCTCTGGTCCACTGCCACCACACACCCACACTGCCATTGCACCCCCCGCCACCCCCGCGCGCGCGCGCTCGCTCGCCTCGTCTCGTCAAGCCAAGGCATGGCTGGCTTGGCTTGGCATGGTATGGTATGGCTTGGTGTGAGAGCCAGGTGCTTTCATAATGAAGTGTGGTGATACTTGCCGACAGAATATCTCAAAATTGAATTCGGGACTTTCTGTCAAGTTATTGCAGCTCCCCCTTCAGCGTTCCGGGAAGGCATTAGAAGAAAGTTTAGAAGGGGCATGTTCCATATTTTTGCAAAAAAGTTTCATTTTGGTACGCCACATTTATTGGATTTTCAGGTTGCTGCGTGGTGGTTGGCTAGGCTGTACGCGTGCTTTCGTAAAGTGGCACCTTTCGCCCTACCCGTTGAAGTTTTCGCTCTGGTCCACTGCCACCACACACCCACACTGCCATTGCACCCCCCGCCACCCCCCCGCGCGCGCGCTCGCTCGCCTCGTCTCGTCAAGCCAAGGCATGGCTGGCTTGGCTTGGCATGGTATGGTATGGCTTGGTGTGAGAGCCAGGTGCTTTCATAATGAAGTGTGGTGATACTTGCCGACACAATATCTCAAAATTGAATTCGGGACTTTCTGTCAAGTTATTGCAGCTCCCCCTTCAGCGTTCCGGGAAGGCATTAGAAGAAAATTTAGAAGGGGCATGTTCCATATTTTTGCAAAAAAGTTTCATTTTGGTACGCCACATTTATTGGATTTTCAGGTTGCTGCGTGGTGGTTGGCTAGGCTGTACGCGTGCTTTCGTAAATTGGCACCTTTGGCTCTACCCGTTGAAGTTTTCGCTCTGGTCCACTGCCACCACACACCCACACTGCCATTGCACCCCCCGCCACCCCCGCGCGCGCGCGCTCGCTCGCCTCGTCTCGTCAAGCCAAGGCATGGCTGGCTTGGCTTGGCATGGTATGGTATGGCTTGGTGTGAGAGCCAGGTGCTTTCATAATGAAGTGTGGTGATACTTGCCAACACAATATCTCAAAATTGAATTCGGGACTTTCGGTCAACTTATTGCAGCTCCCCCTTCAGCGTTCCGGGAAGGCATTAGAAGAAAATTTAGAAGGGGCATGTTCCATATTTTTGCAAAAAAGTTTCATTTTGGTACGCCACATTTATTGGATTTTCAGGTTGCTGCGTGGTGGTTGGCTAGGCTGTACGCGTGCTTTCGTAAAGTGGCACCATTCGCCCTACCCGTTGAAGTTTTCGCTCTGGTCCACTGCCACCACACACCCACACTGCCATTGCACCCCCCGCCACCCCCGCGCTCGTCAAGCCAAGGCATGGCTGGCTTGGCTTGGCATGGTATGGTATGGCTTGGTGTGAGAGCCAGGTGCTTTCATAATGAAGTGTGGTGATGCTTGCCTACACAATATCTCAAAATTGAATTCGGGACTTTCTGTCAAGTTATTGCAGCTCCCCCTTCAGCGTTCCGGGAAGGCATTAGAAGAAAATTTAGAAGGGGCATGTTCCATATTTTTGCAAAAAAGTTTCATTTTGGTACGCCACATTTATTGGATTTTCAGGTTGCTGCGTGGTGGTTGGCTAGGCTGTACGCGTGCTTTCGTAAAGTGGCACCTTTGGCCCTACCCGTTGAAGTTTTCGCTCTGGTCCACTGCCACCACACACCCACACTGCCATTGCACCCCCCGCCACCCCCGCGCGCGCGCGCTCGCTTGCCTCGTCTCGTCAAGCCAAGGCATGGCTGGCTTGGCTTGGCATGGTATGGTATGGCTTGGTGTGAGAGCCAGGTGCTTTCATAATGAAGTGTGGTGATACTTGCCGACACAATATCTCAAAATTGAATTCGGGACTTTCTGTCAAGTTATTGCAGCTCCCCCTTCAGCGTTCCGGGAAGGCATTAGAAGAAAATTTAGAAGGGGCATGTTCCATATTTTTGCAAAAAAGTTTCATTTTGGTACGCCACATTTATTGGATTTTCAGGTTGCTGCGTGGTGGTTGGCTAGGCTGTACGCGTGCTTTCGTAAAGTGGCACATTTGGCCCTACCCGTTGAAGTTTTCGCTCTGGTCCACTGCCACCACACACCCACACTGCCATTGCACCCCCCGCCACCCCCGCGCGCGCGCGCTCGCTCGCCTCGTCTCGTCAAGCCAAGGCATGGCTGGCTTGGCTTGGCATGGTATGGTATGGCTTGATGTGAGAGCCAGGTGCTTTCATAATGAAGTGTGGTGATACTTGCCGACACAATATCTCAAAATTGAATTCGGGACTTTCTGTCAAGTTATTGCAGCTCCCCCTTCAGCGTTCCGGGAAGGCATTAGAAGAAAATTTAGAAGGGGCATGTTCCATATTTTTGCAAAAAAGTTTCATTTTGGTACGCCACATTTATTGGATTTTCAGGTTGCTGCGTGGTGGTTGGCTAGGCTGTACGCGTGCTTTCGTAAAGTGGCACCTTTCGCCCTACCCGTTGAAGTTTTCGCTCTGGTCCACTGCCACCACACACCCACACTGCCATTGCACCCCCCGCCACCCCCGCGCGCGCGCGCTCGCTCGCCTCGTCTCGTCAAGCCAAGGCATGGCTGGCTTGGCTTGGCATGGTATGGTATGGCTTGGTGTGAGAGCCAGGTGCTTTCATAATGAAGTGTGGTGATACTTGCCGACACAATATCTCAAAATTGAATTCGGGACTTTCTGTCAAGTTATTGCAGCTCCCCCTTCAGCGTTCCGGGAAGGCATTAGAAGAAAATTTAGAAGGGGCATGTTCCATATTTTTGCAAAAAAGTTTCATTTTGGTACGCCACATTTATTGGATTTTCAGGTTGCTGCGTGGTGGTTGGCTAGGCTGTACGCGTGCTTTCGTAAAGTGGCACCTTTGGCCCTACCCGTTGAAGTTTTCGCTCTGGTCCACTGCCACCACACACCCACACTGCCATTGCACCCCCCGCCACCCCCGCGCGCGCGCGCTCGCTCGCCTCGTCTCGTCAAGCCAAGGCATGGCTGGCTTGGCTTGGCATGGTATGGTATGGCTTGGTGTGAGAGCCAGGTGCTTTCATAATGAAGTGTGGTGATACTTGCCGACACAATATCTCAAAATTGAATTCGGGACTTTCTGTCAAGTTATTGCAGCTCCCCCTTCAGCGTTCCGGGAAGGCATTAGAAGAAAATTTAGAAGGGGCATGTTCCATATTTTTGCAAAAAAGTTTCATTTTGGTACGCCACATTTATTGGATTTTCAGGTTGCTGCGTGGTGGTTGGCTAGGCTGTACGCGTGCTTTCGTAAAGTGGCACCTTTCGCCCTACCCGTTGAAGTTTTCGATCTGGTCCACTGCCACCACACACCCACACTGCCATTGCACCCCCCGCCACCCCCGCGCGCGCGCGCTCGCTCGCCTCGTCTCGTCAAGCCAAGGCATGGCTGGCTTGGCTTGGCATGGTATGGTATGGCTTGGTGTGAGAGCCAGGTGCTTTCATAATGAAGTGTGGTGATACTTGCCGACACAATATCTCAAAATTGAATTCGGGACTTTCTGTCAAGTTATTGCAGCTCCCCCTTCAGCGTTCCGGGAAGGCATTAGAAGAAAATTTAGAAGGGGCATGTTCCATATTTTTGCAAAAAAGTTTCATTTTGGTACGCCACATTTATTGGATTTTCAGGTTGCTGCGTGGTGGTTGGCTAGGCTGTACGCGTGCTTTCGTAAAGTGGCACCTTTCGCCCTACCCGTTGAAGTTTTCGCTCTGGTCCACTGCCACCACACACCCACACTGCCATTGCACCCCCCGCCACCCCCGCGCGCGCGCGCTCGCTCGCCTCGTCTCGTCAAGCCAAGGCATGGCTGGCTTGGCTTGGCATGGTATGGTATGGCTTGGTGTGAGAGCCAGGTGCTTTCATAATGAAGTGTGGTGATACTTGCCGACACAATATCTCAAAATTGAATCCGGGACTTTCTGTCAAGTTATTGCAGCTCCCCCTTCAGCGTTCCGGGAAGGCATTAGAAGAAAATTTAGAAGGGGCATGTTCCATATTTTTGCAAAAAAGGTTCATTTTGGTACGCCACATTTATTGGCTTTTCAGGTTGCTGCGTGGTGGTTGGCTAGGCTGTACGCGTGCTTTCGTAAAGTGGCACCTTTCGCCCTACCCATTGAAGTTTTCGCTCTGGTCCACTGCCACCACACACCCACACTGCCATTGCACCCCCCGCCACCCCCGCGCGCGCGCGCTCGCTCGCCTCGTCTCGTCAAGCCAAGGCATGGCTGGCTTGGCTTGGCATGGTATGGTATGGCTTGGTGTGAGAGCCAGGTGCTTTCATAATGAAGTGTGGTGATACTTGCCGACATAATATCTCAAAATTGAATTCGGGACTTTCTGTCAAGTTATTGCAGCTCCCCCTTCAGCGTTCCGGGAAGGCATTAGAAGAAAATTTAGAAGGGGCATGTTCCATATTTTTGCAAAAAAGATTTATTTTGGTACGCCACATTTATTGGATTTTCAGGTTGCTGCGTGGTGGTTGGCTAGGCTGTACGCGTGCTTTCGTAAAGTGGCACCTTTCGCCCTACCCGTTGAAGTTTTCGCTCTGGTCCACTGCCACCACACACCCACACTGCCATTGCACCCCCCGCCACCCCCGCGCGCGCGCGCTCGCTCGCCTCGTCTCGTCAAGCCAAGGCATGGCTGGCTTGGCTTGGCATGGTATGGTATGGCTTGGTGTGAGAGCCAGGTGCTTTCATAATGAAGTGTGGTGATACTTGCCGACACAATATCTCAAAATTGAATTCGGGACTTTCTGTCAAGTTATTGCAGCTCCCCCTTCAGCGTTCCGGGAAGGCATTAGAAGAAAATTTAGAAGGGGCATGTTCCATATTTTTGCAAAAAAGTTTCATTTTGGTACGCCACATTTATTGGATTTTCAGGTTGCTGCGTGGTGGTTGGCTAGGCTGTACGCGTGCTTTCGTAAAGTGGCACCTTTGGCCCTACCCGTTGAAGTTTTCGCTCTGGTCCACTGCCACCACACGCCCACACTGCCATTGCACCCCCCGCCACCCCCGCGCGCGCGCGCTCGCTCGCCTCGTCTCGTCAAGCCAAGGCATGGCTGGCTTGGCTTGGCATGGTATGGTATGGCTTGGTGTGAGAGCCAGGTGCTTTCATAATGAAGTGTGGTGATACTTGCCGACACAATATCTCAAAATTGAATTCGGGACTTTCTGTCAAGTTATTGCAGCTCCCCCTTCAGCGTTCCGGGAAGGCATTAGAAGAAAATTTAGAAGGGGCATGTTCCATATTTTTGCAAAAAAGTTTCATTTTTGTACGCCACATTTATTGGATTTTCAGGTTGCTGCGTGGTGGTTGGCTAGGCTGTACGCGTGCTTTCGTAAAGTGGCACCTTTGGCCCTACCAGTTGAAGTTTTCGCTCTGGTCCACTGCCACCACACACCCACACTGCCATTGCACCCCCCGCCACCCCCGCGCGCGCGCGCTCGCTCGCCTCGTCTCGTCAAGCCAAGGCATGGCTGGCTTGGCTTGGCATGGTATGGTATGGCTTGGTGTGAGAGCCAGGTGCTTTCATAATGAAGTGTGGTGATACTTGCCGACACAATATCTCAAAATTGAATTCGGGACTTTCTGTCAAGTTATTGCAGCTCCCCCTTCAGCGTTCCCGGAAGGCATTAGAAGAAAATTTAGAAGGGGCATGTTCCATATTTTTGCAAAAAAGTTTCATTTTGGTACGCCACATTTATTGGATTTTCAGGTTGCTGCGTGGTGGTTGGCTAGGCTGTACGCGTGCTTTCGTAAAGTGGCACCTTTGGCCCTACCCGTTGAAGTTTTCGCTCTGGTCCACTGCCACCACACACCCACACTGCCATTGAACCCCCTGCCACCCCCGCGCGCGCGCGCTCGCTCGCCTCGTCTCGTCAAGGCAAGGCATGGCTGGCTTGGCTTGGCATGGTATGGTATGGCTTGGTGTGAGAGCCAGGTGCTTTCATAATGAAGTGTGGTGATACGTGCCGACACAATATCTCAAAATTGAATTCGGGACTTTCTGTCAAGTTATTGCAGCTCCCCCTTCAGCGTTTCGGGAAGGCATTAGAAGAAAATTTAGAAGGGGCATGTTCCATATTTTTGCAAAAAAGTTTCATTTTGGTACGCCACATTTATTGGATTTTCAGGTTGCTGCGTGGTGGTTGGCTAGGCTGTACGCGTGCTTTCGTAAAGTGGCACCTTTGGCCCTACCCGTTGAAGTTTTCGCTCTGGTCCACTGCCACCACACACCCACACTGCCATTGCACCCCCCGCCACCCCCGCGCGCGCGCGCTCGCTCGCCTCGTCTCGTCAAGCCAAGGCATGGCTGGCTTGGCTTGGCATGGTATGGTATGGCTTGGTGTGAGAGCCAGGTGCTTTCATAATGAAGTGTGGTGATACTTGCCGACACAATATCTCAAAATTGAATTCGGGACTTTCTGTCAAGTTATTGCAGCTCCCCCTTCAGCGTTCCGGGAAGGCATTAGAAGAAAATTTAGAAGGGGCATGTTCCATATTTTTGCAAAAAAGTTTCATTTTGGTACGCCACATTTATTGGATTTTCAGGTTGCTGCGTGGTGGTTGGCTAGGCTGTACGCGTGCTTTCGTAAAGTGGCACCTTTCGCCCTACCCGTTGAAGTTTTCGCTCTGGTCCCATGCCACCACACACCCACACTGCCATTGCACCCCCCGCCACCCCCGCGCGCGCGCGCTCGCTCGCCTCGTCTCGTCAAGCCAAGGCATGGCTGGCTTGGCTTGGCATGGTATGGTATGGCTTGGTGTGAGAGCCAGGTGCTTTCATAATGAAGTGTGGTGATACTTGCCGACACAATATCTCAAAATTGAATTCGGGACTTTCTGTCAAGTTATTGCAGCTCCCCCTTCAGCGTTCCGGGGAGGCATTAGAAGAAAATTTAGAAGGGGCATGTTCCATATTTTTGCAAAAAAGTTTCATTTTGGTACGCCACATTTATTGGATTTTCAGGTTGCTGCGTGGTGGTTGGCTAGGCTGTACGCGTGCTTTCGTAAAGTGGCACCTTTGGCTCTACCCGTTGAAGTTTTCACTCTGGTCCACTGCCAACACACACCCACACTGCCATTGCACCCCCCGCCACCCCCGCGCGCGCGCGCTCGCTCGCCTCGTCTCGTCAAGCCAAGGCATGGCTGGCTTGGCTTGGCATGGTATGGTATGGCTTGGTGTGAGAGCCAGGTGCTTTCATAACGGAGTGTGGTGATACTTGCCGACACAATATCTCAAAATTGAATTCGGGACTTTCTGTCAAGTTATTGCAGCTCCCCCTTCAGCGTTCCGGGAAGGCATTAGAAGAAAATTTAGAAGGGGCATGTTCCATATTTTTGCAAAAAAGTTTCATTTTGGTACGCCACATTTATTGGATTTTCAGGTTGCTGCGTGGTGGTTGGCTAGGCTGTACGCGTGCTTTCGTAAAGTGGCACCTTTGGCCCTACCCGTTGAAGTTTTCGCTCTGGTCCACTGCCACCACACACCCACACTGCCATTGCACCCCCCGCCACCCCCGCGCGCGCGCGCTCGCTCGCCTCGTCTCGTCAAGCCAAGGCATGGCTGGCTTGGCTTGGCATGGTATGGTATGGCTTGGTGTGAGAGCCAGGTGCTTTCATAATGAAGTGTGGTGATACTTGCCGACACAATATCTCAAAATTGAATTCGGGACTTTCTGTCAAGTTATTGCAGCTCCCCCTTCAGCGTTCCCGGAAGGCATTAGAAGAAAATTTAGAAGGGGCATGTTCCATATTTTTGCAAAAAAGTTTCATTTTGGTACGCCACATTTATTGGATTTTCAGGTTGCTGCGTGGTGGTTGGCTAGGCTGTACGCGTGCTTTCGTAAAGTGGCACCTTTCGCCCTACCCGTTGAAGTTTTCGCTCTGGTCCACTGCCACCACACACCCACACTGCCATTGCACCCCCCGCCACCCCCGCGCGCGCGCGCTCGCTCGCCTCGTCTCGTCAAGCCAAGGCATGGCTGGCTTGGCTTGGCATGGTATGGTATGGCTTGGTGTGAGAGCCAGGTGCTTTCATAATGAAGTGTGGTGATACTTGCCGACACAATATCTCAAAATTGAATTCGGGACTTTCTGTCAAGTTATTGCAGCTCCCCCTTCAGCGTTCCGGGAAGGCATTAGAAGAAAATTTAGAAGGGGCATGTTCCATATTTTTGCAAAAAAGTTTCATTTTGGTACGCCACATTTATTGGATTTTCAGGTTGCTGCGTGGTGGTTGGCTAGGCTGTACGCGTGCTTTCGTAAAGTGGCACCTTTCACCCTACCCTTTGAAATTTTCGCTCTGGTCTACTGCCACCACCCACCCACACTGCCATTGCACCCCCCGCCACCCCCGCACGCGCGCGCTCGCTCGCCTCGTCTCGTCAAGCCAAGGCATGGCTGGCTTGGCTTGGCATGGTATGGTATGGCTTGGTGTGAGAGCCAGGTGCTTTCATAATGAAGTGTGGTGATACTTGCCGACACAATATCTCAAAATTGAATTCGGGACTTTCTGTCAAGTTATTGCAGCTCCCCCTTCAGCGTTCCGGGAAGGCATTAGAAGGAAATTTAGAAGGGGCATGTTCCATATTTTTGCAAAAAAGTTTCATTTTGGTACGCCACATTTATTGGATTTTCAGGTTGCTGCGTGGTGGTTGGCTAGGCTGTACGCGTGCTTTCGTAAAGTGGCACCTTTCGCCCTACCCGTTGAAGTTTTCGCTCTGGTCCACTGCCACCACACACCCACACTGCCATTGCACCCCCCGCCACCCCCGCGCGCGCGCGCTCGCTCGCCTCGTCTCATCAAGCCAAGGCATGGCTGGCTTGGCTTGGCATGGTATGGTATGGCTTGGTGTGAGAGCCAGGTGCTTTCATAATGAAGTGTGGTGATACTTGCCGACACAATATCTCAAAATTGAATTCGGGACTTTCTGTCAAGTTATTGCAGCTCCCCCTTCAGCGTTCCGGGAAGGCATTAGAAGAAAATTTAGAAGGGGCATGTTCCATATTTTTGCAAAAAAGTTTCATTTTGGTACGCCACATTTATTGGATTTTCAGGTTGCTGCGTGGTGGTTGCCTAGGCTGTACGCGTGCTTTCGTAAAGTGGCACCTTTGGCCCTACCCGTTGAAGTTTTCGCTCTGGTCCACTGCCACCACACACCCACACTGCCATTGCACCCCCCGCCACCCCCGCGCGCGCGCGCTCGCTCGCCTCGTCTCGTCAAGCCAAGGCATGGCTGGCTTGGCTTGGCATGGTATGGTATGGCTTGGTGTGAGAGCCAGGTGCTTTCATAATGAAGTGTGGTGATACTTGCCGACACAATATCTCAAAATTGAATTCGGGACTTTCTGTCAAGTTATTGCAGCTCCCCCTTCAGCGTTCCGGGAAGGCATTAGAAGAAAATTTAGAAGGGGCATGTTCCATATTTTTGCAAAAAAGTTTCATTTTGGTACGCCACATTTATTGGATTTTCAGGTTGCTGCGTGGTGGTTGGCTAGGCTGTACGCGTGCTTTCGTAAAGTGGCACCTTTGGCCCTACCCGTTGAAGTTTTCGCTCTGGTCCACTGCCACCACACACCCACACTGCCATTGCACCCCCCGCCACCCCCGCGCGCGCGCGCTCGCTCGCCTCGTCTCGTCAAGCCAAGGCATGGCTGGCTTGGCTTGGCATCGTATGGTATGGCTTGGTGTGAGAGCCAGGTGCTTTCATAATGAAGTGTGGTGATACTTGCCGACACAATATCTCAAAATTGAATCCGGGACTTTCTGTCAAGTTATTGCAGCTCCCCCTTCAGCGTTCCGGGAAGGCATTAGAAGAAAATTTAGAAGGGGCATGTTCCATATTTTTGCAAAAAAGTTTCCTTTTGGTACGCCACATTTATTGGATTTTCAGGTTGCTGCGTGGTGGTTGGCTAGGCTGTACGCGTGCTTTCGTAAAGTGGCACCTTTCGCCCTACCCGTTGAAGTTTTCGCTCTGGTCCACTGCCACCACACACCCACACTGCCATTGCACCCCCCGCCACCCCCGCGCGCGCGCGCTCGCTCGCCTCGTCTCGTCAAGCCAAGGCATGGCTGGCTTGGCTTGGCATGGTATGGTATGGCTTGGTGTGAGAGCCAGGTGCTTTCATAATGAAGTGTGGTGATACTTGCCGACACAATATCTCAAAATTGAATTCGGGACTTTCTGTCAAGTTATTGCAGCTCCCCCTTCAGCGTTCCGGGAAGGCATTAGAAGAAAATTTAGAAGGGGCATGTTCCATATTTTTGCAAAAAAGTTTGATTTTGGTACGCCACATTTATTGGATTTTCAGGTTGCTGCGTGGTGGTTGGCTAGGCTGTACGCGTGCTTTCGTAAAGTGGCACCTTTCGCCCTACCCGTTGAAGTTTTCGCTCTGGTCCACTGCCACCACACACCCACACTGCCATTGCACCCCCCGCCACCCCCGCGCGCGCGCGCTCGCTCGCCTCGTCTCGTCAAGCCAAGGCATGGCTGGCTTGGCTTGGCATGGTATGGTATGGCTTGGTGTGAGAGCCAGGTGCTTTCATAATGAAGTGTGGTGATACTTGCCGACACAATATCTCAAAATTGAATTCGGGACTTTCTGTCAAGTTATTGCAGCTCCCCCTTCAGCGTTCCGGGAAGGCATTAGAAGAAAATTTAGAAGGGGCATGTTCCATATTTTTGCAAAAAAGTTTCATTTTGGTACGCCACATTTATTGGATTTTCAGGTTGCTGCGTGGTGGTTGGCTAGGCTGTACGCGTGCTTTCGTAAAGTGGCACCTTTGGCCCTACCCGTTGAAGTTTTCGCTCTGGTCCACTGCCACCACACACCCGTACTGCCATTGCACCCCCCGCCACCCCCGCGCGCGCGCGCTCGCTCGCCTCGTCTCGTCAAGCCAAGGCATGGCTGGCTTGGCTTGGCATGGTATGGTATGGCTTGGTGTGAGAGCCAGGTGCTTTCATAATGAAGTGTGGTGATACTTGCCGACACAATATCTCAAAATTGAATCCGGGACTTTCTGTCAAGTTATTGCAGCTCCCCCTTCAGCGTTCCGGGAAGGCATTAGAAGAAAATTTAGAAGGGGCATGTTCCATATTTTTGCAAAAAAGTTTCATTTTGGTACGCCACATTTATTGGATTTTCAGGTTGCTGCGTGGTGGTTGGCTAGGCTTTACACGTGCTTTCGTAAAGTGGCACCTTTGGCCCTACCCGTTGAAGTTTTCGCTCTGGTCCACTGCCACCACACACCCACACTGCCATTGCACCCCCCGCCACCCCCGCGCGCGCGCGCTCGCTCGCCTCGTCTCGTCCAGCCAAGGCATGGCTGGCTTGGCTTGGCATGGTATGGTATGGCTTGGTGTGAGAGCCAGGTGCTTTCATAATGAAGTGTGGTGATACTTGCCGACACAATATCTCAAAATTGAATCCGGGACTTTCTGTCAAGTTATTGCAGCTCCCCCTTCAGCGTTCCGGGAAGGCATTAGAAGAAAATTTAGAAGGGGCATGTTCCATATTTTTGCAAAAAAGTTTCATTTTGGTACGCCACATTTATTGGATTTTCAGGTTGCTGCGTGGTGGTTGGCTAGGCTGTACGCGTGCTTTCGTAAAGTGGCACCTTTGGCCCTACCCGTTGAAGTTTTCGCTCTGGTCCACTGCCACCACACACCCACACTGCCATTGCACCCCCCGCCACCCCCGCGCGCGCGCGCTCGCTCGCCTCGTCTCGTCAAGCCAAGGCATGGCTGGCTTGGCTTGGCATGGTATGGTATGGCTTGGTGTGAGAGCCAGGTGCTTTCATAATGAAGTGTGGTGATACTTGCCGACACAATATCTCAAAATTGAATTCGGGACTTTCTGTCAAGTTATTGCAGCTCCCCCTTCAGCGTTCCGGGAAGGCATTAGAAGAAAATTTAGAAGGGGCATGTTCCATATTTTTGCAAAAAAGTTTCATTTTGGTACGCCACATTTATTGGATTTTCAGGTTGCTGCGTGGTGGTTGGCTAGGCTGTACGCGTGCTTTCGTAAAGTGGCACCTTTCGCCCTACCCGTTGAAGTTTTCGCTCTGGTCCACTGCCACCACACACCCACACTGCCATTGCACCCCCCGCCACCCCCGCGCGCGCGCGCTCGCTCGCCTCGTCTCGTCAAGCCAAGGCATGGCTGGCTTGGCTTGGCATGGTATGGTATGGCTTGGTGTGAGAGCCAGGTGCTTTCATAATGAAGTGTGGTGATACTTGCAGACACAATATCTCAAAATTGAATTCGGGACTTTCTGTCAAGTTATTGCAGCTCCCCCTTCAGCGTTCCGGGAAGGCATTAGAAGAAAATTTAGAAGGGGCATGTTCCATATTTTTGCAAAAAAGTTTCATTTTGGTACGCCACATTTATTGGATTTTCAGGTTGCTGCGTGGTGGTTGGCTAGGCTGTACACGTGCTTTCGTAAAGTGGCACCTTTCGCCCTACCCGTTGAAGTTTTCGCTCTGGTCCACTGCCACCACACACCCACACTGCCATTGCACCCCCCGCCACCCCCGCGCGCGCGCGCTCGCTCGCCTCGTCTCGTCAAGCCATGGCATGGCTGGCTTGGCTTGGCATGGTATGGTATGGCTTGGTGTGAGAGCCAGGTGCTTTCATAATGAAGTGTGGTGATACTTGCCGACACAATATCTCAAAATTGAATTCGGGACTTTCTGTCAAGTTATTGCAGCTCCCCCTTCAGCGTTCCGGGAAGGCATTAGAAGGAAAATTTAGAAGGGGCATGTTCCATATTTTTGCAAAAAAGTTTCATTTTGGTACGCCACATTTATTGGATTTTCAGGTTGCTGCGTGGTGGTTGGCTAGGCTGTACGCGTGCTTTCGTAAAGTGGCACCTTTGGCCCTACCCGTTGAAGTTTTTGCTCTGGTCCACTGCCACCACACACCCACACTGCCATTGCACCCCCCGCCACCCCCGCGCGCGCGCGCTCGCTCGCCTCGTCTCGTCAAGCCAAGGCATGGCTGGCTTGGCTTGGCATGGTATGGTATGGCTTGGTGTGAGAGCCAGGTGCTTTCATAATGAAGTGTGGTGATACTTGCCGACACAATATCTCAAAATTGAATTCGGGACTTTCTGTCAAGTTATTGCAGCTCCCCCTTCAGCGTTCCGGGAAGTTATTAGAAGAAAATTTAGAAGGGGCATGTTCCATATTTTTGCAAAAAAGTTTCATTTTGGTACGCCACATTTATTGGATTTTCAGGTTGCTGCGTGGTGGTTGGCTAGGCTGTACGCGTGCTTTCGTAAAGTGGCACCTTTGGCCCTACCCGTTGAAGTTTTCGCTCTGGTCCACTGCCACCACACACCCACACTGCCATTGCACCCCCCGCCACCCCCGCGCGCGCGCGCTCGCTCGCCTCGTCTCGTCCAGCCAAGGCATGGCTGGTTTGGCTTGGCATGGTATGGTATGGCTTGGTGTGAGAGCCAGGTGCTTTCATAATGAAGTGTGGTGATACTTGCCGACACAATATCTCAAAATTGAATTCGGGACTTTCTGTCAAGTTATTGCAGCTCCCCCTTCAGCGTTCCGGGAAGGCATTAGAAGAAAATTGAGAAGGGGCATGTTCCATATTTTTGCAAAAAAGTTCCATTTTGGTACGCCACATTTATTGGATTTTCAGGTTGCTGCGTGGTGGTTGGCTAGGCTGTACGCGTGCTTTCGTAAAGTGGCACCTTTGGCCCTACCCGTTGAAGTTTTCGCTCTGGTCCACTGCCACCACACACCCACACTGCCATTGCACCCCCCGCCACCCCCGCGCGCGCGCGCTCGCTCGCCTCGTCTCGTCAAGCCAAGGCATGACTGGCTTGGCTTGGCATGGTATGGTATGGCTTGGTGTGAGAGCCAGGTGCTTTCATAATGAAGTGTGGTGATACTTGCCGACACAATATCTCAAAATTGAATTCGGGACTTTCTGTCAAGTTATTGCAGCTCCCCCTTCAGCGTTCCGGGAAGGCATTAGAAGAAAATTTAGAAGGGGCATGTTCCATATTTTTGCAAAAAAGTTTCATTTTGGTACGCCACATTTATTGGATCTTCAGGTTGCTGCGTGGTGGTTGGCTAGGCTGTACACGTGCTTTCGTAAAGTGGCACCTTTCGCCCTACCCGTTGAAGTTTTCGCTCTGGTCCACTGCCACCACACACCCACACTGCGATTGCACCCCCCGCCACCCCAGCGCGCGCGCGCTCGCTCGCCTCGTCTCGTCAAGCCAAGGCATGGCTGGCTTGGCTTGGCATGGTATGGTATGGCTTGGTGTGAGAGCCAGGTGCTTTCATAATGAAGTGTGGTGATACTTGCAGACACAATATCTCAAAATTGAATTCGGGACTTTCTGTCAAGTTATTGCAGCTCCCCCTTCAGCGTTCCGGGAAGGCATTAGAAGAAAATTTGGAAGGGGCATGTTCCATATTTTTGCAAAAAAGTGTCATTTTGGTACGCCACATTGATTGGATTTTCAGGTTGCTGCGTGGTGGTTGGCTAGGCTGTACACGTGCTTTCGTAAAGTGGCACCTTTGGCCCTACCCGTTGAAGTTTTCGCTCTGGTCCACTGCCACCACACACCCACACTGCCATTGCACCCCCCGCCACCCCCGCGCGCGCGCGCTCGCTCGCCTCGTCTCGTCAAGCCAAGGCATGGCTGGCTTGGCTTGGCATGGTATGGTATGGCTTGGTGTGAGAGCCAGGTGCTTTCATAATGAAGTGTGGTGATACTTGCCGACACAATATCTCAAAATTGAATTCGGGACTTTCTGTCAAGTTATTGCAGCTCCCCCTTCAGCGTTCCGGGAAGGCATTAGAAGAAAATTTAGAAGGGGCATGTTCCATATTTTTGCAAAAAAGTTTCATTTTGGTACGCCACATTTATTGGATTTTCAGGTTGCTGCGTGGTGGTTGGCTAGGCTGTACGCGTGCTTTCGTAAAGTGGCACCTTTCGCCCTACCCGTTGAAGTTTTCGCTCTGGTCCACTGCCACCACACACCCACACTGCCATTGCACCCCCCGCCACCCCCGCGCGCGCGCGCTCGCTCGCCTCGTCTCGTCAAGCCAAGGCATGGCTGGCTTGGCTTGGCATGGTATGGTATGGCTTGGTGTGAGAGCCAGGTGCTTTCATAATGAAGTGTGGTGATACTTGCCGACACAATATCTCAAAATTGAATTCGGGACTTTCTGTCAAGTTATTGCAGCTCCCCCTTCAGCGTTCCGGGAAGGCATTAGAAGAAAATTTAGAAGGGGCATGTTCCATATTTTTGCAAAAAAGTTTCATTTTGGTACGCCACATTTATTGGATTTTCAGGCTGCTGCGTGGTGGTTGGCTAGGCTGTACGCGTGCTTTCGTAAAGTGGCACCTTTCGCCCTACCCGTTGAAGTTTTCGCTCTGGTCCACTGCCACCACACACCCACACTACCATTGCACCCCCCGCCACCCCCGCGCGCGCGCGCTCGCTCGCCTCGTCTCGTCAAGCCAAGGCATGGCTGGCTTGGCTTGGCATGGTATGGTATGGCTTGGTGTGAGAGCCAGGTGCTTTCATAATGAAGTGTGGTGATACTTGCAGACACAATATCTCAAAATTGAATTCGGAACTTTCTGTCAGGTTATTGCAGCTCCCCCTTCAGCGTTCCGGGAAGGCATTAGAAGAAAATTTGGAAGGGGCATGTTCCACATTTTTGCAAAAAAGTTTCATTTTGGTACGCCACATTTATTGGATTTTCAGGTTGCTGCGTGGTGGTTGGCTAGGCTGTACACGTGCTTTCGTAAAGTGGCACCTTTCGCCCTACCCGTTGAAGTTTTCGCTCTGGTCCACTGCCACCACACACCCACACTGCCATTGCACCCCCCGCCACCCCCGCGCGCGCGCGCTCGCTCGCCTCGTCTCGTCAAGCCAAGGCATGGCTGGCTTGGCTTGGCATGGTATGGTATGGCTTGGTGTGAGAGCCAGGTGCTTTCATAATGAAGTGTGGTGATACTTGCCGACACAATATCTCAAAATTGAATTCGGGACTTTCTGTCAAGTTATTGCAGCTCCCCCTTCAGCGTTCCGGGAAGGCATTAGAAGAAAATTTAGAAGGGGCATGTTCCATATTTTTGCAAAAAAGTTTCATTTTGGTACGCCACATTTATTGGATTTTCAGGTTGCTGCGTGGTGGTTGGCTAGGCTGTACGCGTGCTTTCGTAAAGTGGCACCTTTCGCCCTACCCGTTGAAGTTTTCGCTCTGGTCCACTGCCACCACACACCCACACTGCCATTGCACCCCCCGCCACCCCCGCGCGCGCGCGCTCGCTCGCCTCGTCTCGTCAAGCCAAGGCATGGCTGGCTTGGCTTGGCATGGTATGGTATGGCTTGGTGTGAGAGCCAGGTGCTTTCATAATGAAGTGTGGTGATACTTGCCGACACAGTATCTCAAAATTGAATTCGGGACTTTCTGTCAAGTTATTGCAGCTCCCCCTTCAGCGTTCCGGGAAGGCATTAGAAGAAAATTTAGAAGGGGCATGTTCCATATTTTTGCAAAAAAGTTTCATTTTGGTACGCCACATTTATTGGATTTTCAGGTTGCTGCGTGGTGGTTGGCTAGGCTGTACGCGTGCTTTCGTAAAGTGGCACCTTTCGCCCTACCCGTTGAAGTTTTCGCTCTGGTCCACTGCCAACACACACCCACACTGCCATTGCACCCCCCGCCACCCCCGCGCGCGCGCGCTCGCTCGCCTCGTCTCGTCAAGCCAAGGCATGGCTGGCTTGGCTTGGCATGGTATGGTATGGCTTGGTGTGAGAGCCAGGTGCTTTCATAATGAAGTGTGGTGATACTTGCCGACACAATATCTCAAAATTGAATTCGGGACTTTCTGTCAAGTTATTGCAGCTCCCCCTTCAGCGTTCCGGGAAGGCATTAGAAGAAAATTTAGAAGGGGCATGTTCCATATTTTTGCAAAAAAGTTTCATTTTGGTACGCCACATTTATTGGATTTTCAGGTTGCTGCGTGGTGGTTGGCTAGGCTGTACACGTGCTTTCGTAAAGTGGCACCTTTCGCCCTACCCGTTGAAGTTTTCGCTCTGGTCCACTGCCACCACACACCCACACTGCCATTGCACCCCCCGCCACCCCCGCGCGCGCGCGCTCGCTCGCCTCGTCTCGTCAAGCCAAGGCATGGCTGGCTTGGCTTGGCATGGTATGGTATGGCTTGGTGTGAGAGCCAGGTGCTTTCATAATGAAGTGTGGTGATACTTGCCGACACAATATCTCAAAATTGAATTCGGGACTTTCTGTCAAGTTATTGCAGCTCCCCCTTCAGCGTTCCGGGAAGGCATTAGAAGAAAATTTAGAAGGGGCATGTTCCATATTTTTGCAAAAAAGTTTCATTTTGGTACGCCACATTTATTGGATTTTCAGGTTGCTGCGTGGTGGTTGGCTAGGCTGTACGCGTGCTTTCGTAAAGTGGCACCTTTCGCCCTACCCGTTGAAGTTTTCGCTCTGGTCCACTGCCACCACACACCCACACTGCCATTGCACCCCCCGCCACCCCCGCGCGCGCGCGCTCGCTCGCCTCGTCTCGTCAAGCCAAGGCATGGCTGGCTTGGCTTGGCATGGTATGGTATGGCTTGGTGTGAGAGCCAGGTGCTTTCATAATGAAGTGTGGTGATACTTGCCGACACAGTATCTCAAAATTGAATTCGGGACTTTCTGTCAAGTTATTGCAGCTCCCCCTTCAGCGTTCCGGGAAGGCATTAGAAGAAAATTTAGAAGGGGCATGTTCCATATTTTTGCAAAAAAGTTTCATTTTGGTACGCCACATTTATTGGATTTTCAGGTTGCTGCGTGGTGGTTGGCTAGGCTGTACGCGTGCTTTCGTAAAGTGGCACCTTTCGCCCTACCCGTTGAAGTTTTCGCTCTGGTCCACTGCCAACACACACCCACACTGCCATTGCACCCCCCGCCACCCCCGCGCGCGCGCGCTCGCTCGCCTCGTCTCGTCAAGCCAAGGCATGGCTGGCTTGGCTTGGCATGGTATGGTATGGCTTGGTGTGAGAGCCAGGTGCTTTCATAATGAAGTGTGGTGATACTTGCCGACACAATATCTCAAAATTGAATTCGGGACTTTCTGTCAAGTTATTGCAGCTCCCCCTTCAGCGTTCCGGGAAGGCATTAGAAGAAAATTTAGAAGGGGCATGTTCCATATTTTTGCAAAAAAGTTTCATTTTGGTACGCCACATTTATTGGATTTTCAGGTTGCTGCGTGGTGGTTGGCTAGGCTGTACACGTGCTTTCGTAAAGTGGCACCTTTCGCCCTACCCGTTGAAGTTTTCGCTCTGGTCCACTGCCACCACACACCCACACTGCCATTGCACCCCCCGCCACCCCCGCGCGCGCGCGCTCGCTCGCCTCGTCTCGTCAAGCCAAGGCATGGCTGGCTTGGCTTGGCATGGTATGGTATGGCTTGGTGTGAGAGCCAGGTGCTTTCATAATGAAGTGTGGTGATACTTGCCGACACAATATCTCAAACTTGAATTCGGGACTTTCTGTCAAGTTATTGCAGCTCCCCCTTCAGCGTTCCGGGAAGGCATTAGAAGAAAATTTAGAAGGGGCATGTTCCATATTTTTGCAAAAAAGTTTCATTTTGGTACGCCACATTTATTGGATTTTCAGGTTGCTGCGTGGTGGTTGGCTAGGCTGTACGCGTGCTTTCGTAAAGTGGCACCTTTGGCCCTACCCGTTGAAGTTTTCGCTCTGGTCCACTGCCACCACACACCCACACTGCCATTGCACCCCCCGCCACCCCCGCGCGCGCGCGCTCGCTCGCCTCGTCTCGTCAAGCCAAGGCATGGCTGGCTTGGCTTGGCATGGTATGGTATGGCTTGGTGTGAGAGCCAGGTGCTTTCATAATGAAGTGTGGTGATACTTGCCGACACAATATCTCAAAATTGAATTCGGGACTTTCTGTCAAGTTATTGCAGCTCCCCTTTCAGCGTTCCGGGAAGGCATTAGAAGAAAATTTAGAAGGGGCATGTTCCATATTTTTGCAAAAAAGTTTCATTTTGGTACGCCACATTTATTGGATTTTCAGGTTGCTGCGTGGTGGTTGGCTAGGCTGTACACGTGCTTTCGTAAAGTGGCACCTTTCGCCCTACCCGTTGAAGTTTTCGCTCTGGTCCAGTGCCACCACACACCCACACTGCCATTGCACCCCCCACCACCCCCGCGCGCGCGCGCTCGCTCGCCTCGTCTCGTCAAGCCAAGGCATGGCTGGCTTGGCTTGGCATGGTATGGTATGGCTTGGTGTGAGAGCCAGGTGCTTTCATAATGAAGTGTGGTGATACTTGCCGACACAATATCTCAAAATTGAATTCGGGACTTTCTGTCAAGTTATTGCACCTCCCCCTTCAGCGTTCCGGGAAGGCATTAGAAGAAAATTTAGAAGGGGCATGTTCCATATTTTTGCAAAAAAGTTTCATTTTGGTACGCCACATTTATTGGATTTTCAGGTTGCTGCGTGGTGGTTGGCTAGGCTGTACACGTGCTTTCGTAAAGTGGCACCTTTCGCCCTACCCGTTGAAGTTTTTGCTCTGGTCCACTGCCACCACACACCCACACTGCCATTGCACCCCCCGCCACCCCCGCGCGCGCGCGCTCGCTCGCCTCGTCTCGTCAAGCCAAGGCATGGCTGGCTTGGCTTGGCATGGTATGGTATGGCTTGGTGTGAGAGCCAGGTGCTTTCATAATGAAGTGTGGTGATACTTGCCGACACAATATCTCAAAATTGAATTCGGGACTTTCTGTCAAGTTATTGCAGCTCCCCCTTCAGCGTTCCGGGAAGGCATTAGAAGAAAATTTAGAAGGGGCATGTTCCATATTTTTGCAAAAAAGTTTCATTTTGGTACGCCACATTTATTGGATTTTCAGGTTGCTGCGTGGTGGTTGGCTAGGCTGTACGCGTGCTTTCGTAAAGTGGCACCTTTGGCCCTACCCGTTGAAGTTTTCGCTCTGGTCCACTGCCACCACACACCCACACTGCCATTGCACCCCCCGCCACCCCCGCGCGCGCGCGCTCGCTCGCCTCGTCTCGTCAAGCCAAGGCATGGCTGGCTTGGCTTGGCATGGTATGGTATGGCTTGGTGTGAGAGCCAGGTGCTTTCATAATGAAGTGTGGTGATACTTGCCGACACAATATCTCAAAATTGAATTCGGGACTTTCTGTCAAGTTATTGCAGCTCCCCCTTCAGCGTTCCGGGAAGGCATTAGAAGAAAATTTAGAAGGGGCATGTTCCATATTTTTGCAAAAAAGTTTCATTTTGGTACGCCACATTTATTGGATTTTCAGGTTGCTGCGTGGTGGTTGGCTAGGCTGTACACGTGCTTTCGTAAAGTGGCACCTTTCGCCCTACCCGTTGAAGTTTTCGCTCTGGTCCACTGCCACCACACACCCACACTGCCATTGCACCCCCCGCCACCCCCCCGCGCGCGCGCTCGCTCGCCTCGTCTCGTCAAGCCAAGGCATGGCTGGCTTGGCTTGGCATGGTATGGTATGGCTTGGTGTGAGAGCCAGGTGCTTTCATAATGAAGTTTGGTGATACTTGCCGACACAATATCTCAAAATTGAATTCGGGACTTTCTGTCAAGTTATTGCAGCTCCCCCTTCAGCGTTCCGGGAAGGCATTAGAAGAAAATTTAGAAGGGGCATGTTCCATATTTTTGCAAAAAAGTTTCATTTTGGTACGCCACATTTATTGGATTTTCAGGTTGCTGCGTGGTGGTTGGCTAGGCTGTACGCGTGCTTTCGTAAAGTGGCACCTTTGGCCCTACCCGTTGAAGTTTTCGCTCTGGTCCACTGCCACCACACACCCACACTGCCATTGCACCCCCCGCCACCCCCGCGCGCGCGCGCTCGCTCGCCTCGTCTCGTCAAGCCAAGGCATGGCTGGCTTGGCTTGGCATGGTATGGTATGGCTTGGTGTGAGAGCCAGGTGCTTTCATAATGAAGTGTGGTGATACTTGCCGACACAATATCTCAAAATTGAATTCGGGACTTTCTGTCAAATTATTGCAGCTCCCCCTTCAGCGTTCCGGGAAGGCATTGGAAGAAAATTTAGAAGGGGCATGTTCCATATTTTTGCAAAAAAGTTTCATTTTGGTACGCCACATTTATTGGATTTTCAGGTTGCTGCGTGGTGGTTGGCTAGGCTGTACACGTGCTTTCGTAAAGTGGCACCTTTCGCCCTACCCGTTGAAGTTTTCGCTCTGGTCCACTGCCACCACACACCCACACTGCCATTGCACCCCCCGCCACCCCCGCGCGCGCGCGCTCGCTCGCCTCGTCTCGTCAAGCCAAGGCATGGCTGGCTTGGCTTGGCATGGTATGGTATGGCTTAGTGTGAGAGCCAGGTGCTTTCATAATGAAGTGTGGTGATACTTGCCGACACAATATCTCAAAATTGAATTCGGGACTTTCTGTCAAGTTATTGCAGCTCCCCCTTCAGCGTTCCGGGAAGGCATTAGAAGAAAATTTAGAAGGGGCATGTTCCATATTTTTGCAAAAAAGTTTCATTTTGGTACGCCACATTTATTGGATTTTCAGGTTGCTGCGTGGTGGTTGGCTAGGCTGTACGCGTGCTTTCGTAAAGTGGCACCTTTGGCCCTACCCGTTGAAGTTTTCGCTCTGGTCCACTGCCACCACACACCAACACTGCCATTGCACCCCCCGCCACCCCCGCGCGCGCGCGCTCGCTCGCCTCGTCTCGTCAAGCCAAGGCATGGCTGGCTTGGCTTGGCATGGTATGGTATGGCTTGGTGTGAGAGCCAGGTGCTTTCATAATGAAGTGTGGTGATACTTGCCGACACAATATCTCAAAATTGAATTCGGGACTTTCTGTCAAGTTATTGCAGCTCCCCCTTCAGCGTTCCGGGAAGGCATTAGAAGAAAATTTAGAAGGGGCATGTTCCATATTTTTGCAAAAAAATTTCATTTTGGTACGCCACATTTTTTGGATTTTCAGGTTGCTGCGTGGTGGTTGGCTAGGCTGTACACGTGCTTTCGTAAAGTGGCACCTTTCGCCCTACCCGTTGAAGTTTTCGCTCTGGTCCACTGCCACCACACACCCACACTGCCATTGCACCCCCCGCCACCCCCGCGCGCGCGCGCTCGCTCGCCTCGTCTCGTCAAGCCAAGGCATGGCTGGCTTGGCTTGGCATGGTATGGTATGGCTTAGTGTGAGAGCCAGGTGCTTTCATAATGAAGTGTGGTGAAACCAGACCGGGTGGTCAGGAGCAGAGGTCGCAGTGGCATGGGCAGCAACATGGCTTGGCACCGAAGACATAACGATAGTGTTGACTGAATAGTATCCTGCAAACAGATATGGTACACATAGCCAATGAAATACCTGATATGCACATATGAGAAATCCACCCTATCATCCACTAATTGAATAACTACTAAACATCCATGATTGCCTTATCTATCCCACATCCTATGTTCCTAACAAGGAAATGGAATATGATATACCCTATCCCACATATATCCCATATATAGGGCCAAATAATGCTCCCTTAGGGGTAAAATGCCAGGGTAGGGTTGTGACCTGCTTCACCCCCCCACTTGAAACGACTGCCACGGGCAGGAAGTACATGCCCAAGAGGAACGTAGCAGTCACAAACAGCAGCAAATCACAGGTTAGCAGATTGCCTCCCAGCGGGAATCAAACCTACGCAGACGTTCTCGGAGCCGGCCGCACAGCCGCTGAAGTAGCCCCGATCGGTGGGTATCGAACCACCGCCGATATCCAGAAATTGACAAACGGGATCCCGCAGGTCCCGCAAAAAGTAGTAGGCGAAATCGCGAGCTGTTGCGCGTAAAGTCTGGTCCCTGCGTGTCGCATGAGGCATGTGGGGTCCAGCAGGTAAGGGCAGGTAGTTTTTCAAAGAATTAAAACTAAAGGCAAAGTGAAATCACACTTTTAAACAAAACTGAAGGTAATGGTACATGCGAAGCGGTGCGACGCGAAAGTGCAAAAACTTCACATGTTGAAAAAGAAAAACTGCCAGGAGTACTGACGGGAATGTCCAACAGTAACGTAGGACTGTGCCTGCAGCAGGGAGCACGTGAGGAAACAAAGGTAGAGGTCAGGGATGCATGATTGACTTGTGCTCGCCACTGTCTTGTGCATGCTTAGGCCACTTAACAAACACGGCCACGATGGCCCACCGTGCGCGCGGTAGCTCACTAATTAGAGGAAAGAGGTCACGATGGCCTCAGGGTAAAAGAGCCGCTGCAAGCACTAGGCACAAAGAAAAACACGGGTACGATGCGCACACCTTCCACCTTCGTGCTTTAGACAATTTATGAGGGCTTGTATGGTCTTGATGCTGCTTGATGTGCTTGACCTAACGCTTGTATTAACGAGTGAGCTCTTGCTTGTAAGATGTAAGCTTGCTTGATCACTTGCTTGTAAACGTCCAGACAAGGCCTAGCCAAAGGCCCACTTGTCAAACTGACCCGACACACAACAAAAATGAAACGAAGGCCGGTGTGCCTTGTGTGTGGATTGTCCGAAACCAGCCACGGCTGTGGCTAAATGCTACGGGCACGGCTCAGCCAAGGGCCGTGTCCGTGTGGATGCTTAATTTAGCATATGTGTCACACGTGATGCACCACGTAGAGGGTAAAGGAGGAGGTACGGAGATGGGATGAGGGTGTGAGTAGACACACTTAAATAGACAAACCTCATAACCATGTAATAATAACCTGACCTCACTGCTAACCCCTCACCTAGGAGCCATACTACGTATATATATCATATATACACATAATAGAGCGATGCACACCGACAAACACAAGACACACTTGTGCGCGCACACCCATTGGCAGGGCCCGGGGGCACACACTCGCCCGGAGGGCATCACAGAGTGTGGGTCTCGCGGTGGCGGCCTTGGGGCACGTGATGGTGGCACTCCACACATACGGCACGTGCAAGAGCTTCCACAAACTACCCACGTACACACAACAAACAGTAAGCATATCCACAATAGAACACGTGTATAGATACGCCACCTTGTTGCTTGGTGTTCGTGTGTGTCTTGGGGGCGTGCGTATAAACACTTAGGTTAGCTTGCGTGTTACCTTTGTCGGTGGGTGTGCCACCGGCGGGCCGTAGCGCAGGGGGTCACCTCCAGGTTGCAAATTGGGGAGGTCGCCCGTACGGTCCCGCTGGTGTATCAGCCCACCCTGCTCCCCGGGGGCACGATGACACGCCCCGAAGGAGTTTTACTCCCCCAACCCCTCTACACCGTGTATGACGGATTCATGTTTACACCTCCGTGTGTAAACTTGGGCCGGTGTACACGGCTACAAAACCCCAAAGGTAGGTGTCAACCTAGGTCTTGCTTGTTCGGGGGGCGGGTGATAACCAACGTAATAGGCAACCATATAATCCCGTAACTAAATTAATGGCATGCGCACACACACGCTACCACTGGCCACGGGCACACCCGGTTTTGGTGTGTCTCGGACAGAGAGACTCGTGTGTGTTGTGGAAATCCAAGTCCACGCACGGGTCTCTATAAAGAAAAATGCCACGCCCATATCCCAACCCGTTTGGTTGGGTGTTGGGATAGAGGACCCCTCGGGTGTTGTGGAAATCCAAGTCCACTCGTGGGGAACTCTAGAGAAAACATTAATATACATATTCTCTCGTAAACATATGCATGTGCACACTCGCCCTTTTCATCATATTGTTTGTTCCCTCTCGTTGCAGGCAGGAATTCCCCCGCGCAATTCATCAAGGACATGAAGAGCACACCCAGCCAGCATGCGGCCCCATGCAATGGCAATGGAGGGTACCCACTCCCAACCCGGGCACGCATAGCGACCGGGGGCGAATAGCCAGGCGGCGGAGACGGCCCAAATCCGCAACGCCACTCCTTGCCTTTGAAGACCCCACCCACTCATAGAGTGACGGGGCAAAGGCACCCATTGCAATTCATATTAGAATACTTGTATTGTAGAGGACGACCCCTTTCCTCTAGGCTTAAGTCCTCGCCGTATGTGGTGGCAATCTTGCACGCCACGAAATTTTTCCACGTAATGTGAGCCACACGAGTACTTCGTACCTTGTATACCTACCCTCGTGTGGACAAGGGCAAATCGGTGGAAAACCATCACGCCCAACACAAAAAGGGAAAATGTGTTGTACCCGCCAACCCAACGAAGTTTTCAAGCCTTCGCCATTTTGAGCAAATGATTTAGCTCGTTGGCTTGGGTCACGGGTCAGGGACGGTCGTGGGGTCGTGGTTCCGGTACGGGGCGGCACTCCGAAACCTTGCAAACACCACCATGCGCACAACCCGGCAGAGTCTTCGGGAAGTGCTTGCCACGTTGTTAGCACCCTTGACAGGGGGCGTCATCGTGGGCAGGACTGACGGCAGTAGTCCTGGTGGTGGTAGGAGTGCTCCAGTAAGACCCAAGGATAGGGGTTTGAATGGCATTAAGACCCCCGAAAGAACACGTCCCACTTCCGCCCCAGGCTATATGCCACGCCACCCCACCCCAAGGACTCTCAAGCCTTTAGCGGTGAGAGAGGTAGACGGTGGGGTAAACCTGCGGTACCCACCGCCCTGCTCCGGTGGGGATTTTTGTAACCGAGGAGCGCGCCGTGCATGCACATCTTCTTTCCTGTCTCCCACCGCTTCTCGCTCTCTCCTCCCTTCCCCAAACAATAATATATCCATATCGGTTAGGGTTTTCTTTTCGTGGCACGCTCATGAGAGCGGTCCACCAAGGTGGGCAAGGATGTCAACGGTTTGGGTGAGATTCTGTTTCTGCAAGTAATCTCTCCAAACTTTGTTGTAGGATGGTAAGAAGGTTTCAACGGGTTCCTCGGTATCCCAATCTTTGGTATAACCCTCCCACCGCACCTTGAAGAGAAGTCTCTTGCGGTAAGTACGGTGACCTAATATTTTCTTGACATTATAGGTGTCCTCCTCAAACTGGGAGGGCACCCTAGCAACCTCCTCCGTGTAATTTAGAGGCACGGGGGAGCGAGGGGAGTTGACCGTTTTCATTAAACAATCAACGTGGACGTCAACTAACCTCCGTTGGTCCACTTGAATAACATGGAGGTCGTGCGCCTTCTTGGCCACAACCTCATAGGGCCCATCCCAATAGGGACAAGTCTTATCGCCAAGATTTTTGCGTTGGCGACGGACCCATACGCGGTCCCCTTTTGAGAAATTGGGGGACATCCTCCTACTCTTATTATACTTACGAGCCATTGTCTCTTGCACTTGAATCATAGCCCTCCGTGCAAGAGCAATAAGCTCCTCACGCCGTTGGAAGTAGTGAGCGGCGTCTTGGGCCACCCCCTTAGGCTCAGCAAGAGGAGGCCCCTTAGTACGGTTGTGTTTACCAAACACAATCTCGTTAGGTGTATAACCTGAAGGACCTGTAGTCTCATGCCACGCTCGTACAACGGCGGGCAAAACCTCTACCCAATTAGTTTTCTTTCTCTTCAAGGTAATGGCTTTAGCAACGGCACGCCTTAGCTGCTTGCCAGTATTTTCGGCCTTGCCATTACCTTGGTGCCTACCCGCGAGACACATAGTCGAGCGGGCACCAATCTTAGAACAAAGGGTTTGGAAATATTGGCTCACAAATTGTGGCCCACGGTCGGAGCATATTTCACGAGGGGCTCCGAACCTATCCACCCAGCGCTCCATTACCAAATGGGCCGCTCTTCTCCCCGTTAGCCCTTCATCCTTGTCTCCATGACGGGGTTTAGGAATAGGGATCGCGATGAGGTAGCCGGAAAGCCGGCATACACATAGGAGCATTCGGTCATACACCTCTCCATCGTGGGAGGTGGAAGGGTAGTGAAACACATCAAGCGCTATGGAGTCCATGGGCTCCATAGGTATAGGCATAGGGGTCATGTACCCTTGCTTGCGCTTCGTGTCATGCGTGTGAATGGCACATGAGGGACACGTTTGACATTGCAGTTCCACTGCTTTGTACAACCCCTCACCTTCCACGCCATGGTTAATTTCCTTCCAGTGTTTTTCCACACTGGAGGTAGTTAAGTGAAATGCATCATGGTATTCGGCTACCAAACGATGCACTAGCGGCGTAGGAACACACCACTGTCCATTACGGACGAGTTTGTTATCCACCAACCTCACTCCATCTTGGAAGCTCCCATTCAAGGCATCTTGCCACATTTGTTTGTAGCGTTGGCAATTTGGGTAGTGTTTAGCCCAATTTATCTCAAAAACATTGGGAGCATCCTCCCCATGTATAGGAGTTGCTTTCTTGTGGGACTTCCAAGATTTTTTTATCTTGACAATTCGCTCCAGTCTCCGAAGCTTTCTCTTTTGCTTCGTCCCCCCCCCCACTGGAGGCGAAGCCAGAGGGGGTGGATCACACGCGGGTGCCCCTTGAGCCCGAGGCGCCGCTTTAGACCTAGTAACAACGGGCGCCACAACCGCCCTAAATACAAGGGGGCGGGCGAGAAGTTCCTCCTTCTCGGCCGCCATCATGTCCCGCACATCCCCGGCCGCTTGGGCCGTCCCATGTATGGACACATCACCCAACGCCGGGTTAGCAGGGTAAGCCCAACGGGACAAGAAATCACCCACGGGGTTCACTGGCCCCGGAGTGTAAACCACATGGAGGTCGAATTTAGAGAACAATTCATGCCAACGTGCTTGGCGTGGAGAGGGACCCCCCACGGTTTTGAGGTCCTCCGTAGCCCAATTTTCAAGGCTACGGTGGTCCGTACGGACCTCCACGCGCTTGTTCCCCACCCAACCATGCCATTTTAAAAGCGCCGCCACTATGGCGTAGCATTCTTTCTCCCGAGGGCTCCAATTCAACTGGCTGCCTGACAATTTGCGGGAGAAAAAGGCAAGGGGGCGTAGGGCACCATCGGGACCTTCCTGCTGTAGGGCCGCCCCCACCGCCCAATTACTAGCGTCCGGGGTGAGGACAAAGTCCTTATCCCAATCGGCTAGTTGGAGGGGAACAATATCCGTAATAGCACGCTTGAGCTTCAAAAAGGCCTCGTTAGCCGAAGCATTCCATGTTAGGCCTATCTTTTTGCCATTCTTATGCTTAGGCAAATCCTTCAACATATTAATCAAAGGGGTAGCTATAGAGGCGTAGTGTTGGACATAGCCCGAATAATAGTTGGCGAGCCCCAAGAACCCCCGGAGCTCCCGAACATTATCCGGTTTGTCCCAACGCTCAAGCGCCAACATTTTCCCTGGCGCCGGCCGACGTGTGCCATTTTCCAACACATGGCCACAAAACTCAACCGAACGAACAAAGAAATCGGTTTTGCTAACCGAAGCAACCAACTCCTCTTTTCGTAGCCTATCCAACACGGCACGCACGTGGCGGTCGTGGTTAGCCAATAGCTCCTCCTCCGTCGCACCGGAGGAACCAATAATAATATCATCAATATATACGTCCGCACAATCCAAACCCTGCAAAACATGGTCCATGACCCGTTGAAAAATAGCGGGCCCATTGTTGATACCCATAGGCATAACACGCCATTGGTATCGCTTACCCGCCAAATTCATGGCGGTCTTAGCCCGGGATTCAGGGTGAAGGGGAATTTGATGAAACCCTTTACTCAAGTCCACAATAGTGAAAATCTTGTGTTTGGATTGATTTTCCAACATGTTTTCTATGAGGGGGAGGGGGTGTGCGTCGGGCAGGGTAGCCTCATTAAGTTGGCGGTAGTCCACCACGAGGCGCCATTTTCCCTTCTCTTTCTTGGGCACAACGAAACCGTTGGACGCCCATTCGGAGGCAGGGCACGGCTCAATCCAGCCACGAGCCAAAAAGTCCTCCACTATTTCTTGCTCCGCCGCAGCACGCTCCCCCACCAACCGTATAGGCTTCACGGACTTGGGTTTGGCGTTCGGGTATAGGTCGAGTTTAGCAAACCCCAACCGCTCGGTACCACGGACCTTAGGGTGTTCCTGGTCCGGACGGAGACGAACCTCCCCACTAAAAACATCCCGCTCATAGTCCGCGAGGATGCGTTTCCTCATGAGCTCCACCTCCGGAGACACAATAGGCTCTTGGGTGGTGACAACGCCACCCACACGAGAAGCCGCCAACAATCGTGTGGCGCCTTTACGTTTTCGGTAACGCTTAACGGTAGTGGCCCTCCCACCCAATAACTCTCGTTCAATTTTCGCAATGCGTGAACCCACGCATTCTTGTGCCTCCAAATCTTCGGGGGTAGGATCAAGAGTAACGGGTGCGAGGAGTTTTTTATGGGTCGCCTGATACGTGAGGGTGCGCACCGAAGCCAAATGGTTAGGCACCCTTTCATCCTCCGACTCTTCCTCCGAGGTCATGCCCGGCTCGCCATCCGTGTTGGGGTTAGAGACGGCCGGTGCCAAAACGGAGGCCACATGACATTTAGTGGCCGCCAAATTTTCCTCCGCAATACCACCGTCCACGTATAGCGCCACCGTGGACCAACCCCGTTGAGGAAGGGGCGTGAGGTGGTCATTCTGATAGAGACAGGCTTTAGTCTCTGGCCCAGGAAGGTGGTACCCTTGCAAAGTAATTTCCATAAGGGGTTTCCACCACTCCCTATGTGTCCACTTCGGCCCTACGACGATGGCTCGTAGTTTTTCTTGCCGAATTTTCCGAACACAATCGGAAAACCGATGATAGGGAGGGCACATCCAATACAATTTGGAGGGGTCCGCGGGAGTGGAAAAGAAATCTTCAAGCAGCGTAACCCAGCGGGTAGCCTGGGCCATACCCAGGACCCTATTGAAGGCGTCCACATCGGGGTTTTTGCCAAATTGTTTTTTGACACGTGCGGCCCAATATGGCGTGAGGCCATAGTCAGACTGGGTCCACATGGACCCATCACGCCGCGTAGGTAGAACATCACGGGCAAGGGTTTCGGTGGCAAATTCAACGAGCTCCAAAGCACAAGCCCGGTCCTGTACGGGGGCCACGGAGTAAGCGGTCGAGGCATAGGATATGTGTTTCTCGGCCTCAACACGGTTAGGCGGTTCGCCACCAGGGGGCGTAACCACAATGGCCGGGGCAGGGTGCGTAGGAGCGACCGCTCCAATGACTGGAACGGTTAGGCCCCACACGGACTGACGTGACACCTTACCATGAATGGGTTTCACCAAAAATGGTTTGCCGGTTCGTGGAGCTTCACGGAAGTCCTCAATCCAAAAACGGGAGTGCACTGGATGGTGAGAGTACAAACAATTGAAACGGGCAAAATGGCTCACACAATGTTCGTAACCCCATGGGTGCCCCAAAACCATATCCCAAGGTAAATTCGGGACAAGGTACGGGGACACGCCATACTGGGCAACACGAGGAAGTGAAACACTACCATCCACAACCCCCGTAAATTGAATTTTGACGTCTATTTGCTCGTCCCCCCCTGGCAAAGGCGTCTCATTATCTGCTTGGAGTAGGCGCCTCCGTTGGGGGGATTCATATTTTCCGGGGATTTGGTCTCCAAAAACATTGGGGTTGGCCAAAGCGACCGCTTGGCACCCAAAATCCACCAAAACACGGAGGGCCTTGCGTTCTCCATTGGGCAAAACAACCTGAACGGAAAGTTCGGTTTGAATCTCACTAGTCACTATATGCCCCTTCATGACTCTCGATGGAACGAGAGCCACGGTAGTGTCACAGGGGTGCCCGAGGTTTTCTTCTTTCGAAGGGGGCGCCTCTGGGCACCTCTACCAACGTCCGCGCCCGTTCGGCGCTCCCTTGCCTCCTTTATCGCCCTTGCCGCCGCCACCCTTATAACCACCACCACCCTTATCACCACCGCCACCCTTATCGCCACCCTTAGGCTTACCACCTTTAGACTTACCCGCAATGTTCCAATGAGTGTCATTGCACGGAGAATTAGGCTTACACGTCCAAAGGGTGGTATTGGTGGCACCCCAATCAATCCAAGACATGTCCATATCCGTTTGTTTACGTGTTTTCCAATGTTTGGAACACGGAACCCAAAAGGTAGGTGGGGTTTAGCCCCGGGGTCGACGGGTTTCTTCGCCGGAGGTTTAGAGTGACCCACGGCGTTGACGGAGGTGTCAGCGGGTTCGGAGGTGTCAGGGTCCGCCGTAGCCTCCGCATTAACCGCATGCAGCGCGGTTTTATTGTGAGAAGGGCGATGAGTGTACGTCACCGTCGTCTTGTCTCCTTTATTGAGGCGTTCGAGGGCTTCCCTCTCTGACACGCTTTTTATGGGCAAGGGCGTAGATTTCCGCAGGCTTCAAACGAGGCCTACGTTGCTCCACTTTCATAGTGTAGCCGCGTGTGTGAGGTGTGTTGTTGAGTTTCAAGATCCACTCCTGGAGAGCCGGGTCTTTGCAGTCAACTATCACCCCCGGCCCCGAAAAGGAAACAATCTCAGGAAGGAAGCTTGAGCGCTATATTTCCTGAGTTCTTTTTCGAACGGGGCGCGACCCGGCGAAGGGTCAAGGCCACTAAAATCCACCACATAGCTGTCTGGGCTATTCTTAGCCTCTTGCTTGACGACCTTCTCCTTGATCCACGGGAGCTTGCTTAGGAGCTGCTCCCGGATCACGTGGGGACGAGTCTCATTGCTCAGAGGCAACAAACGTTGCCAACGAGCATAGAAATCTTCAAGGTCGATGAGGGTCACTTGCCCTCTAACCACCCTGGGGGTGAGGGCTCGCCATCTTTCATCAGCCCTTGAGGGGTCATACTCGTGGAAACGTTGTTCCAAAAAGTCCCACAACTCTTTGAGGGTGGGGGCCGTGCGTGTGTGGTGGGTGGCCTCGGCAACCCGGGCGTTGATGATCGCCTTTAGCCATGGGGGCAAGGTACTCAAAATCATTTTTGCCTCGTTGGCCTTTCGGTACATGGTATCACACCCCCCCAACCATTGTTGAAGCTTCTCCACCCACTCGTCGTAGCACTCTAGCTGCCCATTAAATTGCGGTTTAGGCATATCACTATCCTCCACCGCTTTGGTGTAACTATTTTGCACCATAGGCATTTGGTACGGGTGGTAAGCAGGGGGAGCCATGGTTGGGGGTGCACCTCCACTTGCACTTGGTGCAACTTTCACTGGAGAGACTGTACACGTATCCGTAGGATGAGAGGGCGTGTACGAAGGTTTCCCAGGGGAAGTGAAAACATTTTTCGTGAGGGGATTAATGTTCCCCAACGAAGAGGTGTTCTCCTCTTCATTGGCCCACGGGGCCGTAGGCTCCGTGGGGTGTTCTTCGCCCTTAGGCGTCGCCCTCCACTCGGGAACAGCACGTTCCTTCTGCTTTTCGGCGATTCCCCTCCACGATGTAGGTTCTTGGGGGTGGGGGTGTTCGTGGTGTTCTTCCCCCCCCCTCGGCCACCCCGAATCCGGACAAGCGTTCGGATGGTAGATGCAATCGTGGGATGGGTGGACGGAGAAAGGAAGGACAAACCCACCACCGGATGAACCGGATGGCGCGCCCATGGGCGCCGTAGGCGCCGCCGGTGTAGGATCAGGAACGGGCGGAGGCGCCGATGGCGGGGGTGGGACCACCGTAACGGGTTCCGCAGGCGTGGAGTACCAGTGGTCCCACGCATCGATCCTTGATGCAACGGCGGCGTAACGTGTAGCGAGCGACTCCACTGCGCTAAAGCACTTAGCCGTGTTGCCGTTGGACATCTCAAGATGATCTGCCACGCTAGCCTCCACCACCTTAGAATCCCTTTGGTATGCCTGAACCACCGCGTCAAACTTAGGCAATGTAGACAAGATTTGGGTCATCCGGTCCCCGTAGGACTGACTGATGCCCACAGTAGAGGCTACTGCCTGAGAAAGTTCCTGATGGGATCGCTGCAACTCCAGATTCTGATTTCGCAGGTCCCTCACCTGTGCCATCAGAGATTGGATGCACGTTTCGTAGTGCACCACACACCGGGGACAGTCACAGGTGTGCTGTAGGTCGTCCTCCCCCCGTGTAGGAGTGGGGCCCCCAGAATGTCGAAAAGATGGACCCCCCCCTCCACGAGGAGGAGATGACCCACCACCGCCCCCCCCAGCAGCCCCCCCTGCCACGGAGGGACCAGAGGGCCCCCCCGCAGGGCGAGAAGGGGGTGTGGGGCGCGCAGCAACAGGCGCTGGCGCCCCCCCACTAGAGGGATGTCCCCCCCCGAACCCCCACCACTAGATGGCCGAACCAGGTGCGGGATTCCTTGCACGTGCTCGATGTAAGCCACCTGGCGGTGGCGGGGTGACGGCGGAGGGGGAACATGACCAACAGCATTCGGTCGCGGCGGTGGGGGTGGGGAATCGTCCACCACAATATACTGTGGTGACTCATGAACCACCATAGGTGATCGAGTTCTCGGATGGGAAGCAAAAACAGGCTCCGATCCCGTTGCAACCCCTGGATCCCCCCCCCAATTGGGCAGTTGGGGGTCCTCCGTAGGAGATGTATTTGTGGGGGGAGAGACCAAATTTATTGGGAGGGTTGCTGAACCTCCCTCCACCTGATTCCCTCCCCCCCAGCACAGATTGTTGACCTTCGGCATTGCCGGAGAATCATCCACTAGGGATGGACGATCTTTCGTGCCACTCATAGGCATCGGAGATGTAGTACCGGCCCGGTCCTCCGTAGGCTCCGGAGATTCCACGACAAGACACGGGCGGTTTTTGACGCCGCTCATAGGCACCGGGGACTCTTCCACAGCAATGAACTGAGGGGCCGGAGAGTCCTCCACCGTGATGTAGTGGGGGGCCGGGGATTCTTCCACAAGCATGGGGCGATCCCTGGTCCCTGACATAGGTTCAGGAGGTGCAGGCGACGAGGCAACGGAAATAGGGGAATGATGGAGTTCATGACGTTCCAACACTCCAATCTCCTCCTCCTCATCGTCGTTCCACTGCTCCACCGCCAGGGGGAACCACTTGTCACACTCATCCTCCTCGATTTGCGTGGGGGATTCCTCGATGATCGTAGGATTTAGCCTGGATCCGCTCGGGGGATTGGGATACGCTCCCAAGGCAGGAGATTCCTCCACCAGGGAGGGAAACCGCCGCGATCCACTCATTGGAGTGGGCGACGATTCCACCACAGTGGGGTTCTGCCTAGTCCCCGACAGGGCTTGCTGGATCAGGGCCACGGCCTCTCGAGCCGGACCCAGATGGCCATGGGGATCAGGCGTGAGCGCGAGTACTCGACGGTTTTCAGCGTCGAGTTGGTCAACAATGGGGCTGATGGGCCCTGCCGCAAACAGGTTTTTTCTGACCTGAGGCTCTGGCAACCCCCCTAGCGACGGAGGAGTGCCAGAGTCGACCACGATAGGCCCCATTGGCGAAGCCATCGTACGCCAGTCGGCAGCGCGTGAGGGCGCAGCGTTCGTACGCTCGATCACCCCAGTAGATAGGTCGATTACTGCCCGATTCTCGGCGCTAGTAACGGTTCCCGAGCCCATAATAGGCGATTGTGGTCCTCTTATCGCTCCCTGAGGGTCGCCGTCTATTTCCCCCCCAACCATCCCAGGTACACCAGCTGGATTTCGAGGATGGGGGGTCCCGATGGGAACATTCGGGGATTTCGGAAACTTAGGATTTGTAGCCACTTGGGGCTTGGCCCGTTTTTGCGGCCCCTGCCCGGTCGATGGGGTCAGGGCCGAGGAGGTCCTGAGGGTGGGGACCTGGACACCCTCAGCTATCCCTCCCGGGGAAGAGATTTTGATTTTAATTTGGTCCGCGATGTCTTGGACCGATCGCTTTCCGCGATGCCAAACGCCCAACAGAGACGAAAAATTTTCGCCTCTGCTACCATGAAACCAGACCGGGTGGTCAGGAGCAGAGGTCGCAGTGGCATGGGCAGCAACATGGCTTGGCACCGAAGACATAACGATAGTGTTGACTGAATAGTATCCTGCAAACAGATATGGTACACATAGCCAATGAAATACCTGATATGCACATATGAGAAATCCACCCTATCATCCACTAATTGAATAACTACTAAACATCCATGATTGCCTTATCTATCCCACATCCTATGTTCCTAACAAGCAAATGGAATATGATATACCCTATCCCACATATATCCCATATATAGGGCCAAATAATGCTCCCTTAGGGGTAAAATGCCAGGGTAGGGTTGTGACCTGCTTCAGTGGTGATACTTGCCGACACAATATCTGAAAATTGAATTCGGGACTTTCTGTCAAGTTATTGCAGCCCCCCCTTCAGCGTTCTGGGAAGGCATTAGAAGAAAATTTAGAAGGGGCATGTTCCATATTTTTGCAAAAAAGTTTCATTTTGGTACGCCACATTTATTGGATTTTCAGGTTGCTGCGTGGTGGTTGGCTAGGCTGTACACGTGCTTTCGTAAAGTGGCACCTTTCGCCCTACCCGTTGAAGTTTTCGCTCTGGTCCACTGCCACCACACACCCACACTGCCATTGCAGCCCCCGCCACCCCCGCGCGCGCGCGCTCGCTCGCCTCGTCTCGTCAAGCCAAGGCATGGCTGGCTTGGCTTGGCATGGTATGGTATGGCTTAGTGTGAGAGCCAGGTGCTTTCATAATGAAGTGTGGTGATACTTGCCGACACAATATCTCAAAATTGAATTCGGGACTTTCTGTCAAGTTATTGCAGCTCCCCCTTCAGCGTTCCGGGAAGGCATTAGAAAAAAATATAGAAGGGGCATGTTCCATATTTTTGCAAAAAAGTTTCATTTTGGTACGCCACATTTATTGGATTTTCAGGTTGCTGTGTGGTGGTTGGCTAGGCTGTACGCGTGCTTTCGTAAAGTGGCACCTTTGGCCCTACCCGTTGAAGTTTTCGCTCTGGTCCACTGCCACCACACACCAACACTGCCATTGCACCCCCCGCCACCCCCGCGCGCGCGCGCTCGCTCGCCTCGTCTCGTCAAGCCAAGGCATGGCTGGCTTGGCTTGGCATGGTATGGTATGGCTTGGTGTGAGAGCCAGGTGCTTTCATAATGAAGTGTGGTGATACTTGCCGACACAATATCTCAAAATTGAATTCGGGACTTTCTGTCAAGTTGTTGCAGCTCCCCCTTCAGCGTTCCGGGAAGGCATTAGAAGAAAATTTAGAAGGGGCATGTTCCATATTTTTGCAAGAAAGTTTCATTTTGGTACGCCACATTTATTGGATTTTCAGGTTGCTGCGTGGTGGTTGGCTAGGCTGTACGCGTGCTTTCGTAAAGTGGCACCTTTCGCCCTACCCGTTGAAGTTTTCGCTCTGGTCCACTGCCACCACACACCCACACTGCCATTGCACCCCCCGCCACCCCCGCGCGCGCGCGCTCGCTCGCCTCGTCTCGTCAAGCCAAGGCATGGCTGGCTTGGCTTGGCATGGTATGGTATGGCTTCGTGTGAGAGCCAGGTGCTTTCATAATGAAGTGTGGTGATACTTGCCGACACAATATCTCAAAATTGAATTCGGGACTTTCTGTCAAGTTATTGCAGCTCCCCCTTCAGCGTTCCGGGAAGGCATTAGAAGAAAATTTAGAAGGGGCATGTTCCATATTTTTGCAAAAAAGTTTCATTTTGGTACGCCACATTTTTTGGATTTTCAGGTTGCTGCGTGGTGGTTGGCTAGGCTGTACGCGTGCTTTCGTAAAGTGGCACCTTTCGCCCTACCCGTTGAAGTTTTCGCTCTGGTCCACTGCCACCACACACCCACACTGCCATTGCACCCCCCGCCACCCCCGCGCGCGCGCGCTCGCTCGCCTCGTCTCGTCAAGCCAAGGCATGGCTGGCTTGGCTTGGCATGGTATGGTATGGCTTGGTGTGAGAGCCAGGTGCTTTCATAATGAAGTGTGGTGATACTTGCCGACACAATATCTCAAAATTGAATTCGGGACCTTCTGTCAAGTTATTGCAGCTCCCCCTTCAGCGTTCCGGGAAGGCATTAGAAGAAAATTTAGAAGGGGCATGTTCCATACTTTTGCAAAAAAGTTTCATTTTGGTACGCCACATTTATTTGATTTTCAGGTTGCTGCGTGGTGGTTGGCTAGGCTGTACGCGTGCTTTCGTTAAGTGGCACCTTTCGCCCTACCCGTTGAAGTTTTCGCTCTGGTCCACTGCCACCACACACCCACACTGCCATTGCACCCCCCGCCACCCCCGCGCGCGCGCGCTCGCTCGCCTCGTCTCGTCAAGCCAAGGCATGGCTGGCTTGGCTTGGCATGGTATGGTATGGCTTGGTGTGAGAGCCAGGTGCTTTCATAATGAAGTGTGGTGATACTTGCCGACACAATATCTCAAAATTGAATTCGGGACTTTCTGTCAAGTTATTGCAGCTCCCCCTTCAGCGTTCCGGGAAGGCATTAGAAGAAAATTTAGAAGGGGCATGTTCCATATTTTTGCAAAAAAGTTTCATTTTGGTACGCCACATTTATTGGATTTTCAGGTTGCTGCGTGGTGGTTGGCTAGGCTGTACGCGTGCTTTCGTAAAGTGGCACCTTTGGCCCTACCCGTTGAAGTTTTCGCTCTGGTCCACTGCCACCACACACCCACACTGCCATTGCACCTCTTGCCACCCCCGCGCGCGCGCGCTCGCTCGCCTCGTCTCGTCAAGCCAAGGCATGGCTCGCTTGGCTTGGCATGGTATGGTATGGCTTGGTGTGAGAGCCAGGTGCTTTCATAATGAAGTGTGGTGATACTTGCCGACACAATATCTCAAAATTGAATTCGGGACTTTCTGTCAAGTTGTTGCAGCTCCCCCTTCAGCGTTCCGGGAAGGCATTAGAAGAAAATTTAGAAGGGGCATGTTCCATATTTTTGCAAAAAAGTTTCATTTTGGTACGCCACATTTATTGGATTTTCAGGTTGCTGCGTGGTGGTTGGCTAGGCTGTACGCGTGCTTTCGTAAAGTGGCACCTTTCGCCCTACCCGTTGAAGTTTTCGCTCTGGTCCACTGCCACCACACACCAACACTGCCATTGCACCCCCCGCCAGCCCCGCGCGCGCGCGCTCGCTCGCCTCGTCTCGTCAAGCCAAGGCATGGCTGGCTTGGCTTGGCATGGTATGGTATGGCTTGGTGTGAGAGCCAGGTGCTTTCATAATGAAGTGTGGTGATACTTGCCGACACAATATCTCAAAATTGAATTCGGGACTTTCTGTCAAGTTATTGCAGCTCCCCCTTCAGCGTTCCGGGAAGGCATTAGAAGAAAATTTAGAAGGGGCATGTTCCATATTTTTGCAAAAAAGTTTCATTTTGGTACGCCACATTTATTGGATTTTCAGGTTGCTGCGTGGTGGTTGGCTAGGCTGTACGCGTGCTTTCGTAAAGTGGCACCTTTGGCTCTACCCGTTGAAGTTTTCGCTCTGGTCCACTGCCACCACACACCCACACTGCCATTGCACCCCCCGCCACCCCCGCGCGCGCGCGCTCGCTCGCCTCGTCTCGTCAAGCCAAGGCATGGCTGGCTTGGCTTGGCATGGTATGGTATGGCTTGGTGTGAGAGCCAGGTGCTTTCATAATGAAGTGTGGTGATACTCGCCGACACAATATCTCAAAACTGAATTCGGGACTTTCTGTCAAGTTATTGCAGCTCCCCCTTCAGCGTTCCGGGAAGGCATTAGAAGAAAATTCAGAAGGGGCATGTTCCATATTTTTGCAAAAAAGTTTCATTTTGGTACGCCACATTTATTGGATTTTCAGGTTGCTGCGTGGTGGTTGGCTAGGCTGTACACGTGCTTTCGTAAAGTGGCACCTTTGGCCCTACCCGTTGAAGTTTTCGCTCTGGTCCACTGCCACCACACACCCACACTGCCATTGCACCCCCCGCCACCCCCGCGCGCGCGCGCTCGCTCGCCTCGTCTCGTCAAGCCAAGGCATGGCTGGCTTGGCTTGCCATGGTATGGTATGGCTTGGTGTGAGAGCCAGGTGCTTTCATAATGAAGTGTGGTGATACTTGCCGACACAATATCTCAAAATTGAATTCGGGACTTTCTGTCAAGTTATTGCAGCTCCCCCTTCAGCGTTCCGGGAAGGCATTAGAAGAAAATTTAGAAGGGGCATGTTCCATATTTTTGCAAAAAAGTTTCATTTTGGTACGCCACATTTATTGGATTTTCAGGTTGCTGCGTGGTGGTTGGCTAGGCTGTACGCGTGCTTTCGTAAAGTGGCACCTTTGGCTCTACCCGTTGAAGTTTTCGCTCTGGTCCACTGCCACCACACACCCACACTGCCATTGCACCCCCCGCCACCCCCGCGCGCGCGCGCTCGCTCGCCTCGTCTCGTCAAGCCAAGGCATGGCTGGCTTGGCTTGGCATGGTATGGTATGGCTTGGTGTGAGAGCCAGGTGCTTTCATAATGAAGTGTGGTGATACTTGCCGACACAATATCTCAAAATTGAATTCGGGACTTTCTGTCAAGTTATTGCAGCTCCCCCTAGTGTTCTGGGAAGGCATTAGAAGAAAATTTAGAAGGGGCATGTTCCATATTTTTGCAAAAAAGTTTCATTTTGGTACGCCACATTTATTGGATTTTCAGGTTGCTGTGTGGTGGTTGGCTAGGCTGTACACGTGCTTTCGTAAAGTGGCACCTTTCGCCCTACCCGTTGAAGTTTTCGCTCTGGTCCACTGCCACCACACACCCACACTGCCATTGCACCCCCCGCCACCCCCGCGCGCGCGCGCTCGCTCGCCTCGTCTCGTCAAGCCAAGGCATGGCTGGCTTGGCTTGGCATGGTATGGTATGGCTTGGTGTGAGAGCCAGGTGCTTTCATAATGAAGTGTGGTGATACTTGCCGACACAATATCTCAAAATTGAATTCGGGACTTTCTGTCAAGTTATTGCAGCTCCCCCTTCAGCGTTCCGGGAAGGCATTAGAAGAAAATTTAGAAGGGGCATGTTCCATATTTTTGCAAAAAAGTTTCATTTTGGTACGCCACATTTATTGGATTTTCAGGTTGCTGCGTGGTGGTTGGCTAGGCTGTACGCGTGCTTTCGTAAAGTGGCACCTTTCGCCCTACCCGTTGAAGTTTTCGCTCTGGTCCACTGCCACCACACACCCACACTGCCATTGCACCCCCGGCCACCCCCGCGCGCGCGCGCTCGCTCGCCTCGTCTCGTCAAGCCAAGGCATGGCTGGCTTGGCTTGGCATGGTATGGTATGGCTTGGTGTGAGAGCCAGGTGCTTTCATAATGAAGTGTGGTGATACTTGCCGACACAATATCTCAAAATTGAATTCGGGACTTTCTGTCAAGTTATTGCAGCTCCCCCTTCAGCGTTCCGGGAAGGCATTAGAAGAAAATTTAGAAGGGGCATGTTCCATATTTTTGCAAAAAAGTTTCATTTTGGTACGCCACATTTATTGGATTTTCAGGTTGCTGCGTGGTGGTTGGCTAGGCTGTACGCGTGCTTTCGTAAAGTGGCACCTTTGGCCCTACCCGTTGAAGTTTTCACTCTGGTCCACTGCCACCACACACCCACACTGCCATTGCACCCCCCGCCACCCCCGCGCGCGCGCGCTCGCTCGCCTCGTCTCGTCAAGCCAAGGCATGGCTGGCTTGGCTTGGCATGGTATGGTATGGCTTGGTGTGAGGGCCAGGTGCTTTCATAATGAAGTGTGGTGATACTTGCCGACACAATATCTCAAAATTGAATTCGGGACTTTCTGTCAAGTTATTGCAGCTCCCCCTTCAGCGTTCCGGGAAGGCATTAGAAGAAAATTTAGAAGGGGCATGTTCCATATTTTTGCAAAAAAGTTTCATTTTGGTACGCCACATTTATTGGATTTTCAGGTTGCTGCGTGGTGGCTGGCTAGGCTGTACGCGTGCTTTCGTAAAGTGGCACCTTTCGCCCTACCCGTTGAAGTTTTCGCTCTGGTCCACTGCCACCACACACCCACACTGCCATTGCACCCCCCGCCACCCCCGCGCGCGCGCGCTCGCTCGCCTCGTCTCGTCAAGCCAAGGCATGGCTGGCTTGGCTTGGCATGGTATGGTATGGCTTGGTGTGAGAGCCAGGTGCTTTCATAATGAAGTGTGGTGATACTTGCCGACACAATATCTCAAAATTGAATTTGGGACTTTCTGTCAAGTTATTGCAGCTCCCCCTTCAGCGTTCCGGGAAGGCATTAGAAGAAAATTTAGAAGGGGCATGTTCCATATTTTTGCAAAAAAGTTTCATTTTGGTACGCAACATTTATTGGATTTTCAGGTTGCTGCGTGGTGGTTTGCTAGGCTGTACGCGTGCTTTCGTAAAGTGGCACCTTTCGCCCTACCCGTTGAAGTTTTCGCTCTGGTCCACTGCCACCACACACCCACACTGCTATTGCACCCCCCGCCACCCCCGCGCGCGCGCGCTCGCTCGCCTCGTCTCGTCAAGCCAAGGCATGGCTGGCTTGGCTTGGCATGGTATGGTATGGCTTGGTGTGAGAGCCAGGTGCTTTCATAATGAAGTGTGGTGATACTTGCCGACACAATATCTCAAAATTGAATTCGGGACTTTCTGTCAAGTTATTGCAGCTCCCCCTTCAGCGTTCCGGGAAGGCATTAGAAGAAAATTTAGAAGGGGCATGTTCCATATTTTTGCAAAAAAGTTTCATTTTGGTACGCCACATTTATTGGATCTTCAGGTTGCTGCGTGGTGGTTGGCTAGGCTGTACGCGTGCTTTCGTAAAGTGGCACCTTTGGCTCTACCCGTTGAAGTTTTCGCTCTGGTCCACTGCCACCACACACCCACACTGCCATTGCACCCCCCGCCACCCCCGCGCGCGCGCGCTCGCTCGCCTCGTCTCGTCAAGCCAAGGCATGGCTGGCTTGGCTTGGCATGGTATGCTATGGCTTGGTGTGAGAGCCAGGTGCTTTCATAATGAAGTGTGGTGATACTTGCCGACACAATATCTCAAAATTGAATTCGGGACTTTCTGTCAAGTTATTGCAGCTCCCCCTTCAGCGTTCCGGGAAGGCATTAGAAGAAAATTTAGAAGGGGCATGTTCCATTTTTTTGCAAAAAAGTTTTAATTTTGGTACGCCACATTTATTGGATTTTCAGGTTGCTGCGTGGTGGTTGGCTAGGCTGTACACGTGCTTTCGTAAAGTGGCACCTTTCGCCCTACCCGTTGAAGTTTTCGCTCTGGTCCACTGCCACCACACACCCACACTGCCATTGCACCCCCCGCCACCCCCGCGCGCGCGCGCTCGCTCGCCTCGTCTCGTCAAGCCAAGGCATGGCTGGCTTGGCTTGGCATGGTATGGTATGGCTTGGTGTGAGAGCCAGGTGCTTTCATAATGAAGTGTGGTGATACTTGCCGACACAATATCTCAAAATTGAATTCGGGACTTTCTGTCAAGTTATTGCAGCTCCCCCTTCAGCGTTCCGGGAAGGCATTAGAAGAAAATTTAGAAGGGGCATGTTCCATATTTTTGCAAAAAAGTTTCATTTTGGTACGCCACATTTATTGGATTTTCAGGTTGCTGCGTGGTGGTTGGCTAGGCTGTACGCGTGCTTTCGTAAAGTGGCACCTTTCGCCCTACCCGTTGAAGTTTTCGCTCTGGTCCACTGCCACCACACACCCACACTGCCATTGCACCCCCCGCCACCCCCGCGCGCGCGCGCTCGCTCGCCTCATCTCGTCAAGCCAAGGCATGGCTGGCTTGGCTTCGCATGGTATGGTATGGCTTGGTGTGAGAGCCAGGTGCTTTCATAATGAAGTGTGGTGATACTTGCCGACACAATATCTCAAAATTGAATTCGGGACTTTCTGTCAAGTTATTGCAGCTCCCCCTTCAGCGTTCCGGGAAGGCATTAGAAGAAAATTTAGAAGGGGCATGTTCCATATTTTTGCAAAAAAGTTTCATTTTGGTACGCCACATTTATTGGATTTTCAGGTTGCTGCGTGGTGGTTGGCTAGGCTGTACACGTGCTTTCGTAAAGTGGCACCTTTCGCCCTACCCGTTGAAGTTTTCGCTCTGGTCCACTGCCACCACACACCCACACTGCCATTGCACCCCCCGCCACCCCCGCGCGCGCGCGCTCGCTCGCCTCGTCTCGTCAAGCCAAGGCATGGCTGGCTTGGCTTGGCATGGTATGGTATGGCTTGGTGTGAGAGCCAGGTGCTTTCATAATGAAGTGTGGTGATACTTGCCGACACAATATCTCAAAATTGAATTCGGGACTTTCTGTCAAGTTATTGCAGCTCCCCCTTCAGCGTTCCGGGAAGGCATTAGAAGAAAATTTAGAAGGGGTATGTTCCATATTTTTGCAAAAAAGTTTCATTTTGGTACGCCACATTTATTGGATTTTCAGTTTGCTGCGTGGTGGTTGGCTAGGCTGTACGCGTGCTTTCGTAAAGTGGCACCTTTGGCCCTACCCGTTGAAGTTTTCGCTCTGGTCCACTGCCACCACACACCCACACTGCCATTGCACCCCCCGCCACCCCCGCGCGCGCGCGCTCGCTCGCCTCGTCTCGTCAAGCCAAGGCATGGCTGGCTTGGCTTGGCATGGTATGGTATGGCTTGGTGTGAGAGCCAGGTGCTTTCATAATGAAGTGTGGTGATACTTGCCGACACAATATCTCAAAATTGAATTCGGGACTTTCTGTCAAGTTATTGCAGCTCCCCCTTCAGCGTTCCGGGAAGGCATTAGAAGAAAATTTAGAAGGGGCATGTTCCATATTTTTGCAAAAAAGTTTCATTTTGGTACGCCACATTTATTGGATTTTCAGGTTGCTGCGTGGTGGTTGGCTAGGCTGTACGCGTGCTTTCGTAAAGTGGCACCTTTCGCCCTACCCGTTGAAGTTTTCGCTCTGGTCCACTGCCACCACACACCCACACTGCCATTGCACCCCCCGCCACCCCCGCGCGCGCGCGCTCGCTCGCCTCGTCTCGTCAAGCCAAGGCATGGCTGGCTTGGCTTGGCATGGTATGGTATGGCTTGGTGTGAGAGCCAGGTGCTTTCATAATGAAGTGTGGTGATACTTGCCGACACAATATCTCAAAATTGAATTCGGGACTTTCTGTCAAGTTATTGCAGCTCCCCCTTCAGCGTTCCGGGAAGGCATTAGAAGAAAATTTAGAAGGGGCATGTTCCATATTTTTGCAAAAAAGTTTCATTTTGGTACGCCACATTTATTGGATTTTCAGGTTGCTGCGTGGTGGTTGGCTAGGCTGTACGCGTGCTTTCGTAAAGTGGCACCTTTCGCCCTACCCGTTGAAGTTTTCGCTCTGGTCCACTGCCACCACACACCCACACTGCCATTGCACCCCCCGCCACCCCCGCGCGCGCGCGCTCGCTCGCCTCGTCTCGTCAAGCCAAGGCATGGCTGGCTTGGCTTGGCATGGTATGGTATGGCTTGGTGTGAGAGCCAGGTGCTTTCATAATGAAGTGTGGTGATACTTGCCGACACAATATCTCAAAATTGAATTCGGGACTTTCTGTCAAGTTATTGCAGCTCCCCCTTCAGCGTTCTGGGAAGGCATTAGAAGAAAATTTAGAAGGGGCATGTTCCATATTTTTGCAAAAAAGTTTCATTTTGGTACGCCACATTTATTGGATTTTCAGGTTGCTGCGTGGTGGTTGGCTAGGCTGTACGCGTGCTTTCGTAAAGTGGCAGCTTTCGCCCTACCCGTTGAAGTTTTCGCTCTGGTCCACTGCCACCACACACCCACACTGCCATTGCACCCCCCGCCACCCCCGCGCGCGCGCGCTCGCTCACCTCGTCTCGTCAAACCAAGGCATGGCTGGCTTGGCTTGGCATGGTATGGTATGGCTTGGTGTGAGAGCCAGGTGCTTTCATAATGAAGTGTGGTGATACTTGCCGACACAATATCTCAAAATTGAATTCGGGACTTTCTGTCAAGTTATTGCAGCTCCCCCTTCAGTGTTCCGGGAAGGCATTAGAAGAAAATTTAGAAGGGGCATGTTCCATATTTTTGCAAAAAAGTTTCATTTTGGTACGCCACATTTATTGGATTTTCAGGTTGCTGCGTGGTGGTTGGCTAGGCTGTACACGTGCTTTCGTAAAGTGGCACCTTTCGCCCTACCCGTTGAAGTTTTCGCTCTGGTCCACTGCCACCACACACCCACACTGCCATTGCACCCCCCGCCACCCCCGCGCGCGCGCGCTCGCTCGCCTCGTCTCGTCAAGCCAAGGCATGACTGGCTTGGCTTGGCATGGTATGGTATGGCTTGGTGTGAGAGCCAGGTGCTTTCATAATGAAGTGTGGTGATACTTGCCGACACAATATCTCAAAATTGAATTCGGGACTTTCTGTCAAGTTATTGCAGCTCCCCCTTCAGCGTTCCGGGAAGGCATTAGAGGAAATTTAGAAGGGGCATGTTCCGTATTTTTGCAAAAAAGTTTCATTTTGGTACGCCACATTTATTGGATTTTCAGGTTGCTGCGTGGTGGTTGGCTAGGCTGTACGCGTGCTTTCGTAAAGTGGCACCTTTCGCCCTACCCGTTGAAGTTTTTGCTCTGGTCCACTGCCACCACACACCCACACTGCCATTGCACCCCCCGCCACCCCCGCGCGCGCGCGCTCGCTCACCTCGTCTCGTCAAACCAAGGCATGGCTGGCTTGGCTTGGCATGGTATGGTATGGCTTGGTGTGAGAGCCAGGTGCTTTCATAATGAAGTGTGGTGATACTTGCCGACACAATATCTCAAAATTGAATTCGGGACTTTCTGTCAAGTTATTGCAGCTCCCCCTTCAGTGTTCCGGGAAGGCATTAGAAGAAAATTTAGAAGGGGCATGTTCCATATTTTTGCAAAAAAGTTTCATTTTGGTACGCCACATTTATTGGATTTTCAGGTTGCTGCGTGGTGGTTGGCTAGGCTGTACACGTGCTTTCGTAAAGTGGCACCTTTCGCCCTACCCGTTGAAGTTTTCGCTCTGGTCCACTGCCACCACACACCCACACTGCCATTGCACCCCCCGCCACCCCCGCGCGCGCGCGCTCGCTCGCCTCGTCTCGTGAAACCAAGGCATGGCTTGCCTGGCTTGGCATGGTATGGTATGGCTTGGTGTGAGAGCCAGGTGCTTTCATAATGAAGTGTGGTGATACTTGCCGACACAATATCTCAAAATTGAATTCGGGACTTTCTGTCAAGTTATTGCAGCCCCCCCTTCAGCGTTCCGGGAAGGCATTAGAAGAAAATTTAGAAGGGGCATGTTCCATATTTTTGCAAAAAAGCTTCATTTTGGTACGCCACATTTATTGGATTTTCAGGTTGCTGCGTGGTGGTTGGCTAGGCTGTACGCGTGCTTTCGTAAAGTGGCACCTTTCGCCCTACCCGTTGAAGTTTTCGCTCTGGTCCACTGCCACCACACACCCACACTGCCATTGCACCCCCCGCCACCCCCGCGCGCGCGCGCTCGCTCGCCTTGTCTCGTCAAGCCAAGGAATGGCTGGCTTGGCTTGGCATGGTATGGTATGGCTTGGTGTGAGAGCCAGGTGCTTTCATAATGAAGTTTGGTGATACTTGCCGACACAATATCTCAAAATTGAATTCGGGACTTTCTGTCAAGTTATTGCAGCTCCCCCTTCAGCGTTCCGGGAAGGCATTAGAAGAAAATTTGGAAGGGGCATGTTCCATATTTTTGCAAAAAAGTTTCATTTTGGTACGCCACATTTATTGGATTTTCAGGTTGCTGCGTGGTGGTTGGCTAGGGTGTACGCGTGCTTTCGTAGAGTGGCACCTTTTGCCCTACCCGTTGAAGTTTTCGCTCTGGTCCACTGCCACCACACACCCACACTGCCATTGCACCCCCCGCCACCCCCGCGCGCGCGCGCTCGCTCGCCTCGTCTCGTCAAGCCAAGGCATGGCTGGCTTGGCTTGGCATGGTATGGTATGGCTTGGTGTGAGAGCCAGGTGCTTTCATAATGAAGTGTGGTGATACTTGCCGACACAATATCTCAAAATTGAATTCGGGACTTTCTGTCAAGTTATTGCAGCCCCCCCTTCAGCGTTCCGGGAAGGCATTAGAAGAAAATTTAGAAGGGGCATGTCCCACATTTTTGCAAAAAAGTTTCATTTTGGAACGCCACATTTATTGGATTTTCAGGTTGCTGCGTGGTGGTTGGCTAGGCTGTACGCGTGCTTTCGTAAAGTGGCACCTTTCGCCCTACCCGTTGAAGTTTTCGCTCTGGTCCACTGCCACCACACACCCACACTGCCATTGCACCCCCCGCCACCCCCGCGCGCGCGCGCTCGCTCGCCTCGTCTCGTCAAGCCAAGGCATGGCTGGCTTGGCTTGGCATGGTATGGTATGGCTTGGTGTGAGAGCCAGGTGCTTTCATAATGAAGTGTGGTGATACTTGCCGACACAATATCTCAAAATTGAATTCGGGACTTTCTGTCAAGTTATTGCAGCTCCCCTTTCAGCGTTCCGGGAAGGCATTAGAAGGAAATTTAGAAGGGGCATGTTCCATATTTTTGCAAAAAAGTTTCATTTTGGTACGCCACATTTATTGGATTTTCAGGTTGCTGCGTGGTGGTTGGCTAGGCTGTACGCGTGCTTTCGTAAAGTGGCACCTTTCGCCCTACCCGTTGAAGTTTTCGCTCTGGTCCACTGCCACCACACACCCACACTGCCATTGCACCCCCCGCCACGGCCGCGCGCGCGCGCTCGCTCGCCTCGTCTCGTCAAGCCAAGGCATGGCTGGCTTGGCTTGGCATGGTATGGTATGGCTTGGTGTGAGAGCCAGGTGCTTCCATAATGAAGTGTGGTGATACTTGCCGACACAATATCTCAAAATTGAATTCGGGACTCTCTGTCAAGTTAGTGCAGCTCCCCCTTCAGCGTTCCGGGAAGGCATTAGAAGAAAATTTAGAAGGGGCATGTTCCATATTTTTGCAAAAAAGTTTCATTTTGGTACGCCACATTTATTGGATTTTCAGGTTGCTGCGTGGTGGTTGGCTAGGCTGTACGCGTGCTTTCGTAAAGTGGCACCTTTCGCCCTACCCGTTGAAGTTTTCGCTCTGGTCCACTGCCACCACACACCCACACTGCCATTGCACCCCCCGCCACCCCCGCGCGCGCGCGCTCGCTCGCCTCGTCTCGTCAAGCCAAGGCATGGCTGGCTTGGCTTGGCATGGTATGGTATGGCTTGGTGTGAGAGCCAGGTGCTTTCATAATGAAGTGTGGTGATACTTGCCGACACAATATCTCAAAATTGAATTCGGGACTTTCTGTCAAGTTATTGCAGCTCCCCCTTCAGCGTTCCGGGAAGGCATTAGAAGAAAATTTAGAAGGGGCATGTTCCATATTTTTGCAAAAAAGTTTCATTTTGGTACGCCACATTTATTGGATTTTCAGGTTGCTGCGTGGTGGTTGGCTAGGCTGTACGCGTGCTTTCGTAAAGTGGCACCTTTCGCCCTACCCGTTGAAGTTTTCGCTCTGGTCCACTGCCACCACACACCCACACTGCCATTGCACCCCCCGCCACCCCCGCGCGCGCGCGCTCGCTCGCCTCGTCTCGTCAAGCCAAGGCATGGCTGGCTTGGCTTGCCATGGTATGGTATGGCTTGGTGTGAGAGCCAGGTGCTTTCATAATGAAGTGTGGTGATACTTGCCGACACAATATCTCAAAATTGAATTCGGGACTTTCTGTCAAGTTATTGCAGCCCCCCCTTCAGCGTTCCGGGAAGGCATTAGAAGAAAATTTAGAAGGGGCATGTTCCATATTTTTTCAAAAAAGTTTCATTTTGGTACGCCAAATTTATTGGATTTTCAGGTTGCTGCGTGGTGGTTGGCTAGGCTGTACGCGTGCTTTCGTAAAGTGGCACCTTTCGCCCTACCCGTTGAAGTTTTCGCTCTGGTCCACTGCCACCACACACCCACACTGCCATTGCACCCCCCGCCACCCCCGCGCGCGCGCGCTCGCTCGCCTCGTCTCGTCAAGCCAAGGCATGGCTGGCTTGGCTTGCCATGGTATGGTATGGCTTGGTGTGAGAGCCAGGTGCTTTCATAATGAAGTGTGGTGATACTTGCCGACACAATATCTCAAAATTGAATTCGGGACTTTCTGTCAAGTTATTGCAGCCCCCCCTTCAGCGTTTCGGGAAGGCATTAGAAGAAAATTTAGAAGGGGCATGTTCCATATTTTTGCAAAAAAGTTTCATTTTGGTACGCCACATTTTTTGGATTTTCAGGTTGCTGCGTGGTGGTTGGCTAGGCTGTACGCGTGCTTTCGTAAAGTGGCACCTTTCGCCCTACCCGTTGAAGTTTTCGCTCTGGTCCACTGCCACCACACACCCACACTGCCATTGCACCCCCCGCCACCCCCGCGCCCGCGCGCTCGCTCGCCTCGTCTCGTCAAGCCAAGGCATGGCTGGCTTGGCTTGGCATGGTATGGTATGGCTTGGTGTGAGAGCCAGGTGCTTTCATAATGAAGTGTGGTGATACTTGCCGACACAATATCTCAAAATTGAATTCGGGACTTTCTGTCAAGTTATTGCAGCTCCCCCTTCAGCGTTCCGGGAAGGCATTAGAAGAAAATTTAGAAGGGGCATGTTCCATATTTTTGCAAAGAAGTTTTATTTTGGTACGCCACATTTATTGGATTTTCAGGTTGCTGCGTGGTGGTTGGCTAGGCTGTACGCGTGCTTTCGTAAAGTGGCACCTTTCGCCCTACCCGTTGAAGTTTTCCCTCTGGTCCACTGCCACCACACACCCACACTGCCATTGCACCCCCCGCCACCCCCGCGCGCGCGCGCTCGCTCGCCTCGTCTCGTCAAGCCAAGGCATGGCTGGCTTGGCTTGGCATGGTATGGTATGGCTTGGTGTGAGAGCCAGGTGCTTTCATAATGAAGTGTGGTGATACTTGCCGACACAATATCTCAAAATTGAATTCGGGACTTTCTGTCAAGTTATTGCAGCTCCCCCTTCAGCGTTCCGGGAAGGCATTAGAAGAAAATTTAGAAGGGGCATGTTCCATATTTTTGCAAAAAAGTTTCATTTTGGTACGCCACATTTATTGGATTTTCAGGTTGCTGCGTGGTGGTTGGCTAGGCTGTACGCGTGCTTTCGTAAAGTGGCACCTTTCGCCCTACCCGTTGAAGTTTTCGCTCTGGTCCACTGCCACCACACACCCACACTGCCATTGCACCCCCCGCCACCCCCGCGCGCGCGCGCTCGCTCGCCTCGTCTCGTCAAGCCAAGGCATGGCTGGCTTGGCTTGGCATGGTATGGTATGGCTTGGTGTGAGAGCCAGGTGCTTTCATAATGAAGTGTGGTGATACTTGCCGACACAATATCTCAAAATTGAATTCGGGACTTTCTGTCAAGTTATTGCAGCTCCCCCTTCAGCGTTCCGGGAAGGCATTAGAAGAAAATTTAGAAGGGGCATGTTCCATATTTTTGCAAAAAAGTTTCATTTTGGTACGCCACATTTATTGGATTTTCAGGTTGCTGCGTGGTGGTTGGCTAGGCTGTACGCGTGCTTTCGTAAAGTGGCACCTTTCGCCCTACCCGTTGAAGTTTTCGCTCTGGTCCACTGCCACCACACACCCACACTGCCATTGCACCCCCCGCCACCCCCGCGCGCGCGCGCTCGCTCGCCTCGTCTCGTCAAACCAAGCCATGGCTGGCTTGGCTTGGCATGGTATGGTATGGCTTGGTGTGAGAGCCAGGTGCCTTCATAATGAAGTGTGGTGATACTTGCCGACACAATATCTCAAAATTGAATTCGGAACTTTCTGTCAAGTTATTGCAGCTCCCGCTTCAGCGTTCCGGGAAGGCATTAGAAGAAAATTTAGAAGGGGCATGTTCCATATTTTTGCAAAAAAGTTTCATTTTGGTACGCCACATTTATTGGATTTTCAGGTTGCTGCGTGGTGGTTGGCTAGGCTGTACGCGTGCTTTCGTAAAGTGGCACCTTTCGCCCTACCCGTTGAAGTTTTCGCTCTGGTCCACTGCCACCACACACCCACACTGCCATTGCACCCCCCGCCACCCCCGCGCGCGCGCGCTCGCTCGCCTCGTCTCGTCAAGCCAAGGCATGGCTGGCTTGGCTTGGCATGGTATGGTATGGCTTGGTGTGAGAGCCAGGTGCTTTCATAATGAAGTGTGGTGATACTTGCCGACACAATATCTCAAAATTGAATTCGGGACTTTCTGTCAAGTTATTGCAGCTCCCCCTTCAGCGTTCCGGGAAGGCATTAGAAGAAAATTTAGAAGGGGCATGTTCCATATTTTTGCAAAAAAGTTTCATTTTGGTACGCCACATTTATTGGAGTTTCAGGTTGCTGCGTGGTGGTTGGCTAGGCTGTACGCGTGCTTTCGTAAAGTGGCACCTTTCGCCCTACCCGTTGAAGTTTTCGCTCTGGTCCACTGCCACCACACACCCACACTGCCATTGCACCCCCCGCCACCCCCGCGCGCGCGCGCTCGCTCGCCTCGTCTCGTCAAGCCAAGGCATGGCTGGCTTGGCTTGGCATGGTATGGTATGGCTTGGTGTGAGAGCCAGGTGCTTTCATAATGAAGTGTGGTGATACCTGCCGACACAATATCTCAAAATTGAATTCGGGACTTTCTGTCAAGTTATTGCAGCTCCCCCTTCAGCGTTCCGGGAAGGCATTAGAAGAAAATTTAGAAGGGGCATGTTCCATATTTTTGCAAAAAAGTTTCATTTTGGTACGCCACATTTATTGGATTTTCAGGTTGCTGCGTGGTGGTTGGCTAGGCTGTACGCGTGCTTTCGTAAAGTGGCACCTTTCGCCCTACCCGTTGAAGTTTTCGCTCTGGTCCACTGCCACCACACACCCACACTGCCATTGCACCCCCCGCCACCCCCGCGCGCGCGCGCTCGCTCGCCTCGTCTCGTCAAGCCAAGGCATGGCTGGCTTGGCTTGGCATGGTATGGTATGGCTTGGTGTGAGAGCCAGGTGCTTTCATAATGAAGTGTGGTGATACTTGCCGACACAATATCGCAAAATTGAATTCGGGACATTCTGTCAAGTTATTGCAGCTCCCCCTTCAGCGTTCCGGGAAGGCATTAGAAGAAAATTTAGAAGGGGCATGTTCCATATTTTTGCAAAGAAGTTTTATTTTGGTACGCCACATTTATTGGATTTTCAGGTTGCTGCGTGGTGGTTGGCTAGGCTGTACGCGTGCTTTCGTAAAGTGGCACCTTTCGCCCTACCCGTTGAAGTTTTCCCTCTGGTCCACTGCCACCACACACCCACACTGCCATTGCACCCCCCGCCACCCCCGCGCGCGCGCGCTCGCTCGCCTCGTCTCGTCAAGCCAAGGCATGGCTGGCTTGGCTTGGCATGGTATGGTATGGCTTGGTGTGAGAGCCAGGTGCTTTCATAATGAAGTGTGGTGATACTTGCCGACACAATATCTCAAAATTGAATTCGGGACTTTCTGTCAAGTTATTGCAGCTCCCCCTTCAGCGTTCCGGGAAGGCATTAGAAGAACATTTAGAAGGGGCATGTTCCATATTTTTGCAAAAAAGTTTCATTTTGGTACGCCACATTTATTGGATTTTCAGGTTGCTGCGTGGTGGTTGGCTAGGCTGTACGCGTGCTTTCGTAAAGTGGCACCTTTCGCCCTACCCGTTGAAGTTTTCGCTCTGGTCCACTGCCACCACACACCCACACTGCCATTGCACCCCCCGCCACCCCCGCGCGCGCGCGCTCGCTCGCCTCGTCTCGTCAAGCCAAGGCATGGCTGGCTTGGCTTGGCATGGTATGGTATGGCTTGGTGTGAGAGCCAGGTGCTTTCATAATGAAGTGTGGTGATACTTGCCGACACAATATCTCAAAATTGAATTCGGGACTTTCTGTCAAGTTATTGCAGCTCCCCCTTCAGCGTTCCGGGAAGGCATTAGAAGAAAATTTAGAAGGGGCATGTTCCATATTTTTGCAAAAAAGTTTCATTTTGGTACGCCACATTTATTGGATTTTCAGGTTGCTGCGTGGTGGTTGGCTAGGCTGTACGCGTGCTTTCGTAAAGTGGCACCTTTCGCCCTACCCGTTGAAGTTTTCGCTCTGGTCCACTGCCACCACACACCCACACTGCCATTGCACCCCCCGCCACCCCCGCGCGCGCGCGCTCGCTCGCCTCGTCTCGTCAAGCCAAGGCATGGCTGGCTTGGCTTGGCATGGTATGGTATGGCTTGGTGTGAGAGCCAGGTGCTTTCATAATGAAGTGTGGTGATACTTGCCGACACAATATCTCAAAATTGAATTCGGGACTTTCTGTCAAGTTATTGCAGCTCCCCCTTCAGCGTTCCGGGAAGGCATTAGAAGAAAATTTAGAAGGGGCATGTTCCATATTTTTGCAAAAAAGTTTCATTTTGGTACGCCACATTTATTGGAGTTTCAGGTTGCTGCGTGGTGGTTGGCTAGGCTGTACGCGTGCTTTCGTAAAGTGGCACCTTTCGCCCTACCCGTTGAAGTTTTCGCTCTGGTCCACTGCCACCACACACCCACACTGCCATTGCACCCCCCGCCACCCCCGCGCGCGCGCGCTCGCGCGCCTCGTCTCGTCAAACCAAGCCATGGCTGGCTTGGCTTGGCATGGTATGGTATGGCTTGGTGTGAGAGCCAGGTGCTTTCATAATGAAGTGTGGTGATACTTGCCGACACAATATCTCAAAATTGAATTCGGAACTTTCTGTCAAGTTATTGCAGCTCCCCCTTCAGCGTTCCGGGAAGGCATTAGAAGAAAATTTAGAAGGGGCATGTTCCATATTTTTGCAAAAAAGTTTCATTTTGGTACGCCACATTTATTGGATTTTCAGGTTGCTGCGTGGTGGTTGGCTAGGCTGTACGCGTGCTTTCGTAAAGTGGCACCTTTCGCCCTACCCGTTGAAGTTTTCGCTCTGGTCCACTGCCACCACACACCCACACTGCCATTGCACCCCCCGCCACCCCCGCGCGCGCGCGCTCGCTCGCCTCGTCTCGTCAAGCCAAGGCATGGCTGGCTTGGCTTGGCATGGTATGGTATGGCTTGGTGTGAGAGCCAGGTGCTTTCATAATGAAGTGTGGTGATACTTGCCGACACAATATCTCAAAATTGAATTCGGGACTTTCTGTCAAGTTATTGCAGCTCCCCCTTCAGCGTTCCGGGAAGGCATTAGAAGAAAATTTAGAAGGGGCATGTTCCATATTTTTGCAAAAAAGTTTCATTTTGGTACGCCACATTTATTGGAGTTTCAGGTTGCTGCGTGGTGGTTGGCTAGGCTGTACGCGTGCTTTCGTAAAGTGGCACCTTTCGCCCTACCCGTTGAAGTTTTCGCTCTGGTCCACTGCCACCACACACCCACACTGCCATTGCACCCCCCGCCACCCCCGCGCGCGCGCGCTCGCTCGCCTCGTCTCGTCAAGCCAAGGCATGGCTGGCTTGGCTTGGCATGGTATGGTATGGCTTGGTGTGAGAGCCAGGTGCTTTCATAATGAAGTGTGGTGATACCTGCCGACACAATATCTCAAAATTGAATTCGGGACTTTCTGTCAAGTTATTGCAGCTCCCCCTTCAGCGTTCCGGGAAGGCATTAGAAGAAAATTTAGAAGGGGCATGTTCCATATTTTTGCAAAAAAGTTTCATTTTGGTACGCCACATTTATTGGATTTTCAGGTTGCTGCGTGGTGGTTGGCTAGGCTGTACGCGTGCTTTCGTAAAGTGGCACCTTTCGCCCTACCCGTTGAAGTTTTCGCTCTGGTCCACTGCCACCACACACCCACACTGCCATTGCACCCCCCGCCACCCCCGCGCGCGCGCGCTCGCTCGCCTCGTCTCGTCAAGCCAAGGCATGGCTGGCTTGGCTTGGCATGGTATGGTATGGCTTGGTGTGAGAGCCAGGTGCTTTCATAATGAAGTGTGGTGATACTTGCCGACACAATATCGCAAAATTGAATTCGGGACATTCTGTCAAGTTATTGCAGCTCCCCCTTCAGCGTTCCGGGAAGGCATTAGAAGAAAATTTAGAAGGGGCATGTTCCATATTTTTGCAAAAAAGTTTCATTTTGGTACGCCACATTTATTGGATTTTCAGGTTGCTGCGTGGTGGTTGGCTAGGCTGTACGCGTGCTTTCGTAAAGTGGCACCTTTCGCCCTACCCGTTGAAGTTTTCGCTCTGGTCCACTGCCACCACACACCCACACTGCCATTGCACCCCCCGCCACCCCCGCGCGCGCGCGCTCGCTCGCCTCGTCTCATCAAGCCAAGGCATGGCTGGCTTGGCTTGGCATGGTATGGTATGGCTTGGTGTGAGAGCCAGGTGCTTTCATAATGAAGTGTGGTGATACTTGCCGACACAATATCTCAAAATCGAATTCGGGACTTTCTGTCAAGTTATTGCAGCTCCCCCTTCAGCGTTCCGGGAAGGCATTAGAAGAAAATTTAGAAGGGGCATGTTCCATATTTTTGCAAAAAATTTTCATTTTGGTACGCCACATTTATTGGATTTTCAGGTTGCTGCGTGGTGGTTGGCTAGGCTGTACGCGTGCTTTCGTAAAGTGGCACCTTTGGCCCTACCCGTTGAAGTTTTCGCTCTGGTCCACTGCCACCACACACCCACACTGCCATTGCACCCCCCGCCACCCCCGCGCGCACGCGCTCGCTCGCCTCGTCTCGTCAAGCCAAGGCATGGCTGGCTTGGCCTGGCATGGTATGGTATGGCTTGGTGTGAGAGCCAGGTGCTTTCATAATGAAGTGTGGTGATACTTGCCGACAAAATATCTCAAAATTGAATTCGGGACTTTCTGTCAAGTTATTGCAGCTCCCCCTTCAGCGTTCCGGGAAGGCATTAGAAGAAAATTTAGAAGGGGCATGTTCCATATTTTTGCAAAAAAGTTTCATTTTGGTACACCACATTTATTGGATTTTCAGGTTGCTGCGTGGTGGTTGGCTAGGCTGTACGCGTGCTTTCGTAAAGTGGCACCTTTCGCCCTACCCGTTGAAGTTTTCGCTCTGGTCCACTGCCACCACACACCCATACTGCCATTGCACCCCCCGCCACCCCCGCGCGCACGCGCTCGCTCGCCTCGTCTCGTCAAGCCAAGGCATGGCTGGCTTGGCCTGGCATGGTATGGTATGGCTTGGTGTGAGAGCCAGGTGCTTTCATAATGAAGTGTGGTGATACTTGCCGACACAATATCTCAAAATTGAAGTCGGGACTTTCTGTCAAGTTATTGCAGCTCCTCCTTCAGCGTTCCGGGAAGGCATTAGAAGAAAATTTAGAAGGGGCATGTTCCATATTTTTGCAAAAAAGTTTCATTTTGGTACGCCACATTTATTGGATTTTCAGGTTGCTGCGTGGTGGTTGGCTAGGCTGTACGCGTGCTTTCGTAAAGTGGCACCTTTCGCCCTACCCGTTGAAGTTTTCGCTCTCGTCCACTGCCACCACACACCCATACTGCCATTGCACCCCCCGCCACCCCCGCGCGCGCGCGCTCGCTCGCCTCGTCTCGTCAAGCCAAGGCATGGCTGGCTTGGCTTGGCATGGTATGGTATGGCTTGGTGTGAGAGCCAGGTGCTTTCATAATGAAGTGTGGTGATACTTGCCGACACAATATCTCAAAATTGAATTCGGGACTTTCTGTCAAGTTATTGCAGCTCCCCCCTCAGCGTTCCGGGAAGGCATTAGAAGAAAATTTAGAAGGGGCATGTTCCATATTTTTGCAAAAAAGTTTCATTTTGGTACGCGACATTTATTGGATTTTCAGGTTGCTGCGTGGTGGTTGGCTAGGCTGTACGCGTGCTTTCGTAAAGTGGCACCTTTCGCCCTACCCGTTGAAGTTTTCGCTCTGGTCCACTGCCACCACACACCCACACTGCCATTGCACCCCCCGCCACCCCCGCGCGCGCGCGCTCGCTCGCCTCGTCTCGTCAAGCCAAGGCATGGCTGGCTTGGCTTGGCATGGTATGGTATGGCTTGGTGTGAGAGCGAGGTGCTTTCATAATGAAGTGTGGTGATACTTGCCGACACAATATCTCAAAATTGAATTCGGGACTTTCTGTCAAGTTATTGCAGCCCCCCCTTCAGCGTTCCGGGAAGGCATTAGAAGAAAATTTAGAAGGGGCATGTTCCATATTTTTGCAAAAGAGTTTCATTTTGGTACGCCACATTTATTGGATTTTCAGGTTGCTGCGTGGTGGTTGGCTAGGCTGTACGCGTGCTTTCGTAAAGTGGCACCTTTCGCCCTACCCGTTGAAGTTTTCGCTCTGGTCCACTGCCACCACACACCCACACTGCCATTGCACCCCCCGCCACCCCCGCGCGCACGCGCTCGCTCGCCTCGTCTCGTCAAGCCAAGGCATGGCTGGCTTGGCTTGCCATGGTATGGTATGGCTTGGTGTGAGAGCCAGGTGCTTTCATAATGAAGTGTGGTGATACTTGCCGACACAATATCTCAAAATTGAATTCGGGACTTTCTGTCAAGTTATTGCAGCTCCCCCTTCAGCGTTCCGGGAAGGCATTAGAAGAAAATTTAGAAGGGGCATGTTCCATATTTTTGCAAAAAAGTTTCATTTTGGTACGCCACATTTATTGGATTTTCAGGTTGCTGCGTGGTGGTTGGCTAGGCTGTACGCGTGCTTTCGTAAAGTGGCACCTTTCGCCCTACCCGTTGAAGTTTTCGCTCTGGTCCACTGCCACCACACACCCACACTGCCATTGCACCCCCCGCCAGCCCCGCGCGCGCGCGCTCGCTCGCCTCGTCTCGTCAAGCCAAGGCATGGCTGGCTTGGCTTGGCATGGTATGGTATGGCTTGGTGTGAGAGCCAGGTGCTTTCATAATGAAGTGTGGTGATACTTGCCGACACAATATCTCAAAATTGAATTCGGGACTTTCTGTCAAGTTATTGCAGCCCCCCCTTCAGCGTTCCGGGAAAGCATTAGAAGAAAATTTAGAAGGGGCATGTTCCATATTTTTGCAAAAAAGTTTCATTTTGGTACGCCACATTTATTGGATTTTCAGGTTGCTGCGTGGTGGTTGGCTAGGCTGTACGCGTGCTTTCGTAAAGTGGCACCTTTCGCCCTACCCGTTGAAGTTTTCCCTCTGGTCCACTGCCACCACACACCCACACTGCCATTGCACCCCCCGCCACCCCCGCGCGCGCGCGCTCGCTCGCCTCGTCTCGTCAAGCCAAGGCATGGCTGGCTTGGCTTGGCATGGTATGGTATGGCTTGGTGTGAGAGCCAGGTGCTTTCATAATGAAGTGTGGTGATACTTGCCGACACAATATCTCAAAATTGAATTCGGGACTTTCTGTCAAGTTATTGCAGCTCCCCCTTCAGCGTTCCGGGAAGGCATTGGAAGAAAATTTAGAAGGGGCATCTTCCATATTTTTGCAAAAAAGTTTCATTTTGGTACGCCACATTTATTGGATTTTCAGGTTGCTGCGTGGTGGTTGGCTAGGCTGTACGCGTGCCTTCGTAAAGTGGCACCTTTGGCTCTACCCGTTGAAGTTTTCGCTCTGGTCCACTGCCACCACACACCCACACTGCCATTGCACCCCCCGCCACCCCCGCGCGCGCGCGCTCGCTCGCCTCGTCTCGTCAAGCCAAGGCATGGCTGGCTTGGCTTGGCATGGTATGGTATGGCTTGGTGTGAGAGCCAGGTGCTTTCATAATGAAGTGTGGTGATACTTGCCGACACAATATCTCAAAATTGAATTCGGGACTTTCTGTCAAGTTATTGCAGCTCCCCCTTCAGCGTTCCGGGAAGGCATTAGAAGAAAATTTAGAAGGGGCATGTTCCATATTTTTGCAAAAAAGTTTCATTTTGGTACGCCACATTTATTGGATTTTCAGGTTGCTGCGTGGTGGTTGGCTAGGCTGTACGCGTGCTTTCGTAAAGTGGCACCTTTCGCCCTACCCGTTGAAGTTTTCGCTCTGGTCCACTGCCACCACACACCCACACTGCCATTGCACCCCCCGCCACCCCCGCGCGCGCGCGCTCGCTCGCCTCGTCTCGTCAAGCCAAGGCATGGCTGGCTTGGCTTGGCATGGTATGGTATGGCTTGGTGTGAGAGCCAGGTGCTTTCATAATGAAGTGTGGTGATACTTGCCGACACAATATCTCAAAATTGAATTCGGGACTTTCTGTCAAGTTATTGCAGCCCCCCCTTCAGCGTTCCGGGGAGGCATTAGAAGAAAATTTAGAAGGGGCATGTTCCATATTTTTGCAAAAAAGTTTCATTTTGGTACGCCACATTTATTGGATTTTCAGGTTGCTGCGTGGTGGTTGGCTAGGCTGTACGCGTGCTTTCGTAAAGTGGCACCTTTCGCCCTACCCGTTGAAGTTTTCGCTCTGGTCCACTGCCACCACACACCCACACTGCCATTGCACCCCCCGCCACCCCCGCGCGCGCGCGCTCGCTCGCCTCGTCTCGTCAAGCCAAGGCATGGCTGGCTTGGCTTGGCATGGTATGGTATGGCTTGGTGTGAGAGCCAGGTGCTTTCATAATGAAGTGTGGTGATACTTGCCGACACAATATCTCAAAATTGAATTCGGGACTTTCTGTCAAGTTATTGCAGCTCCCCCTTCAGCGTTCCGGGAAGGCATTGGAAGAAAATTTAGAAGGGGCATGTTCCATATTTTTGCAAAAAAGTTTCATTTTGGTACCCCACATTTATTGGATTTTCAGGTTGCTGCGTGGTGGTTGGCTAGGCTGTACGCGTGCTTTCGTAAAGTGGCACCTTTCGCCCTACCCGTTGAAGTTTTCGCTCTGGTCCACTGCCACCACACACCCACACTGCCATTGCACCCCCCGCCACCCCCGCGCGCGCGCGCTCGCTCGCCTCGTCTCGTCAAGCCAAGGCATGGCTGGCTTGGCTTGGCATGGTATGGTATGGCTTGGTGTGAGAGCCAGGTGCTTTCATAATGAAGTGTGGTGATACTTGCCGACACAATATCTCAAAATTGAATTCGGGACTTTCTGTCAAGTTATTGCAGCTCCCCCTTCAGCGTTCCGGGAAGGCATTAGAAGAAAATTTAGAAGGGGCATGTTCCATATTTTTGCAAAAAAGTTTCATTTTGGTACGCCACATTTATTGGATTTTCAGGTTGCTGCGTGGTGGTTGGCTAGGCTGTACGCGTGCTTTCGTAAAGTGGCACCTTTTGCCCTACCCGTTGAAGTTTTTGCTCTGGTCCACTGCCACCACACACCCACACTGCCATTGCACCCCCCGCCACCCCCGCGCGCACGCGCTCGCTCGCCTCGTCTCGTCAAGCCAAGGCATGGCTGGCTTGGCTTGGCATGGTATGGTATGGCTTGGTGTGAGAGCCAGGTGCTTTCATAATGAAGTGTGGTGATACTTGCCGACACAATATCTCAAAATTGAATTCGGGACTTTCTGTCAAGGTATTGCAGCTCCCCCTTCAGCGTTCCGGGAAGGCATTAGAAGAAAATTTAGAAGGGGCATGTTCCATATTTTTGCAAAAAAGTTTCATTTTGGTACGCCACATTTATTGGATTTTCAGGTTGCTGCGTGGTGGTTGACTAGGCTGTACGCGTGCTTTCGTAAAGTGGCACCTTTCGCCCTACCCGTTGAAGTTTTCGCTCTGGTCCACTGCCACCACACACCCACACTGCCATTGCACCCCCCGCCACCCCCGCGCGCGCGCGCTCGCTCGCCTCGTCTCGTCAAGCCAAGGCATGGCTGGCTTGGCCTGGCATGGTATGGTATGGCTTGGTGTGAGAGCCAGGTGCTTTCATAATGAAGTGTGGTGATACTTGCCGACACAATATCTCAAAATTGAATTCGGGACTTTCTGTCAAGTTATTGCAGCTCCCCCTTCAGCGTTCCGGGAAGGCATTAGAAGAAAATTTAGAAGGGGCATGTTCCATATTTTTGCAAAAAAGTTTCATTTTGGTACGCCACATTTATTGGATTTTCAGGTTGCTGCGTGGTGGTTGGCTAGGCTGTACGCGTGCTTTCGTAAAGTGGCACCTTTCGCCCTACCCGTTGAAGTTTTCGCTCTCGTCCACTGCCACCACACACCCACACTGCCATTGCACCGCCCGCCACCCCCGCGCGCGCGCGCTCGCTCGCCTCGTCTCGTCAATCGGATTTACCCGAATAGGTGAGGAGGAAAGAAGAGATGGCGAAGCAATAGCACTACACAAGACACATATATGGGCCAACTCCTTAAAACCGGTTTGTTTTCTCTGTTTTCTGCTCTTTTGGTGCCCTTTGTTACCTGTCATTGAAACGGGCACCCTCAAAATATACACAAAAATGGTATTATACATGAAAAATGAATTTTTTGACCTCAAATACCCCCTCATGGGGTTTGAACCCACACTCTACAAACCTTAGAGGTGCGTTTTACCTCTAAGCTACGACCTGTCGTCCACGATCTCAGAGAAAACCGTAGTATAATAAAAAAATTGGAAAATCAGTACTCCTTACATGCTCCAACCACTATTAACCTCCCATGCTCTTAAAACCGTGGCAACCGACGACCCAAGTGTCAACTGCTTTTCACGGTGAGCGAAGAACTTAAGGGAGGGACAGGGTGGGCATATATGTGTCTTGTGTAGTGCTATTGCTTCGCCATCTCTTCTTTCCTCCTCACCTATTCGGGTAAATCCGAGCTGGCTCAGCTAGCACTACACAATCCCCATATATGGGCAACAGAACGGAAGAACTGAGCTCCCGTGAACTGAACCCTTCATAAGGATTAATTAATCGCCAGGCGTGAAGCGCGCGCCGCTTCTCCAGTCGCCAGATCAGGAGGGACCAGAATTTGCGCGATGCGCAACAGAGCTCTGGTCCTGTCGTAAAACTTTCTGAATGTATCGTAACAGGACCAATCACCCAATGCTGCTACCACATGCGGATCCACGCCAAGATAGATTAGTGCAGTTGCTGCTGCTCCTCGTGTAGAATGCGCGGAAAACGAATCCGCCTCCAGTTCCCCCAATTCCAGTAGGTGTTTCCTTAACCAGCGAGTAGTGAGACCGTTGATGGTATCAGATGATAAAGGCTTCCGCGGCTTTCGTAGGGACACAAAAATCTCAGAACCCTCGTAATCACCAGTAGCCTCCAAATAACGCGCTAAGCAGCGCTGCGGATCAATTGACGGTGGCGTAACATTGTGAATAGGATAACGTGCATAGTATCTTCTCCCTTTGCGCTTAGCAGAAATGAACCAAGGCTGAGCAGCACGTTGGATATCCCTACGTGATCGCGCCAGATCAACGCCTCGGAACAAGGCAAAGAATCTCAAGGACAAAATGGCTTGCAAGCGTAGCTGAGCTTCCGTCTCCACAGGTTGCTGATGCATGACTTGTATAAGACGCCGTACATCATAGAAACGATGATAATGAGGAACACTGACGAACCAGTCACGTTTCAAGTTGCGTAGCATACCCTCGAAACGTAGTTGCGAAAAGCACGGGAATAAACACACTGCTGAATACGCCATACGCCCAGCACTTAAAGAATGCGTGCGTGAAAACTTTAAAAGTTGCACCGCCACCGTCATCAGTGGGATTTGACCAAAGCGCTCCACCTTCAACAGTGGAGCAAGTGCCGCGTCTTGTAACAAGAACGTACCAAACATGTGCCACGCAGAATTGTAACGTTTCAAGGTGTCCTTCCCGATTTCATTGATGATAAGCGTCGCCTCTTCGTTGGTAGCTCCTCGCAATTGATAGTATTCACGCAAACATACGCCAAGGTCAACACGAAACGTGGTTGTGTCTCCGTGCCGTCTGGCATTTGCAAACGGAACTCCGACGTGTTCACTGCGAACTTCACGTGTTTCATCAATAGGTTCCACCAAACCTCGCGCGGCCTGTACGGCAGAGCCATGAGAACCTTCACCCCTGGTGACTCCAACACTTTGTTGACCAACTGAGGTATGTGCTTGAACGGTGGGAAGACCCACCCCGGTGAAAGTAAAGTTAGATTCTGGGAGAAGACATCGATGGCGTAAGCCCCCGGCTGAGGACACGGACTGACGAACTTGCTGCACACCGCATTGGAACTCCTTGACATCCAATCGATTTCCGGCTGAATCCAACTTTTGAATCCCTCCAGGATCCAAGTCAACACGTCCGACGGGAAGGTAGCCTCCGACGGTGTCCAACGAAGCCGAGACCAAATGTCCGCCGGATTCACCGAGGTGTGCACGTAAAACGGTTGAATCTCGATGCGATTGGCTTGTGTAAAATTCCACAGTTGGAGAATCAATGCGTTGAACCGCGGCTTGCGACCTCCCCACTTGCGGAGATACCAGTAAAGGACCATTGAGTCGGTGAAAAATCGCAGCGTGGTGTCCCTCAGCGCATACGCTTGAATAGTCAGTAGGGCTCCCCTGAACTCTTTGACGTTTATGTGTTCCTCCCGATTCAGGAACCAACCGAACGCTGCTTGGGCATTCCCTTGAAGGACTCCGCCCCACGCCAGATCCGACGCGTCCGAGTACATGTCCCTGACGTGACCCATGGAAACTACGAAGGTGCGTCCCTTCCACTGGTGTAACTCGTCCGCCAGATCCATCAACTGACGTGACACGCGCTCCGGGAGCGCCACGTCTGCTTCCCAGCCAGTTTGGGCTGCCACCGCCACGTGCACCGCCAGGGCGTCGCTGAGGAGTCGGATATGGGGCATGGCGAACAACAAGGAACGGATTCTTCCAAGAACGGAGGCGCATCGCCTCACTGATGGTGTGTGACTGTGTGCCAGTCTGTTCACGTCCCGAAAAATTGCTTGTAGGCGCTTTGGAGGTACCGCGACGAATCCTTCCCTGAAGTTTAGCATAAAACCAAGCATTATAATTTCTTGAGACGGCTCCAAACATGATTTTGGGACATTGACCAATATACCCAACCGATGCAAAAGTTGTACCAAAAAACGTGTGTGTTCCAGACATTCACGGTAAGTATTGCCAATGATGAGCCAATCGTCCAAGTAGACCCAAACGAGTGCCCCGTGTTCGCGCACGGCATTTAAAATTGGTTGCATGAGGCGTTGCCATTCCCGTGGTGCAACGTTTAATCCAAACGGCAAAACGCACCACCTGTAAAATTCACCGTCGACGTAGACCCCCAAATAAGGTCGATCCCGCGGATGGATACCCATGTGAAAATAAGCGCTTTTCAGGTCAATTTTGCAAGCATACTGACCGGGTCTCAAGAACGGTAAAATGCCCCACAGAGTGACCAAATGAAAATAGGTGGTCTGTACAAACTGGTTCACGTTCTTCAAATTGGTGATAGGTCGACGGCCTCCCTCAGGATGTGCCTCGTCTGACGCTTTGTCCACTGCGAACATACTTGCACAACACTTAATGTCTTTTCGCTCGACGCGTTCCATGCAACCCTGTTGCACTGCATCTAACACGTGTTTTACCAATTCAGGGTCGGTTACCTCTGCGTGGGAAGAACGAGGACGGAAGTCGTCGGTTGGCCGATCCGGATCAAAACCGCCAACCCAATCCAGCTGCAGCCCATTGCGAATCACCGACGCCGCGTATGTGTCCTTCAACGTTCCCCATTCATGCAATTGTGCACGACAGCGCAAATAGAGTGGCATGTGGGGATGGATCGGCGGTGGCACGCACACGGCTGGTGCCAATAAATCCTCTACAGTCAAGCTACTGCTGTGGTCGTTCATCTAACTTGTCGTTACGTGGCACAAATCTTTGGGTGAAACCCTTACCTTTGCCTTTGCCTCCTTTGCCAGATCTCCGTGGATCAAAACGACCTCGTGTTGAAAACGAACGGAAAGAACTACGATGCGAGTAAGGGGAGAAACGCGTGCCTCTCAGGTCTTTTTGTAATTTGTTGCGCGACTGAAGTAGTGACATGTCATCCTTCGAGAGTAACTCTGGTGCAATCGCAGGTTGTTCAAACCGTTTATCTACTGCCACTCGCCGGGAGCTTTGGATGCTGTAGTCCAACGCACCCAACATTGCAAACAAATGTTCACATAGTACCAATGAAACAGGTGCTTCCGGAGCTACCGTTGTGTCTTCTTCGCGTGCTAAGACTACTCCCAGGACTCGCATGGCGTCTTTTACCTGTTGTTCCCAACGACGCTTCTCCGCGTCCGCTGGATGTTTGTGCGTTGGCGCGTTATTAACAGCTGCCCTATGGAACTCGTCGAACACTGGAAGGTGCTTCAACATCTTTTTTCTGCGAAACTCGTCTTGCAAAACCTTTCGCTCTTCCAGGAGTGCAGACAAGCGTGAAGGAAGCGACAGAACCTCATCGCGCCACACGAACGTGGACTCCTTGTCCGACGCGGGGCCAGCGTGGTCCTTGGGACCGCTCAAAGTTTCGCATGCCAAGAAGACGTCTTCTCGATGCGACGACGTTCCTGTTCTGCCAATGTCGTCGCCCTTTAAAGTGAGTAAGGCATCACGAACCAAGGCCATCGTGTCTTTGACAGTGGCCAGTGTTTTCTTTCCTGTAAGTTTGGAATACAGTGACGCTGCCTGCCAAGGACTGAGACCACTCATTGCGCCTTCCTTTGCCAACTGTGCTGCATGTTCCAACGACTCAGAACTCAGGTTCCACGCCGAATCCGGCAATTTCAGCACGAACTCGTGAAAATCCAGTGTCTCACTTCCCTCTGTCATTTTGTTAAAATTTTATATCCTTAAAACAATTTGGATTGCATCAGAAATCAAAGCTCTGGGTACAGCAAATCACTAGTTGAACAACTCAGTGAGCGCGTGACCGGTTTTAAGAGCATGGGAGGTTAATAGTGGTTGGAGCATGTAAGGAGTACTGATTTTCCAAATTTTTTATTATACTACGGTTTTCTCTGAGATCGTGGACGACAGGTCGTAGCTTAGAGGTAAAACGCACCTCTAAGGTTTGTAGAGTGTGGGTTCAAACCCCATGAGGGGGTATTTGAGGTCAAAAAATTCATTTTTCATGTATAATACCATTTTTGTGTATATTTTGAGGGTGCCCGTTTCAATGACAGGTAACAAAGGGCACCAAAAGAGCAGAAAACAGAGAAAACAAACCGGTTTTAAGGAGTTGGCCCATATATGGGGATTGTGTAGTGCTAGCTGAGCCAGCGCCAAGGCATGGCTGGCTTGGCTTGGCATGGTATGGTATGGCTTGGTGTGAGAGCCAGGTGCTTTCATAATGAAGTGTGGTGATACTTGCCGACACAATATCTCAAAATTGAATTCGGGACTTTCTGTCAAGTTATTGCAGCTCCCCCTTCAGCGTTCCGGGAAGCCATTAGAAGAAAATTTAGAAGGGGCATGTTCCATATTTTTGCAAAAAAGTTTCATTTTGGTACGCCACATTTATTGGATTTTCAGGTTGCTGCGTGGTGGTTGGCTAGGCTGTACGCGTGCTTTCGTAAAGTGGCACCTTTCGCCCTACCCGTTGAAGTTTTCGCTCTGGTCCACTGCCACCACACACCCACACTGCCATTGCACCCCCCGCCACCCCCGCGCGCGCGCGCTCGCTCGCCTCGTCTCGTCAAGCCAAGGCATGGTCGGCTTGGCTTGGCATGGTATGGTACTGCTTGGTGTGAGAGCCAGGTGCTTTCATAATGAAGTGTGGTGATACTTGCCGACACAATATCTCAAAATTGAATTCGGGACTTTCTGTCAAGTTATTGCAGCTCCCCCTTCAGCGTTCCGGGAAGGCATTAGAAGAAAATTTAGAAGGGGCATGTTCCATATTTTTGCAAAAAAGTTTCATTTTGGTACGCCACATTTATTGGATTTTCAGGTTGCTGCGTGGTGGTTGGCTAGGCTGTACGCGTGCTTTCGTAAAGTGGCACCTTTGGCCCTACCCGTTGAAGTTTTCGCTCTGGTCCACTGCCACCACACACCCACACTGCCATTGCACCCCCCGCCATCCCCGCGCGCGCGCGCTCGCTCGCCTCGTCTCGTCAAGCCAAGGCATGGCTGGCTTGGCTTGGCATGGTATGGTATGGCTTGGTGTGAGAGCCAGGTGCTTTCATAATGAAGTGTGGTGATACTTGCCGACACAATATCTCAAAATTGAATTCGGGACTTTCTGTCAAGTTATTGCAGCTCCCCCTTCAGCGTTCCGGGAAGGCATTAGAAGAAAATGTAGAAGGGGCATGTTCCATATTTTTGCAAGAAAGTTTCATTTTGGTACGCCACATTTATTGGATTTTCAGGTTGCTGGATGGTGGTTGGCTGGGCTGTACGCGTGCTTTCGTAAAGTGGCACCTTTCGCCCTACCCGTTGAAGTTTTCGCTCTGGTCCACTGCCACCACACACCCACACTGCCATTGCACCCCCCGCCACCCCCGCGCGCGCGCGCTCGCTCGCCTCGTCTCGTCAAGCCAAGGCATGGCTGGCTTGGCTTGGCATGGTATGGTATGGCTTGGTGTGAGAGCCAGGTGCTTTCATAATGAAGTGTGGTGATACTTGCCGACACAATATCTCAAAATTGAATTCGGGACTTTCTGTCAAGGTATTGCAGCTCCCCCTTCAGCGTTCCGGGAAGGCATTAGAAGAAAATTTAGAAGGGGCATGTTCCATATTTTTGCAAAAAAGTTTCATTTTGGTACGCCACATTTATTTGATTTTCAGGTTGCTGCGTGGTGGTTGGCTAGGCTGTACGCGTGCTTTCGTAAAGTGGCACCTTTGGCCCTACCCGTTGAAGTTTTCGCTCTGGTCCACTGCCACCACACACCCACACTGCCATTGCACCCCCCGCCACCCCCGCGCGCGCGCGCTCGCTCGCCTCGTCTCGTCAAGCCAAGGCATGGCTGGCTTGGCCTGGCATGGTATGGTATGGCTTGGTGTGAGGGCCAGGTGCTTTCATAATGAAGTGTGGTGATACTTGCCGACACAATATCTCAAAATTGAATTCGGGACTTTCTGTCAAGTTATTGCAGCTCCCCCTTCAGCGTTCCGGGAAGGCATTAGAAAAAAATTTAGAAGGGGCATGTTCCATATTTTCCCAAAAAAGTTTCATTTTGGTACGCCACATTTATTGGATTTTCAGGTTGCTGCGTGGTGGTTGGCTAGGCTGTACGCGTGCTTTCGTAAAGTGGCACCTTTCGCCCTACCCGTTGAAGTTTTCGCTCTCGTCCACTGCCACCACACACCCACACTGCCATTGCACCCCCCGCCACCCCCGCGCGCGCGCGCTCGCTTGCCTCGTCTCGTCAAGCCAAGGCATGGCTGGCTTGGCTTGGCATGGTATGGTATGGCTTGGTGTGAGAGCCAGGTGCTTTCATAATGAAGTGTGGTGATACTTGCCGACACAATATCTCAAAATTGAATTCGGGACTTTCTGTCAAGTTATTGCAGCTCCCCCTTCAGCGTCCCGGGAAGCCATTAGAAGAAAATTTAGAAGGGGCATGTTCCATATTTTTGCAAAAAAGTTTCATTTTGGTACGCCACATTTATTGGATTTTCAGGTTGCTGCGTGGTGGTTGGCTAGGCTGTACGCGTGCTTTCGTAAAGTGGCACCTTTCGCCCTACCCGTTGAAGTTTTCGCTCTCGTCCACTGCCACCACACACCCACACTGCCATTGCATCCCCCGCCACCCCCGCGCGCGCGCGCTCGCTCCCCTCGTCTCGTCAAGCCAAGGCATGGTCGGCTTGGCTTGGCATGGTATGGTATGGCTTGGTGTGAGAGCCAGGTGCTTTCATAATGAAGTGTGGTGATACTTGCCGACACAATATCTCAAAATTGAATTCGGGACTTTCTGTCAAGTTATTGCAGCTCCCCCTTCAGCGTTCCGGGAAGCCATTAGAAGAAAATTTAGAAGGGGCATGTTCCATATTTTTGCAAAAAAGTTTCATTTTGGTACGCCACATTTATTGGATTTTCAGGTTGCTGCGTGGTGGTTGGCTAGGCTGTACGCGTGCTTTCGTAAAGTGGCACCTTTCGCCCTACCCGTTGAAGTTTTCGCTCTGGTCCACTGCCACCACACACCCACACTGCCATTGCACCCCCCGCCACCCCCGCGCGCGCGCGCTCGCTCGCCTCGTCTCGTCAAGCCAAGGCATGGCTGGCTTGGCTTGGCATGGTATGGTATGGCTTGGTGTGAGAGCCAGGTGCTTTCATAATGAAGTGTGGTGATACTTGCCGACACAATATCTCAAAATTGAATTCGGGACTTTCTGTCAAGTTATTGCAGCTCCCCCTTCAGCGTTCCGGGAAGGCATTTGAAGAAAATTTAGAAGGGGCATGTTCCATATTTTTGCAAAAAAGTTTCATTTTGGTACGCCACATTTATTGGATTTTCAGGTTGCTGCGTGGTGGTTGGCTAGGCTGTACGCGTGCTTTCGTAAAGTGGCACCTTTCGCCCTACCCGTTGAAGTTTTCGCTCTGGTCCACTGCCACCACACACCCACACTGCCATTGCACCCCCCGCCACCCCCGCGCGCGCGCGCTCGCTCGCCTCGTCTCGTCAAGCCAAGGCATGGCTGGCTTGGCTTGGCATGGTATGGTATGGCTTGGTGTGAGAGCCAGGTGCTTTCATAATGAAGTGTGGTGATACTTGCCGACACAATATCTCAAAATTGAATTCGGGACTTTCTGTCAAGTTATTGCAGCTCCCCCTTCAGCGTTCCGGGAAGGCATTAGAAGAAAATTTAGAAGGGGCATGTTCGATATTTTTGCAAAAAAGTTTCATTTTGGTACGCCACATTTATTGGATTTTCAGGTTGCTGCGTGGTGGTTGGCTAGGCTGTACGCGTGCTGTCGTAAAGTGGCACCTTTGGCCCTACCCGTTGAAGTTTTCGCTCTGGTCCACTGCCACCACACACCCACACTGCCATTGCACCCCCCGCCACCCCCGCGCGCGCGCGCTCGCTCGCCTCGTCTCGTCAAGCCAAGGCATGGCTGGCTTGGCTTGGCATGGTATGGTATGGCTTGGTGTGAGAGCCAGGTGCTTTCATAATGAAGTGTGGTGATACTTGCCGACACAATATCTCAAAATTGAATTCGGGACTTTCTGTCAAGTTATTGCAGCTCCCCCTTCAGCGTTCCGGGAAGGCATTAGAAGAAAATTTAGAAGGGGCATGTTCCATATTTTTGCAAAAAATTTTCATTTTGGTACGCCACATTTATTGGATTTTCAGGTTGCTGCGTGGTGGTTGGCTAGGCTGTACGCGTGCTTTCGTAAAGTGGCACCTTTCGCCCTACCCGTTGAAGTTTTCGCTCTCGTCCACTGCCACCACACACCCACACTGCCATTGCATCCCCCGCCACCCCCGCGCGCGCGCGCTCGCTCCCCTCGTCTCGTCAAGCCAAGGCATGGCTGGCTTGGCTTGGCATGGTATGGTATGGCTTGGTGTGAGAGCCAGGTGCTTTCATAATGAAGTGTGGTGATACTTGCCGACACAATATCTCAAAATTGAATTCGGGACTTTCTGTCAAGTTATTGCAGCTCCCCCTTCAGCGTTCCGGGAAGCCATTAGAAGAAAATTTAGAAGGGGCATGTTCCATATTTTTGCAAAAAAGTTTCATTTTGGTACGCCACATTTATTGGATTTTCAGGTTGCTGCGTGGTGGTTGGCTAGGCTGTACGCGTGCTTTCGTAAAGTGGCACCTTTCGCCCTACCCGTTGAAGTTTTCGCTCTGGTCCACTGCCACCACACACCCACACTGCCATTGCACCCCCCGCCACCCCCGCGCGCGCGCGCTCGCTCGCCTCGTCTCGTCAAGCCAAGGCATGGCTGGCTTGGCTTGGCATGGTATGGTATGGCTTGGTGTGAGAGCCAGGTGCTTTCATAATGAAGTGTGGTGATACTTGCCGACACAATATCTCAAAATTGAATTCGGGACTTTCTGTCAAGTTATTGCAGCTCCCCCTTCAGCGTTCCGGGAAGGCATTTGAAGAAAATTTAGAAGGGGCATGTTCCATATTTTTGCAAAAAAGTTTCATTTTGGTACGCCACATTTATTGGATTTTCAGGTTGCTGCGTGGTGGTTGGCTAGGCTGTACGCGTGCTTTCGTAAAGTGGCACCTTTCGCCCTACCCGTTGAAGTTTTCGCTCTGGTCCACTGCCACCACACACCCACACTGCCATTGCACCCCCCGCCACCCCCGCGCGCGCGCGCTCGCTCGCCTCGTCTCGTCAAGCCAAGGCATGGCTGGCTTGGCTTGGCATGGTATGGTATGGCTTGGTGTGAGAGCCAGGTGCTTTCATAATGAAGTGTGGTGATACTTGCCGACACAATATCTCAAAATTGAATTCGGGACTTTCTGTCAAGTTATTGCAGCTCCCCCTTCAGCGTTCCGGGAAGGCATTAGAAGAAAATTTAGAAGGGGCATGTTCGATATTTTTGCAAAAAAGTTTCATTTTGGTACGCCACATTTTTTGGATTTTCAGGTTGCTGCGTGGTGGTTGGCTAGGCTGTACGCGTGCTTTCGTAAAGTGGCACCTTTCGCCCTACCCGTTGAAGTTTTCGCTCTGGTCCACTGCCACCACACACCCACACTGCCATTGCACCCCCCGCCACCCCCGCGCGCGCGCGCTCGCTCGCCTCGTCTCATCAAGCCAAGGCATGGCTGGCTTGGCTTGGCATGGTATGGTATGGCTTGGTGTGAGAGCCAGGTGCTTTCATAATGAAGTGTGGTGATACTTGCCGACACAATATCTCAAAATTGAATTCGGGACTTTCTGTCAAGTTATTGCAGCTCCCCCTTCAGCGTTCCGGGAAGGCATTAGAAGAAAATTTAGAAGGGGCATGTTCCATATTTTTGCAAAAAAGTTTCATTTTGGTACGCCACATTTATTGGATTTTCAGGTTGCTGCGTGGTGGTTGGCTAGGCTGTACTGAAGCGGTACCCAGAACCCCATGGCCAGGTTACGGCATACAACCGGTCTCCGGTCCACTAACCCCATGTACGGCATGTTCCGTGCCGTGAAGCCCCGCATCGGCAACCGATGCACCGCCAGCGGAGATTTGTGTATCAGAATATCAGGAATCAACAGGGTTTTATTTTCATATTGTTTCCGTCAATTTTGACGCTTCCGTTCTGATGTTCACTGTTTTGACTGCTGGCGGTTGGTTCGCGACTTTACCGTAACCGCCAGTTTAACTGTTTATAATGGAAATTTTAACGCTATCCGCGACGAAGGCTCCAAAGTCGCCAGGAACTGCATGGATGCTTCCGCAATTTTCATAATTAATACTCGCAACCTTAATCCGAATTTTTCAGGATGTCGAAATCGGATTTTCGACTTCGACATCCCCGCACTTGATTTGACCTCCTTCGAGTGGACCTACGTGCTTCCCTATACACGAATCAACTTCCCTTTTATCCTGCCCTCCATTTGTCTTAAAGATATGGGCAAAATAAAGTTGATTCGTGAGGCCACTTGTGAAGGTCATATCTCGTGTTGCTTGCGAGGATTTACGATAAGCAAACGTGGGATGTATTCACAATACTCCCGACGTAATTTAGGAAGCATTATATGCCTTGCGTTTCCACACGTGCGCGCTAGTGTAATGGATCATGGCCAAGAGGGTAGAGTTTGCGTTATAACTCTTTGGCCATGACATTGCGTGCGTTAAGATAACTTTCGAGTGTAGCGCGCAAGTGTTGGTGTTGCATAGGAACTCTCCTTGAGTTCCTATGAGCGATTGACACAAAGTTATGCCCTTGGAGGGGCATGACATATCGTGGTGGGAGCTACATTTTTGGGCAATATGTGGTATGTGCCATGTGTTGTGTTGCGTGCCCATTTGGCGGGCCCATTACTCCAAGCCAAGCCCGCCAATGGACCTCATATTGTGCAAGCTCCTTCTCCATACTCCCTACGGTCAATTGCAAGCCTAACCTTCGTGAAGGGAAGCTTGTGTGGTGATCCCGAAGCGATGCGTTGGGAGCAAGGTGTGTATTTTGCAATGTTCCATATTTTCATGTGCCCACTTGGGAAGTAGCGCTCGTAACCTTTCAAGGCGCCCCAAGTGGAGCACATATGTGAAATCGAAGGTCATTGGTGTCAAGTCAATGTGTGTAGAAGGATTAAGTGATTGCACGATCCAAGCCAAAGATATTATAATATAATTGTGCACCTTTCAATGCACTTTTGTGTGTCTTTTTGCCAATTTTGCCGTTTTTGGCTCGTCATGACGTCAAGTGGCGACCGCATATCTCAACGTTGCGCTCAATTGACATCATGACCCAAGTATGTTTTGGGGGTACATACTTCGGTCCCCAACATATCTTGGACCCGGCGAATAACTCCTCTTAGGCTTGGCATACCGTGGCCGCCATGTTGGCGATTTGGGACTATCCCAAATCATGGGCTCACTTGGCGACCCTGCCATTCCCAATACCGGAGGAGTTGGGCGACGCCCAAAAGATATGTTGGACCAATATGACTTGATACGAATCCTATGGCACACTCCGGTCCGAGTCGGGCATGTGCCTCATTTGCCCCAACCATGAGTGTGCGCAATTTTGGCCATTTTGAGCAATTTTCCACTTTCGCTGCCCGCCGTGCACTATGTTCTAACCCTCGTGCACGCCGGACGCATGGACCAATGGACCATATACGACATGGGTGTTATGGGTAATGGTCCCCATGGTCCACACACCACGTGGGCGAAGCGGAGCCGCCTTCGTTAAGGCGCTAGGCCAATTTGGGTATGGGCAATTTTGCCATTTTTGCATTTCTGGACCCAATTGGGATCGTCACCACGCCAAGCAGCATGGTGATCTTTGAGAGCCAAAAGCATGGGAGTCTCCGTTGGACTCCCGGTGGATCGCGTATGGGATGGCGGATCCGATCTCCAAGCCGGCGTGGAGATATACTATTGGGAGCACACCGAATTTTGGCTCATTTCAAGCAGCCAAAATGACCCCATTTTGGGACCCCAATTTCCCCCTTCTGTGTGGTCAATTGGCGGCCCCAATTCTCTAAGCCCATAGGGAGCCTGGACCTAAATCCAAGTTGTACACTCAGATAGAAGTCCTAGGTCCTGCCTCCTACCCTGTGAGCCATTGGCCTTACCTTGGCCGAGCGAGCCGCGCGTGGGAATAACGCCAATTTTGGTGATTTTGGCATCATGACCCCACTTGACTCATCCGTGTTGCCCTGATGCCGGGACCTCAGAGGGAACCAGGTTGGGTGAGGGCTCCAGGGAGTTCGTACTCGAAGGGCACAGGGTCAGTTGCCTCGTCCCTACCTCTGGCGGGTCCGGACGAGGGGTCAATTTCGGGGATTTTTGAGTTAATTTCAGTTTGGGCTGAAACAGCCCATTTTCAGCTACCAACTCCTGGGTGATAATGGCGGGGCCATATCTCTGGCTCAGAGTGTAGTTGGGACTCGCCATTAATGGAGCATAGGGAGCCACTGTCGGTTGGCCGTGGACCCCCTTGGTTCCCAGGAACTCGCCTGTGGCTGGGCGGGACACCCCCCCTATCAGCAGGGTTTCAGGGTCCGGACTGAGCAGGGCATGGGTTGTGTTTGAGCCCCCGCCCCCATCAGCCACTGAGAGGGTCGGACCTGGGATTGGGATATGAGTTGGGACTGAGTGTCTATGGTCCTGTGATGCCCTTACCCCAGTCCAGTCTTAACCCCATGTGTACATATCCTGATGTGTTGCTGTACATACTTTCGTTCCCTCTTTGCAGAGTGGCAAGGATTCTGAAACGCTTTGTCACATGACACAGGCGTATTGATGCCCTTGTGAGCGTAGTGCCTTGCCTGCCTGCTCACCTGTGCGTGTCACCGCAGCGTCCCGTGGCCGGCCCCCCACGGGAACGCGTCAAAAGCGCTTCACCGCCGCGGGGTTACCCAGCCCTCGCGTGCCACTCGGGGCCACCAACCCCGAGCAGCGCGTCGCAGCAGCGGCGCAGCTCGCAGCTCGCAGCGCAGCGCAGCGTCTCGCAGCGCAGCGCAGCAGCTCGCAGCGCCACTCAGCGACAGCGCCGAGTTCGTCACGGAGCCAGCAGCGCCGTACAGAGCTTCGCCTTGACCGCGCAGCAGCCGTGAAAGAGGTGCACAGACCAGGACTCCTGCATCAGCCCCATCGGCCGACCCGGAGTCCCATCGGCCGACCAGCAAGGCCGCGTCAACCACCTCCACAACCACCGGCTGACCAGCACCAGCCGCACGCCCAATCCAGTGCTACAGCACCCTCCTCAACAACAACAACCAGTTCGTTGAGTTGAACGAGTGCACTTCAAGGACCTCAAGATCAACTACGCCCCCGCTGCCATGGTGAATTGGCAAGAAGCGGGTCGGAGGTGGCCGCAGCCCCACCCCCATGTGGCGCGCCTGCTGCGCGGATTGCTGTGGGACCAGCAGTACCGCTACAGCAATCCCCAGTGCGAAGGCGGCATGCCCGGGAGCTTCGAGCTCCGCGAGGACATGGGGGAGGATCGCCTGCGGGAAGTGGAGGAGTGGCTGCGGGCGGAAGGGTACGAGTACCGCTTCCGCCGCAAGCGCTGGAGGACGTGGACCCGGCCGGACAGGCCCGGCGAAGGGCTGCGCCCCGACGGGATTGAGGAGGACGAGGACCCCAACGCCTACCCTTCGGGCGCCTCGATCAACGTCTCCCTGTGGGACGTGATGGAGAAGAAGTTCCCGGAACCGGGGAACGAGCGCAGGCTGCAGGGCAGCAGCAGCGCGTCTCCGGCGACGGAGAAGCGGTCCGCCGGGGACAGGAAGCGGGACCGGAAGTGGCGGGAGTACCAGGAGTCCCTGGCCGCCGAAGCCGCCCAAGGCGCCAAGGGCGGAACGGCCGTAGCCGCCCATGGGGCAGCGACTGCCCAGGTCAACGGTGAGTTGGCGGCAGCCGACGAGGAAGCCCGCCTGACGCAGGAGGCCATTGCCTGCAAGGAGGCCGAGGTGAAGGCGCTGGAAGAGGCGCTTGCCCAAGAGAGGGCAAGGAGGGAGGCGGAGGAAAGGGCCCACGCCGAAGCGACGGCTAAGGCCCAGGAAGATGCCGCCAAGAAGGAAGCCATCGAGGCCGCGCGACGGAAGGTCGCTGAGGAGAAGGCCAAGACGGAGGCGGAGCTGGCAGCGTTGGAGGCGCAGAAGGCGCAGCTGCTGCAGGCCCGGGAAGCCGAGGCGGCTCGTGCTCGGGAAGAGGCCGAAGCGCGAGCTGCCGCAGCCACCGCCGCCGCAATGGAGGAGGCAGAGGCCAAACTCCGCCACGAGACTCCCCCGGGAGGATCGCGAGTGGAGACCCTTCGAAGGCTTTTCGAAGGGGACGCCTCCTCCAGGATGAAGCTGGATGAGGCGGACACGGGCAGCAGTGGGAGCGGTAGCACCACCGCCCGTCGACGGAGGAAGGGCAAGGGGAAGACCCCCGAGAGGCCGCGGAGGCCAGCGGGTGGGCACCCCCACGACAGTGACCCCTTCTTCACCGCCAGTGACGGGGATGAACGAGGCCGTCGACATCGCCAAGTGGTGGCTTGGACGGGCGGAGGCGGCGGAGACGTCCCCATGGAACCGGAAGGTGAGGATGAGGATCCCCCTCCTCCCTACCGGAGCTCGGAGTCCTCCGTGACCGAGACGCCCAGGTGGGGCGACATGGACGAGGATGACGACATGGAGTTCGGCATCACGAGGAAGCGCCCATCCTCGGACCCACCGAGGCGACCCGGCGGAGACCCACCGGGACCCCCTGGCGGAGGACCATCAGGACCCCCTGGAGGACGCCCACCAAGTGGACCCCCTGGAGGCGGACCACCGGGCGGGGGAGGACCCCCTGGACCGGGCGGACCCGGCGGAGGCCCTCCTGGAGGACCCCCTGGGGACCCCGACGACCCACCAGGGAACGGCGACCCGGATACCACCTGGCGGTGGATTGTCTACCTCGGCAGGAGGGTCTTTGCCCTCGAGTGCGAGGTAGACACGGGCAAGGTCGAGATGGCTCGCATCTCCGGGGTCGCCGCGCGCGCGCAGAAGGACCTGGACATCGCCAGGGCCGAGACCAGGTCGCTGACCAACGTCGTCAGCGGCCTGCAGGAGAGGCTGGATGCGCTGGAAGCCCGTGGGAGAGTCGGCAGCGACCACCCACCCCTGGAGTCTGGCTCGTCGGACGACGGCTGGGGACCCGGACCAGGTCCAGGCAGACCCCACGCCCCCGGCGGAGCCCCCAGGAGTCGCCCCAGCGCCAGTGCCCCCTCTCTCACCGCCCCCTCTCACCACAGCGCGGGCCGCCGCAACGAGCGCGTGCCGCCCGGCAGTGGCAGTGAGGAATGGCGTGATGAGTGGCTCAGCGCGGAGTACCGCAACCGCCGTGCTCCACCGCGGACACCGGTACGCCCCCGGCGCCCCGCACCACCACCTGGACCACCACCTGGCCCGGTGCCAATCCCAACAGCTGGAGGACGTTATGGTGGACTCAGGGACGAGGTCCCCAGAGGAGACATGGAGTGGGATGTCGGCGAAGGTGAGGACCTGGACCTGGACCTGGACCTGGAGGAGTTCGACATCAGCCCGCCGCGTGGTGTACAACGGGAGGCCGCTGAACTCAGCCGCCGGCGCCGTGATGAAGATGCGTACATGGAAAGAGTACGGCGTGAACATTTTGGTTCAGCGTACGTGGAGGAACCGCGGCGTAGCCACAGGGACTCCATGGAGGAGATGGACGTGGCGGCCGTGGGAGTCCGTGGGCGAGGCCGATGGGAACCTCGGTCGACCTCGCGGCCGGCGTTCATGGTCTCTAAGGCCGCGGACGCCGCCGTGTGGGAAGACTTGAAGGACATCAAGCCCCCCATGTACGATGGCAACCCCCTCAACCTCGACCGCTTCTTGGAGAAGCTGGACGATTGGGGGCTGACCGTCACTGAAGACCTACCTCCCGCGGATGCGGAGAGATATGTCTTCAAACGGTTCAGGTACCGCCTGCCGGAAGTGCTCGGCGAGCTATACTTCGTGGTGACCAAGGAGGGGAAAATCAAGACCCTCAAGGACGCCAAGAAGTGGCTCAACGAGCAGGAGCGGGTGGACGCTCCGCAGGTGGCTGCCAAGCGCTGGAAGTCCATCAAGCTTGAGCATGATGGACGGGAGATCCGCCTACGGGACTGGCGTGACTTCCGAGGGAAATACACCCTCTTCCGCCGCAATGTGGAGGATTGGAACGAGGGTGACGAGCAGGCTCGCCTGCTCTCCATGCTGCCGGAAGCATGGATCAAGAGGGTCACCAAGGAGGAATCCAAGAGGGCCAAGTCCAACCACACGGTCAAGATGATGCTCCCCAAGGAGTATCATACGAACGTTGTGTCTTGGGCGAAGAAGACAGTGGCCCGGGATGTCAAACGGCACTCCCTGCGGAACGCTCTTCTCATCACCGTCTCGGGCGATCGCGAGAAGACCGCGATGTGGCGCCTTGACGATTGTGAGTTGAGCGGCCAGACCATCCGTCTGCAGCCCATCCCGGCGCGGATGAGCTGCGACGAGATCCTGGAGTGGGTTGGCGAGGAAGTACTCAAGGAGTACCGAAACCTCCACCACACCCGCGGGTTGAGGCCCGGCGACCGCGACGTCAACTACGTTGGCGAGGGACCTGGCGGGGAATCTGCCATGGACCCAGCGGGAGCCGGCGGCGATGAGACTCTCGTCGACGATGACGACGACGATGAGCCCGCCGAAGTGGCCGTTTGTGCCTTCGTGGCCAAGAACCTGAACACGGGGAGCAAGCCGGGAAACTGGAAGCCCCTGCAGCAGGGTTGGAGGAAGCAGGAGAAGAGGGATCCTCGCCGCATTGGCGACCCTCCGCTGTCCTTTGGGGAGTTCATATGAGCTCACCCTCAGGGCTGTTTCGTGTGTTATGGGAGGAAGAAAGGCTTCAACCATGACCACCGAACATGCCCCGTCCACAAGGCCGACACGGAGGCTTACAAGAAGGCGCACGGGTCGAAGAAGCGTGCGCCCGCGGGTATCCGGGAAGCCAAAATGGAGGTCGACAAGGACGAGCTGGCCAAGCTGATGTCGTCGGTGGGGACCGAGTTGGCCAAGGAGATCCAGGAGATCAAGCGGAACTGGGTCCCCAGGTCGGACAACAAGAACAAGGAGAACAACCAGAATGACCAGAACAAGGACAAGGACAAGAAGGGTAAAGGAGGAGGTAAAGGGGGAAGAAAGAAGGGCGTCAACGACGTTGAGGCCGAGGAGAACACCCCCTCTTCCACAACCGACGCCCCCTAGCGGAGCCCCTGCAGCCAAGGGCCCCAGCTAGGGCGGTCGCAGGATGGTGACGTGGGAAGCGCCGATCCATCCCAGTCGGGAGTCGATAAGCACAAGGGGACTGCCGCGGGCGGAAGGCCCGGTCCGGCGCCCAGTCGCGGAGGCGGGGTGAGGGCAAGTGAAGGCACGAACCCTTGCACCCGTCCGTCCTTCGCGACCAAGAACGTGTTTGATGTACTACAGGATCTATCCGAGAGTATCGGAGGATCACCCGGACCGCAGCTGGATGCTGCAGATGGGCAGCCTGAGCCCATTGTCCACGACCTGCACCAGTCGCTTGTGGAGCTTCTGGAACGGCCGGAGATCCTGAGTTTGCACGCCGTGCGCCGTGTCGGTCGCGAGCGGCAGTTGCATCTTAAGGTCCGGGCCTTATGCGGGGAAGTGGAAAAGGTTTTCGACGTGTTGGTCGACACGGGAGCTCAAGTCAGCTTGGTCAAGGCTGGCCTGCTTCCGCCAGAGTGTCTTACCGACAGTCGGAAACCTGTCAGGCTGAAGGTGGCGAACGGCCAGTACATGGTGGGAGGCACGAAGGAAGCGGCCATTGGGCTGCAGTTCTTGAACCATCGGGAGCTGAGCCGCCCAGACCTCGGCAAGGAAATCCTCCTGCACGGTAGCTTCTACGAGGCCGAGATGGACTGGGACATGATCGTCGGGTACGACTTCATGATGGAGACGGACTCCGGCGTCCTCCCGGCCCAGGCCTCCATGACCCTGTACCAGGACGACCAGCTCTCGTGGCTTTCGTCACCTGAGCACCATGTGGAATGCCAATGGATCCACCCCGAACGCAATCAGCTCGAAGTGGCCGCGCTGGACACTGAGCCCACTGGGCCAGCGAATCAGGAGTACGGCGTAAGGCCGGAAGTGGCGAACCGAGTGGTTGCGGACCTGGGAGCGTCGGATCTGGCCCTGGATGCGTTCTCTTCAGGAACCTCCGCCCATCTTCGGGTATGTGAGAAGTACTGGAGCGCACAGGACTCTGCGTGGAAGAAGCACTAGGGTCCGCATCAGGGCTTGATGTGGATCCATTTCCCCCGTTGGGACATTCCAAGAGCGATAGCGAAGATTCGCAAGGACCGCTCCAAGGCAGTGCTGGTTGTTCCTATGGGATGCACCGAGGAGGAAAGTACCCGACATTGGGTAGCCTCATTGACCAACATGACCTTAAACAAGGTCGTCCTACCGGCTGGAGAGAGTGTCTATCAGGACGCTAAGGGACAGCCCATGCCACCCCAGAGATGGCCAACAGAATTCCACTATGTGGATGGGGGCCTTGATCAGGCCGACACCACGGACTTCGTGTGTGTCAACCGTATCATAGCAGAGCCTTGGAGGCAGTGCTTTGCGGTTCCCCCTGTTGACATCGAAGAATCGGACTCCGAAGACCCCCTCACTGAAGAGGAGTGGGATCTGGTTCAGGGGTATATGGATCAGGCCTTTCACGACTGGGGGAACCAGCGTGAGGGCAAAGGCCAGGACAAAGCCTGGTGGGAAGTGGACTCAATCGTCTCCGGTTCCTATGACGGGAATACCTTCGTACAGAGGGTGCTGGATCACATGTCCAGCCAAGACGAGCCGCCTGGCGGTAACCCACCCACCTACGGCGATCTGTTCCGAGGCAAGACCAGGGATGGCCCTTTGGGCCACCTGGGAAGACCACCTGAGCCGAAAGCGAGCGGGGTCGCTACCCCTCAAGTAAGCTCCGTGGTTCAAGTGCCCGGCAAAGCCAAGGCGGAGTCCGATGACTGCCCCAAGATCCAGGCGTTGAGGGCCAGGCTGAAGCAGAAGTAGGGCGAGACCTTCTTCAGCGGAAAGCCTGTGTTTCCCCCACCGGTGCGTGGACCGTATGGCGAGGCCAAGATACGACTGAAGCAGGACCCCCGTGTGTATCGACACCGGGAGTTCGCCCTGAGGGGCGAGAGGAAAGAGGCCATGGAGAAGATCCTCCGTGACTTCATCCAGAGAGGCTGGCTTGAGCCGTGCCACTCCGAGTGGGCCTCTCCTTGCTTCGTCGTCCCCAAGAAGGTTGCTGGTGAGTGGCGGCTCGTGGTCGACTACCGCGGCCTGAACGCCCAAACGCAGCACGACAGCTATACGCTGCCCCTCATTGAGGACATGCTGCAAAAGCAACACCGGCGGAGGATCTTCACGGTGATTGACCTGAAACATCGTTATCATCAGATGCCTCTCGCCGAAGAGTCCCGTGCCTGCACAGCCATGAGCACCCCACTTGGACCTCTCCAGTGGAAGGTGATGCCTATGGGCGTTACCAACGGCAATGCGGCTTTTCAGCGGATGCTGGAGAACATGCTTGAGCCGGTGCGCGACTGTGCGGACCTCTTCGTGGACGACGTGATCATCGCGTCCGGGGACCCCAGCATGAGCTACGAGGAGCTCCTGGAGGCACACGAGAGGGACGTCACTCGAGTGCTGGACCTTCTGGTTCGGCACAAGCTCACGGGCAGCAGTGACAAGGCCACCATTGCGGTAAGCGAGGTGGTCTTCGCTGGCCACGTAGTTGGGAACGGGCAGCGCAAGCCCATACCTGGCAAGGTGGCTGCGATTGAGCACTGGGAAAAGCCCAAAACGGTCTCTGAGCTACGGGCGTATCTAGGGTTCTGCAACTACTACTCGGGGTATATCAAAATGTATGCCGAGTATGCAGCCCCCATGACGACCATGCTCAAGGGCAACCGAGAGGAGACCAAGAAGGGGTCCAAGAAGGCTTTGGTCTGGACTGAAGAGTCTGACCGTGCCTTTGAGGGGATGAAGCAGGCGCTGCTATCCGCAATGGGTCTGCACCTCGTGGATCCCGACCGAGGGTTCGTCCTGCGCACCGACGTTTCCGACTACGCCATTGGCGCTGTGTTGGAGCAAGTGCTTGACGATGGGAGGCACGTGCCCGTGGCCTTCTGGAGCCGAGTCCTGGCGGAAGGCCAGAGACGGACGTGGACGCCCCGTGAAAAGGAGGCGTATGCCATTGTCATGGCTCTCAGGAAATGGGCTGGGTACATAGCCCTCCATCCCGTCACCGTCTGCACCGACCATCAGAGTCTGCAGTCGTGGCACAAGGAGCACGTGGACACCCCCTCGGGTCCCGCCTCCCGACGGGCAAGATGGCACGAGACCTTGGCCAAGTTCGACCTTACGGTTGTTTATATTCCTGGAAAGGATAACACCGTGGCGGACTGTCTCAGTAGGTGGGCCTATCCCGCCAGCAAGGGCATGCAGGATATCTCTGCCCATGGCGATGAGGCCGAGACCGCTGAAGCCAAGAGGATCATTGAAATGGAGCGCCTGATGGAGGAGGAGGGTGCCAAATGCTTCGTCGTCATGGCCGCAGATGCCCCCCCCGCTTCGAGGGTGAGCAGAACGGTCAGTGTACTCGCCCCTGTGGGTGCCGCGGGCGGAAGGCCCGGTCCGGCACCCCCTGTGGGAACTGAGTCCGACAAGCACCTCTTCCCGGAGTCTTGCCTCCAGGACGCCTGGACCGACGATTACGCCAAGTCTGAGGCCTTTGCGGCCGAGTATAGGGCTGTGACCGACCCTGACGACGGGCAGAAGTGGCCAAAGGGGCTGACCGAGGAAGATGGCAAGCTCTACCGGAATGGTAAGCTGCTAGTCCCGGAGTCCCGGGTGCTCGAGCTGTGTGAAGCTTGGCACCACCACATGCTGCACCCAGGGGTCAAGAAGCAAGCTCTTGACATGCAGCGTCGGTTCGAGATCGACCATATCGTTCTCTACACCGCCATCAAGAAGGTCAGGAAGGGTTGTTCGGTCTGTCAGGCCTGCAATCCCGATAACCGGAACGTCAAGGGGGAACCCCAATGGACCCCGGTTCCTGACCAGCCCATGGAGAGCGTGGCCATGGACGTCTTCTCCATGCCCGAAGTACACATTGGCAAGGAGACCTTTGACTGTGTGGTTCTCTGTGTGGACCGCCACAGCGGCTACGTTGTAGCCGTTCCGGCACGCAAAAAGGGGTTGCTTGCCAAGGAGGTGGCAGTCATGATGATTCGTCATTGGCTGACCGTCTTTGACATCCCCCGCACCATTTGCAGTGACCGAGGGCCCCAGTTTACTGGTGGCTGGTTCAAGGCTTTGTGTTCCCTCGTGGGGATACGTCATGCCAAGAGCGTGGCCTATCTCAGCCGGTCTAACGGCCGTGCTGAGGTGGCTGGACGGCAGCTGTTCGAGAAGCTGCGCAAGATCCACATCACCAATCCACGTCGGAACTGGTTCGAGGAGATGTGGCCTGCTCTGAAGGCCCATCATGACACCCCCACTCCGGGCGGTTTGTCCCCTCACCAGATTCTCTTCGGCAGGGACCCCCTGGGTAGGGGACTTCCCTTGTCTGGTGATGGCATGGCTATGGATGCCAAGGAGTTCTTCGCGCGGCAAGAGCAAACGGCGCGGGACATCCGCCAGCAGCTTGAGAAGGAGCATGCTGAGCGTCAGAAGTCCGCCCCGAGCTCGACAGCGCAGAAGTTCAGGGTGGGAGACCCGGTGTGGGTGATCAGACCCCGCCCCATGGGCACCCACCGCACCAAAACCTGGTTCACACCCGGCGAGGTGGTCCGCAGGATTGGTGAGGACACCTACCGCATCAAGGTGGGTCACGGACAGTTCCGGGAGCGCCACGAGAGTCAACTCCGTGTGCGGGAACCCGACCTCCGTGGCCGACATGTGTCCCTGGACTACGCCAAACATGAGGCCGATTCGGACGACGACTATGCTGAGCAGGACGACTATACTGTCGAGAAGATCCTGGCTCAGCGTCCGAAGGCCTCGGCACCCGGAGGTCCGGAGTTCAAGGTTCGTTGGCGAGGCTATGGGCCGTCCCACGACACCTGGGAACCCGTCTCCTCGTTTGTGCCGCGGGTCAATACTCCCTTCATGGAGTACATCCGCAAGCACAAGACCAAGATCCACGTTTCGGACTTGGCAGCACTCACCCGGGCGATTGCAGCCAGGGGTGCCTGATCAGCGCCCTGGGCTCTCCCCTGATGTGTTGTGAGCGCTTGTGAGGCCGACGAATCGTCCCTTACTTGCTTGCTCTCTTCCATCTTTCGGTGACAGAGTGGCCATATACCCCCCCCTGCTGAATCCAGAGGAGGATGGCCCCTCTCTTCTTCTACTCGTCACTCCCCCCCCTGCTGAATCCTTGTGAACCAGGTAGGGCGACTGACCTTCATAATTCTGAGCTCTTGGGGCCTTGAAGCCCATACGACGTTGCGGAACGGATGCCGCTGTCATCGGCATTGCGATTTTTTTGGTGTGTGGTCTGGTTCCATGGCATTTGCGGAATCCAGACCAGTCGACGTGTGTCTCGAGACTATATATGCCTGAACTCAGGCGTTATCCTGTCCATCCTCCTGCATCTGCCTTATCCTGACCGTGGCGTGGTTTGGCACTCTGTTCTGAGTGTGTTTACACGCCTATTTACCGAAATTGTTGCTTGTTTTTCTGCCCTCCAGGATATGTGCATCTGTATGTTAAGTGTCATCAGCCCATCGCTGAGGGATGGACTGTTTTTCACCACGAATCGGGATACAGAGGCGCCTTGAGTCGCCGTGTACATATCCTTACAGCCTGGTCCAGCCTGGACCAGTACTTGATTACAGATTGTACTGTTTGAGTGCCCGTGATACCGTGTTGCCCTATTCGCTGTGATGTGTGGAGATCCTGATGGCGCCAGGCGGGAAGCCCAGTTGCCTGACTACACTCCCAGCGGTCCGCCACTGTCAGTCCCAGTGTGAGCCTACCGATTTGCAGACGCACTTGCATTCGGATGGCGGCCTCCGGTGCTCCTGACCTCGGTCAGTCTGCCTGGGAAACTGGTGGTTTGAGGAGTCGACGCCTCCGCCCACACTGCATGAGGACTCCCTCATGTATGGCCTTCGTGGCAGTAGGGCGAGGGAAAGGACGGCCTTGATGCCCGATCCCTTCAGGAGGAGTTCCCTTACGATTTGGGGTTCGTAAGGAGTTCGACTATGGCACTCTGGACTCGCGTCGTATGGATATGGACATGGTGCGCCCGAGGAAGGACCCGTGGGGACTCTCCCCAGTCGGCGGGCCTTGGGAAGCTTGGGGTAGCCTGATGGATCTTTGTGGTCGCTCTCGACTTGTGGGGCCACCTCGGCCGTCGTGTGACGCCTATGTTGGCCGTGTATGCCACTGCCACTGTGGTGGTGACCGTAGCAGCCGGCACCCGGTGCGCCTGGTATGGGTTAACGGGTCCTTTGGATGCCGAACAATCGCCGCCAGGACCCGGGACTTGATACTTGATACTGTACATGTGCTACGAGCTGTTGGAGCAGCATACCTGTCCCACTGTGGGATACCTATCTTACTGTGACTTACTGAAGTGAGGATGTGACACACCCCCCCCTTTCAGGGAGTGGTCCTGGGTACCCGCTGCCATGCGTGGGTGTTATCGAGCCCCCCCAGGGTTTGCTCTAAGGAGGGGGGTGAAGCGGTACCCAGAACCCCATGGCCAGGTTACGGCATACAACCGGTCTCCGGTCCACTAACCCCATGTACGGCGTGTTCCGTGCCGTGAAGCCCCGCATCGGCAACCGATGCACCGCCAGCGGAGATTTGTGTATCAGAATATCAGGAATCAACAGGGTTTTATTTTCATATTGTTTCCGTCAATTTTCACGCTTCCGTTCTGATGTTCACTGTTTTGACTGCTGGCGGTTGGTTCGCGACTTTACCGTAACCGCCAGTTTAACTGTTTATAATGGAAATTTTAACGCTATCCGCGACGAAGGCTCCAAAGTCGCCAGGAACTGCATGGATGCTTCCGCAATTTTCATAATTAAGACTCGCAACCTTAATCCGAATTTTTCAGGATGTCGAAATCGGATTTTCGACTTCGACATCCCCGCACTTGATTTGACCTCCTTCGAGTGGACCTACGTGCTTCCCTATACACGAATCAACTTCCCTTTTATCCTGCCCTCCATTTGTCTTAAAGATATGGGCAAAAAAAAGTTGATTCGTGAGGCCACTTGTGAAGGTCATATCTCGTGTTGCTTGCGAGGATTTACGATAAGGAAACGTGGGATGTATTCACAATACTCCCGACGTAATTTAGGAAGCATTATATGCCTTGCGTTTCCACACGTGCGCGCTAGTGTAATGGATCATGGCCAAGAGGGTAGAGTTTGCGTTATAACTCTTTGGCCATGACATTGCGTGCGTTAAGATAACTTTCGAGTGTAGCGCGCAAGTGTTGGTGTTGCATAGGAACTCTCCTTGAGTTCCTATGAGCGATTGACACAAAGTTATGCCCTTGGAGGGGCATGATATATCGTGGTGGGAGCTACATTTTTGGGCAATATGTGGTATGTGCCATGTGTTGTGTTGCGTGCCCATTTGGCGGGCCCATTACTCCAAGCCAAGCCCGCCAATGGACCTCATATTGTGCAAGCCCCTTCTCCATACTCCCTACAGTCAATTGCAAGCCTAACCTTCGTGAAGGGAAGCTTGTGTGGTGATCCCGAAGCGATGCGTTGGGAGCAAGGTGTGTATTTTGCAATTTTCCATATTTTCATGTGCCCACTTGGGAAGTAGCGCTCGTAACCTTTCAAGGCGCCCCAAGTGGAGCACATATGTGGGATCGAAGGTCATTGGTGTCAAGTCATTGTGTGTAGAAGGATTAAGTGATTGCACGATCCAAGCCAAAGATATTATAATATAATTGTGCACCTTTCAATGCACTTTTGTGTGTCTTTGTGCCAATTTTGCCGTTTTTGGCTCGTCATGACGTCAAGTGGCGACCGCACATCTCAACGTTGCGCTCAATTGACATCATGACCCAAGTATGTTATGAGGGTACATACTTCGGTCCCCAACATATCTTGGACCCGGCGAATAACTCCTCTTAGGCTTGGCATACCGTGGCCGCCATGTTGGCGATTTGGGACTATCCCAAATCATGGGCTCACTTGGCGACCCTGCCATTCCCAATACCGGAGGAGTTGGGCGACGCCAAAAAGATATGTTGGACCAATATGACTTGATACGAATCCTATGGCACACTCCGGTCCGAGTCGGGCATGTGCCTCATTTGCCCCAACCATGAGTGTGCGCAATTTTGGCCATTTTGAGCAATTTTCCACTTTCGCTGCCCGCCGTGCACTATGTTCTAACCCTCGTGCACGCCGGACGCATGGACCAATGGACCATATACGACATGGGTGTTATGGGTAATGGTCCCCATGGTCCACACACCACGTGGGAGAAGCGGAGCCGCCTTCGTTAAGGCGCTAGGCCAATTTGAGTATGGGCAATTTTGCCATTTTTGCATTTGTGGACCCAATTGGGATCGTCACCACGCCAAGCAGCATGGAGATCTTTGAGAGCCAAGAGCATGGGAGTCTCAGTTGGACTCTTGGTGGATCGCGTATGGGATGGCGGATCCGATCTCCAAGCCGGCGTGGAGATATACTATTGAGAGCACACCGAATTTTGGCTCATTTCAAGCAGCCAAAATGACCCCATTTTGGGACCCCAATTTCCCCCTTCCGTGTGGTCAATTGGCGGCCCCAATTCTCTAAGCCCATAGGGAGCCTGGACCTAAATCCAAGTTGTACACTCAGATATAAGTCCTAGGTCCTGCCTCCAACCCTGTGAGCCATTGGCCTTACCTTGGCCGAGCGAGCCGCGCGTGGGAATAACGCCAATTTTGGTGATTTTGGCATCATGACCCCACTTGACTCATCCGTGTTGCCCTGATGCCGGGACCTCAGAGGGAACCAGGTTGGGTGAGGGCTCCAGGGAGTTCGTACTCGAAGGGCACAGGGTCAGTTGCTTTGTCCCTACCTCTGGCGGGTCCGAACGAGGGGTCAATTTTGGGGATTTTTGAGTTAATTTCAGTTTGGGCTGAAACAGCCCATTTTCAGCTACCAACTCCTGGGTGATAATGGCGGGGCCATATCTCTGGCTCAGAGTGGAGTTGGGACTCGCCATTAATGGAGCATAGGGAGCCACCGTCGGTTGGCCGTGGACCCCCTTGGTTCCCAGGAACTCGCCTGTGGCTGGGCGAGACACCTCCCCTATTGGCAGGGTTTCAGGGTCCGGACTGAGCAGGGCATGGGTTGTGTTTGAGCCCCCGCCCCCATCAGCCACTGAGAGGGTCGGACCTGGGATTGGGATATGAGTTGGGACTGAGTGTCTATGGTCCTGTGATGCCCTTACCCCAGTCCAGTCTTAACCCCATGTGTACATATCCTGATGTGTTGCTGTACATACTTTCGTTTCCTCTTTGCAGAGTGGCAAGGATTCTGAAACGCTTTGTCACATGACACAGGCGTATTGATGCCCTTGTGAGCGTAGTGCCTTGCCTGCCTGCTCACCTGTGCGTGTCACCGCAGCGTCCCGTGGCCGGCCCCCCACGGGAACGCGTCAGTACGCGTGCTTTCGTAAAGTGGCACCTTTCGCCCTACCCGTTGAAGTTTTCGCTCTGGTCCACTGCCACCACACACCCACACTGCTATTGCACCCCCCGCCACCCCCGCGCGCACGCGCTCGCTCGCCTCGTCTCGTCAAGCCAAGGCATGGCTGGCTTGGCTTGGCATGGTATGGTATGGCTTGGTGTGAGAGCCAGGTGCTTTCATAATGAAGTGTGGTGATACTTGCCGACACAATATCTCAAAATTGAATTCGGGACTTTCTGTTAAGTTATTGCAGCCCCCCCTTCAGCGTTCCGGGAAGGCATTAGAAGAAAGTTTAGAAGGGGCATGTTCCATATTTTTGCAAAAAAGTTTCATTTTGGTACGCCACATTTATTGGATTTTCAGGTTGCTGCGTGGTGGTTGGCTAGGCTGTACGCGTGCTTTCGTAAAGTGGCACCTTTCCCCCTACCCGTTGAAGTTTTCGCTCTGGTCCACTGCCACCACACACCCACACTGCCATTGCACCCCCCGCCACCCCCGCGCGCGCGCGCTCGCTCGCCTCGTCTCGTCAAGCCAAGGCATGGCTGGCTTGGCTTGGCATGGTATGGTATGGCTTGGTGTGAGAGCCAGGTGCTTTCATAATGAAGTGTGGTGATACTTGCCGACACAATATCTGAAAATTGAATTCGGGACTTTCTGTCAAGTTATTGCAGCTCCCCCTTCAGCGTTCCGGGAAGGCATTAGAAGAAAATTTAGAAGGGGCATGTTCCATATTTTTGCAAAAAAGTTTCATTTTGGTACGCCACATTTCTTGGATTTTCAGGTTGCTGCGTGGTGGTTGGCTAGGCTGTACGCGTGCTTTCGTAAAGTGGCACCTTTCGCCCTACCCGTTGAAGTTTTCGCTCTGGTCCACTGCCACCACACACCCACACTGCCATTGCACCCCCCGCCACCCCCGCGCGCGCGCGCTCGCTCGCCTCGTCTCGTCAAGCCAAGGCATGGCTGGCTTGGCTTGGCATGGTATGGTATCGCTTGGTGTGAGAGCCAGGTGCTTTCATAATGAAGTGTGGTGATACTTGCCGACACAATATCTCAAAATTGAATTCGGGACTTTCTGTCAAGTTATTGCAGCTCCCCCTTCAGCGTTCCGGGAAGGCATTAGAAGAAAATTTAGAAGGGGCATGTTCCATATTTTTGCAAAAAAGTTTCATTTTGGTACGCCACATTTATTGGATTTTCAGGTTGCTGCGTGGTGGTTGGCTAGGCTGTACGCGTGCTTTCGTAAAGTGGCACCTTTCGCCCTACCCGTTGAAGTTTTCGCTCTGGTCCACTGCCACCACACACCCACACTGCCATTGCACCCCCCGCCACCCCCGCGCGCGCGCGCTCGCTCGCCTCGTCTCGTCAAGCCAAGGCATGGCTGGCTTGGCTTGGCATGGTATGGTATGGCTTGGTGTGAGAGCCAGGTGCTTTCATAATGAAGTGCGGTGATACTTGCCGACACAATATCTCAAAATTGAATTCGGGACTTTCTGTCAAGTTATTGCAGCTCCCCCTTCAGCGTTCCGGGAAGGCATTAGGCGACAATTTAGAAGGGGCATGTTCCATATTTTTGCAAAAAAGTTTCATTTTGGTACGCCACATTTATTGGATTTTCAGGTTGCTGCGTGGTGGTTGGCTAGGCTGTACGCGTGCTTTCGTAAAGTGGCACCTTTCGCCCTACCCGTTGAAGTTTTCGCTCTGGTCCACTGCCACCACACACCCACACTGCCATTGCCCCACCCGCCACCCCCGCGCGCGCGCGCTCGCTCGCCTCGTCTCGTCAAGCCAAGGCATGGCTGGCTTGGCTTGGCATGGTATGGTATGGCTTGGTGTGAGAGCCAGGTGCTTTCATAATGAAGTGTGGTGATACTTGCCGACACAATATCTCAAAATTGAATTCGGGACTTTCTGTCAAGTTATTGCAGCTCTCCCTTCAGCGTTCCGGGAAGGCATTAGAAGAAAATTTAGAAGGGGCATGTTCCATATTTTTGCAAAAAAGTTTCATTTTGGTACGCCACATTTATTGGATTTTCAGGTTGCTGCGTGGTGGTTGGCTAGGCTGTACGCGTGCTTTCGTAAAGTGGCACCTTTCGCCCTACCCGTTGAAGTTTTCGCTCTGGTCCACTGCCACCACACACCCACACTGCCATTGCCCCACCCGCCACCCCCGCGCGCGCGCGCTTGCTCGCCTCGTCTCGTCAAGCCAAGGCATGGCTGGCTTGGCTTGGCATGGTATGGTATGGCTTGGTGTGAGAGCCAGGTGCTTTCATAATGAAGTGTGGTGATACTTGCCGACACAATATCTCAAAATTGAATTCGGGACTTTCTGTCAAGTTATTGCAGCTCCCCCTTCAGCGTTCCGGGAAGGCATTAGAAGAAAATTTAGAAGGGGCATGTTCCATATTTTTGCAAAAAAGTTTTATTTTGGTACGCCACATTTATTGGATTTTCAGGTTGCTGCGTGGTGGTTGGCTAGGCTGTACGCGTGCTTTCGTAAAGTGGCACCTTTGGCCCTACCCGTTGAAGTTTTCGCTCTGGTCCACTGCCACCACACACCCACACTGCCATTGCACCCCCCGCCACCCCCGCGCGCGCGCGCTCGCTCGCCTCGTCTCGTCAAGCCAAGGCATGGCTGGCTTGGCTTGGCATGGTATGGTATGGCTTGGTGTGAGAGCCAGGTGCTTTCATAATGAAGTGTGGTGATACTTGCCGACACAATATCTCAAAATTGAATTCGGGACTTTCTGTCAAGTTATTGCAGCTCCCCCTTCAGCGTTCCGGGAAGGCATTAGAAGAAAATTTAGAAGGGGCATGTTCCATATTTTTGCAAAAAAGTTTTCATTTTGGTACGCCACATTTATTGGATTTTCAGGTTGCTGCGTGGTGGTTGGCTAGGCTGTACGCGTGCTTTCGTTAAGTGGCACCTTTCGCCCTACCCGTTGAAGTTTTCGCTCTGGTCCACTGCCACCACACACCCACACTGCCATTGCACCCCCCGCCACCCCCGCGCGCGCGCGCTCGCTCGCCTCGTCTCGTCAAGCCAAGGCATGGCTGGCTTGGCTTGGCATGGTATGGTATGGCTTGGTGTGAGAGCCAGGTGCTTTCATAATGAAGTGTGGTGATACTTGCCGACACAATATCTCAAAATTGAATTCGGGACTTTCTGTCAAGTTATTGCAGCTCCCCCTTCAGCGTTCCGGGAAGGCATTAGAAGAAAATTTAGAAGGGGCATGTTCCATATTTTTGCAAAAAAGTTTCATTTTGGTACGCCACATTTATTGGATCTTCAGGTTGCTGCGTGGTGGTTGGCTAGGCTGTACGCGTGCTTTCGTAAAGTGGCACCTTTGGCCCTACCCGTTGAAGTTTTCGCTCTGGTCCACTGCCACCACACACCCACACTGCCATTGCACCCCCCGCCACCCCCGCGCGCGCGCGCTCGCTCGCCTCGTCTCGTCAAGCCAAGGCATGGCTGGCTTGGCTTGGCATGGTATGGTATGGCTTGGTGTGAGAGCCAGGTGCTTTCATAATGAAGTGTGGTGATACTTGCCGACACAATATCTCAAAATTGAATTCGGGACTTTCTGTCAAGTTATTGCAGCTCCCCCTTCAGCGTTCCGGGAAGGCATTAGAAGAAAATTTAGAAGGGGCATGTTCCATATTTTTGCAAAAAAGTTTCATTTTGGTACGCCACATTTATTGGATTTTCAGGTTGCTGCGTGGTGGTTGGCTAGGCTGTACGCGTGCTTTCGTAAAGTGGCACCTTTCGCCCTACCCGTTGAAGTTTTCGCTCTGGTCCACTGCCACCACACACCCACGCTGCCATTGCACCCCCCGCCACCCCCGCGCGCGCGCGCTCGCTCGCCTCGTCTCGTCAAGCCAAGGCATGGCTGGCTTGGCTTGGCATGGTATGGTATGGCTTGGTGTGAGAGCCAGGTGCTTTCATAATGAAGTGTGGTGATACTTGCCGACACAATATCTCAAAATTGAATTCGGGACTTTCTGTCAAGTTATTGCAGCTCCCCCTTCAGCGTTCCGGGAAGGCATTAGAAGAAAATTTGGAAGGGGCATGTTCCATATTTTTGCAAAAAAGTTTCATTTTGGTACGCCACATTTATTGGATTTTCAGGTTGCTGCGTGGTGGTTGGCTAGGCTGTACGCGTGCTTTCGTAAAGTGGCACCTTTCGCCCTACCCGTTGAAGTTTTCGCTCTGGTCCACTGCCACCACACACCCACACTGCCATTGCACCCCCCGCCACCCCCGCGCGCGCGCGCTCGCTCGCCTCGTCTCGTCAAGCCAAGGCATGGCTGGCTTGGCTTGGCATGGTATGGTATGGCTTGGTGTGAGAGCCAGGTGCTTTCATAATGAAGTGTGGTGATACTTGCCGACACAATATCTCAAAATTGAATTCGGGACTTTCTGTCAAGTTATTGCAGCTCCCCCTTCAGCGTTCCGGGAAGGCATTAGAAGAAAATTTAGAAGGGGCATGTTCCATATTTTTGCAAAAAAGTTTCATTTTGGTACGCCACATTTATTGGATTTTCAGGTTGCTGCGTGGTGGTTGGCTAGGCTGTACGCGTGCTTTCGTTAAGTGGCACCTTTCGCCCTACCCGTTGAAGTTTTCGCTCTGGTCCACTGCCACCACACACCCACACTGCCATTGCACCCCCCGCCACCCGCGCGCGCGCGCGCTCGCTCGCCTCGTCTCGTCAAGCCAAGGCATGGCTGGCTTGGCTTGGCATGGTATGGTATGGCTTGGTGTGAGAGCCAGGTGCTTTCATAATGAAGTGTGGTGATACTTGCCGACACAATATCTCAAAATTGAATTCGGGACTTTCTGTCAAGTTATTGCAGCTCCCCCTTCAGCGTTCCGGGAAGGCATTAGAAGAAAATTTAGAAGGGGCATGTTCCATATTTTTGCAAAAAAGTTTCATTTTGGTACGCCACATTTATTGGATTTTCAGGTTGCTGCGTGGTGGTTGGCTAGGCTGTACGCGTGCTTTCGTAAAGAGGCACCTTTCGCCCTACCCGTTGAAGTTTTCGCTCTGGTCCACTGCCACCACACACCCACACTGCCATTGCACCCCCCGCCACCCCCGCGCGCGCGCGCTCGCTCGCCTCGTCTCGTCAAGCCAAGGCATGGCTGGCTTGGCTTGGCATGGTATGGTATGGCTTGGTGTGAGAGCCAGGTGCTTTCATAATGAAGTGTGGTGATACTTGCCGACACAATATCTCAAAATTGAATTCGGGACTTTCTGTCAAGTTATTGCAGCTCCCCCTTCAGCGTTCCGGGAAGGCATTAGAAGAAAATTTAGAAGGGGCATGTTCCATATTTTTGCAAAAAAGTTTCATTTTGGTACGCCACATTTATTGGATTTTCAGGTTGCTGCGTGGTGGTTGGCTAGGCTGTACGCGTGCTTTCGTAAAGTGGCACCTTTCGCCCTACCCGTTGAAGTTTTCGCTCTGGTCCACTGCCACCACACACCCACACTGCCATTGCACCCCCCCCCACCCCCGCGCGCGCGCGCTCGCTCGCCTCGTCTCGTCAAGCCAAGGCATGGCTGGCTTGGCTTGGCATGGTATGGTATGGCTTGGTGTGAGAGCCAGGTGCTTTCATAATGAAGTGTGGTGATACTTGCCGACACAATATCTCAAAATTGAATTCGGGACTTTCTGTCAAGTTATTGCAGCTCCCCCTTCAGCGTTCCGGGAAGGCATTAGAAGAAAATTTAGAAGGGGCATGTTCCATATTTTTGCAAAAAAGTTTCATTTTGGTACGCCACATTTATTGGATCTTCAGGTTGCTGCGTGGTGGTTGGCTAGGCTGTACGCGTGCTTTCGTAAAGTGGCACCTTTGGCCCTACCCGTTGAAGTTTTCGCTCTGGTCCACTGCCACCACACACCCACACTGCCATTGCACCCCCCGCCACCCCCGCGCGCGCGCGCTCGCTCGCCTCGTCTCGTCAAGCCAAGGCATGGCTGGCTTGGCTTGGCATGGTATGGTATGGCTTGGTGTGAGAGCCAGGTGCTTTCATAATGAAGTGTGGTGATACTTGCCGACACAATATCTCAAAATTGAATTCGGGACTTTCTGTCAAGTTATTGCAGCTCCCCCTTCAGCGTTCCGGGAAGGCATTAGAAGAAAATTTAGAAGGGGCATGTTCCATATTTTTGCAAAAAAGTTTCATTTTGGTACGCCACATTTATTGGATTTTCAGGTTGCTGCGTGGTGGTTGGCTAGGCTGTACGCGTGCTTTCGTAAAGTGGCACCTTTCGCCCTACCCGTTGAAGTTTTCGCTCTGGTCCACTGCCACCACACACCCACGCTGCCATTGCACCCCCCGCCACCCCCGCGCGCGCGCGCTCGCTCGCCTCGTCTCGTCAAGCCAAGGCATGGCTGGCTTGGCTTGGCATGGTATGGTATGGCTTGGTGTGAGAGCCAGGTGCTTTCATAATGAAGTGTGGTGATACTTGCCGACACAATATCTCAAAATTGAATTCGGGACTTTCTGTCAAGTTATTGCAGCTCCCCCTTCAGCGTTCCGGGAAGGCATTAGAAGAAAATTTGGAAGGGGCATGTTCCATATTTTTGCAAAAAAGTTTCATTTTGGTACGCCACATTTATTGGATTTTCAGGTTGCTGCGTGGTGGTTGGCTAGGCTGTACGCGTGCTTTCGTAAAGTGGCACCTTTCGCCCTACCCGTTGAAGTTTTCGCTCTGGTCCACTGCCACCACACACCCACACTGCCATTGCACCCCCCGCCACCCCCGCGCGCGCGCGCTCGCTCGCCTCGTCTCGTCAAGCCAAGGCATGGCTGGCTTGGCTTGGCATGGTATGGTATGGCTTGGTGTGAGAGCCAGGTGCTTTCATAATGAAGTGTGGTGATACTTGCCGACACAATATCTCAAAATTGAATTCGGGACTTTCTGTCAAGTTATTGCAGCTCCCCCTTCAGCGTTCCGGGAAGGCATTAGAAGAAAATTTAGAAGGGGCATGTTCCATATTTTTGCAAAAAAGTTTCATTTTGGTACGCCACATTTATTGGATTTTCAGGTTGCTGCGTGGTGGTTGGCTAGGCTGTACGCGTGCTTTCGTTAAGTGGCACCTTTCGCCCTACCCGTTGAAGTTTTCGCTCTGGTCCACTGCCACCACACACCCACACTGCCATTGCACCCCCCGCCACCCGCGCGCGCGCGCGCTCGCTCGCCTCGTCTCGTCAAGCCAAGGCATGGCTGGCTTGGCTTGGCATGGTATGGTATGGCTTGGTGTGAGAGCCAGGTGCTTTCATAATGAAGTGTGGTGATACTTGCCGACACAATATCTCAAAATTGAATTCGGGACTTTCTGTCAAGTTATTGCAGCTCCCCCTTCAGCGTTCCGGGAAGGCATTAGAAGAAAATTTAGAAGGGGCATGTTCCATATTTTTGCAAAAAAGTTTCATTTTGGTACGCCACATTTATTGGATTTTCAGGTTGCTGCGTGGTGGTTGGCTAGGCTGTACGCGTGCTTTCGTAAAGAGGCACCTTTCGCCCTACCCGTTGAAGTTTTCGCTCTGGTCCACTGCCACCACACACCCACACTGCCATTGCACCCCCCGCCACCCCCGCGCGCGCGCGCTCGCTCGCCTCGTCTCGTCAAGCCAAGGCATGGCTGGCTTGGCTTGGCATGGTATGGTATGGCTTGGTGTGAGAGCCAGGTGCTTTCATAATGAAGTGTGGTGATACTTGCCGACACAATATCTCAAAATTGAATTCGGGACTTTCTGTCAAGTTATTGCAGCTCCCCCTTCAGCGTTCCGGGAAGGCATTAGAAGAAAATTTAGAAGGGGCATGTTCCATATTTTTGCAAAAAAGTTTCATTTTGGTACGCCACATTTATTGGATTTTCAGGTTGCTGCGTGGTGGTTGGCTAGGCTGTACGCGTGCTTTCGTAAAGTGGCACCTTTCGCCCTACCCGTTGAAGTTTTCGCTCTGGTCCACTGCCACCACACACCCACACTGCCATTGCACCCCCCCCCACCCCCGCGCGCGCGCGCTCGCTCGCCTCGTCTCGTCAAGCCAAGGCATGGCTGGCTTGGCTTGGCATGGTATGGTATGGCTTGGTGTGAGAGCCAGGTGCTTTCATAATGAAGTGTGGTGATACTTGCCGACACAATATCTCAAAATTGAATTCGGGACTTTCTGTCAAGTTATTGCAGCTCCCCCTTCAGCGTTCCGGGAAGGCATTAGAAGAAAATTTAGAAGGGGCATGTTCCATATTTTTGCAAAAAAGTTTCATTTTGGTACGCGACATTTATTGGATTTTCAGGTTGCTGCGTGGTGGTTGGCTAGGCTGTACGCGTGCTTTCGTAAAGTGGCACCTTTCGCCCTACCCGTTGAAGTTTTCGCTCTGGTCCACTGCCACCACACACCCACACTGCCATTGCACCCCCCGCCACCCCCGCGCGCGCGCGCTCGCTCGCCTCGTCTCGTCAAGCCAAGGCATGGCTGGCTTGGCTTGGCATGGTATGGTATGGCTTGGTGTGAGAGCCAGGTGCTTTCATAATGAAGTGTGGTGATACTTGCCGACACAATATCTCAAAATTGAATTCGGGACTTTCTGTCAAGTTATTGCAGCTCCCCCTTCAGCGTTCCGGGAAGGCATTAGAAGAAAATTTAGAAGGGGCATGTTCCATATTTTTGCAAAAAAGTTTCATTTTGGTACGCCACATTTATTGGATTTTCAGGTTGCTGCGTGGTGGTTGGCTAGGCTGTACGCGTGCTTTCGTAAAGTGGCACCTTTCGCCCTACCCGTTGAAGTTTTCGCTCTGGTCCACTGCCACCACACACCCACACTGCCATTGCACCCCCCGCCACCCCCGCGTGCGCGCGCTCGCTCGCCTCGTCTCGTCAAGCCAAGGCATGGCTGGCTTTGCTTGGCATGGTATGGTATGGCTTGGTGTGAGAGCCAGGTGCTTTCATAATGAAGTGCGGTGATACTTGCCGACACAATATCTCAAAATTGAATTCGGGACTTTCTGTCAAGTTATTGCAGCTCCCCCTTCAGCGTTCCGGGAAGGCATTAGGCGACAATTTAGAAGGGGCATGTTCCATATTTTTGCAAAAAAGTTTCATTTTGGTACGCCACATTTATTGGATTTTCAGGTTGCTGCGTGGTGGTTGGCTAGGCTGTACGCGTGCTTTCGTAAAGTGGCACCTTTCGCCCTACCCGTTGAAGTTTTCGCTCTGGTCCACTGCCACCACACACCCACACTGCCATTGCACCCCCCGCCACCCCCGCGCGCGCGCGCTCGCTCGCCTCGTCTCGTCAAGCCAAGGCATGGCTGGCTTGGCTTGGCATGGTATGGTATGGCTTGGTGTGAGAGCCAGGTGCTTTCATAATGAAGTGTGGTGATACTTGCCGACACAATATCTCAAAATTGAATTCGGGACTTTCTGTCAAGTTATTGCAGCTCCCCCTTCAGCGTTCCGGGAAGGCATTAGAAGAAAATTTAGAAGGGGCATGTTCCATATTTTTGCAAAAAAGTTTCATTTTGGTACGCCACATTTATTGGATTTTCAGGTTGCTGCGTGGTGGTTGGCTAGGCTGTACGCGTGCTTTCGTAAAGTGGCACCTTTCGCCCTACCCGTTGAAGTTTTTGCTCTGGTCCACTGCCACCACACACCCACACTGCCATTGCACCCCCCGCCACCCCCGCGCGCGCGCGCTCGCTCGCCTCGTCTCGTCAAGCCAAGGCATGGCTGGCTTGGCTTGGCATGGTATGGTATCGCTTGGTGTGAGAGCCAGGTGCTTTCATAATGAAGTGTGGTGATACTTGCCGACACAATATCTCAAAATTGAATTCGGGACTTTCTGTCAAGTTATTGCAGCTCCCCCTTCAGCGTTCCGGGAAGGCATTAGAAGAAAATTTAGAAGGGGCATGTTCCATATTTTTGCAAAAAAGTTTTCATTTTGGTACGCCACATTTATTGGATTTTCAGGTTGCTGCGTGGTGGTTGGCTAGGCTGTACGCGTGCTTTCGTTAAGTGGCACCTTTCGCCCTACCCGTTGAAGTTTTCGCTCTGGTCCACTGCCACCACACACCCACACTGCCATTGCACCCCCCGCCACCCCTGAGCGCGCGCGCTCGCTCGCCTCGTCTCGTCAAGCCAAGGCATGGCTGGCTTGGCTTGGCATGGTATGGTATGGCTTGGTGTGAGAGCCAGGTGCTTTCATAATGAAGTGTGGTGATACTTGCCGACACAATATCTCAAAATTGAATTCGGGACTTTCTGTCAAGTTATTGCAGCTCCCCCTTCAGCGTTCCGGGAAGGCATTAGAAGAAAATTTAGAAGGGGCATGTTCCATATTTTTGCAAAAAAGTTTCATTTTGGTACGCCACATTTATTGGATTTTCAGGTTGCTGCGTGGTGGTTGGCTAGGCTGTACGCGTGCTTTCGTAAAGTGGCACCTTTGGCCCTACCCGTTGAAGTTTTCGCTCTGGTCCACTGCCACCACACACCCACACTGCCATTGCACCCCCCGCCACCCCCGCGCGCGCGCGCTCGCTCGCCTCGTCTCGTCAAGCCAAGGCATGGCTGGCTTGGCTTGGCATGGTATGGTATGGCTTGGTGTGAGAGCCAGGTGCTTTCATAATGAAGTGTGGTGATACTTGCCGACACAATATCTCAAAATTGAATTCGGGACTTTCTGTCAAGTTATTGCAGCTCCCCCTTCAGCGTTCCGGGAAGGCATTAGAAGAAAATTTAGAAGGGGCATGTTCCATATTTTTGCAAAAAAGTTTCATTTTGGTACGCCACATTTATTGGATTTTCAGGTTGCTGCGTGGTGGTTGGCTAGGCTGTACGCGTGCTTTCGTAAAGTGGCACCTTTCGCCCTACCCGTTGAAGTTTTCGCTCTGGTCCACTGCCACCACACACCCACACTGCCATTGCACCCCCCGCCACCCCCGCGCGCGCGCGCTCGCTCGCCTCGTCTCGTCAAGCCAAGGCATGGCTGGCTTTGCTTGGCATGGTATGGTATGGCTTGGTGTGAGAGCCAGGTGCTTTCATAATGAAGTGCGGTGATACTTGCCGACACAATATCTCAAAATTGAATTCGGGACTTTCTGTCAAGTTATTGCAGCTCCCCCTTCAGCGTTCCGGGAAGGCATTAGGCGACAATTTAGAAGGGGCATGTTCCATATTTTTGCAAAAAAGTTTCATTTTGGTACGCCACATTTATTGGATTTTCAGGTTGCTGCGTGGTGGTTGGCTAGGCTGTACGCGTGCTTTCGTTAAGTGGCACCTTTCGCCCTACCCGTTGAAGTTTTCGCTCTGGTCCACTGCCACCACACACCCACACTGCCATTGCACCCCCCGCCACCCCCGCGCGCGCGCGCTCGCTCGCCTCGTCTCGTCAAGCCAAGGCATGGCTGGCTTGGCTTGGCATGGTATGGTATGGCTTGGTGTGAGAGCCAGGTGCTTTCATAATGAAGTGTGGTGATACTTGCCGACACAATATCTCAAAATTGAATTCGGGACTTTCTGTCAAGTTATTGCAGCTCCCCCTTCAGCGTTCCGGGAAGGCATTAGAAGAAAATTTAGAAGGGGCATGTTCCATATTTTTGCAAAAAAGTTTCATTTTGGTACGCCACATTTATTGGATTTTCAGGTGGCTGCGTGGTGGTTGGCTAGGCTGTACGCGTGCTTTCGTAAAGTGGCACCTTTCGCCCTACCCGTTGAAGTTTTCGCTCTGGTCCACTGCCACCACACACCCACACTGCCATTGCACCACCCGCCACCCCCGCGCGCGCGCGCTCGCTCGCCTCGTCTCGTCAAGCCAAGGCATGGCTGGCTTGGCTTGGCATGGTATGGTATGGCTTGGTGTGAGAGCCAGGTGCTTTCATAATGAAGTGTGGTGATACTTGCCGACACAATATCTCAAAATTGAATTCGGGACTTTCTGTCAAGTTATTGCAGCTCCCCCTTCAGCGTTCCGGGAAGGCATTAGAAGAAAATTTAGAAGGGGCATGTTCCATATTTTTGCAAAAAAGTTTCATTTTGGTACGCCACATTTATTGGATTTTCAGGTTGCTGCGTGGTGGTTGGCTAGGCTGTACGCGTGCTTTCGTAAAGTGGCACCTTTCGCCCTACCCGTTGAAGTTTTCGCTCTGGTCCACTGCCACCACACACCCACACTGCCATTGCACCCCCCGCCACCCCCGCGCGCGCGCGCTCGCTCGCCTCGTCTCGTCAAGCCAAGGCATGGCTGGCTTGGCTTGGCATGGTATGGTATGGCTTGGTGTGAGAGCCAGGTGCTTTCATAATGAAGTGTGGTGATACTTGCCGACACAATATCTCAAAATTGAATTCGGGACTTTCTGTCAAGTTATTGCAGCTCCCCCTTCAGCGTTCCGGGAAGGCATTAGAAGAAAATTTAGAAGGGGCATGTTCCATATTTTTGCAAAAAAGTTTTCATTTTGGTACGCCACATTTATTGGATTTTCAGGTTGCTGCGTGGTGGTTGGCTAGGCTGTACGCGTGCTTTCGTTAAGTGGCACCTTTCGCCCTACCCGTTGAAGTTTTCGCTCTGGTCCACTGCCACCACACACCCACACTGCCATTGCACCCCCCGCCACCCCCGCGCGCGCGCGCTCGCTCGCCTCGTCTCGTCAAGCCAAGGCATGGCTGGCTTGGCTTGGCATGGTATGGTATGGCTTGGTGTGAGAGCCAGGTGCTTTCATAATGAAATGTGGTGATACTTGCCGACACAATATCTCAAAATTGAATTCGGGACTTTCTGTCAAGTTATTGCAGCTCCCCCTTCAGCGTTCCGGGAAGGCATTAGAAGAAAATTTAGAAGGGGCATGTTCCATATTTTTGCAAAAAAGTTTCATTTTGGTACGCCACATTTATTGGATTTTCAGGTTGCTGCGTGGTGGTTGGCTAGGCTGTACGCGTGCTTTCGTAAAGTGGCACCTTTGGCCCTACCCGTTGAAGTTTTCGCTCTGGTCCACTGCCACCACACACCCACACTGCCATTGCGACCCCCGCCACCCCCGCGCGCGCGCGCTCGCTCGCCTCGTCTCGTCAAGCCAAGGCATGGCTGGCTTGGCTTGGCATGGTATGGTATGGCTTGGTGTGAGAGCCAGGTGCTTTCATAATGAAGTGTGGTGATACTTGCCGACACAATATCTCGAAATTGAATTCGGGACTTTCTGTCAAGTTATTGCAGCTCCCCCTTCAGCGTTCCGGGAAGGCATTAGAAGAAAATTTAGAAGGGGCATGTTCCATATTTTTGCAAAAAAGTTTCATTTTGGTACGCCACATTTATTGGATTTTCAGGTTGCTGCGTGGTGGTTGGCTAGGCTGTACGCGTGCTTTCGTAAAGTGGCACCTTTCGCCCTACCCGTTGAAGTTTTCGCTCTGGTCCACTGCCACCACACACCCACACTGCCATTGCACCCCCCGCCACCCCCGCGCGCGCGCGCTCGCTCGCCTCGTCTCGTCAAGCCAAGGCATGGCTGGCTTGGCTTGGCATGGTATGGTATGGCTTGGTGTGAGAGCCAGGTGCTTTCATAATGAAGTGTGGTGATACTTGCCGACACAATATCTCAAAATTGAATTCGGGACTTTCTGTCAAGTTATTGCAGCTCCCCCTTCAGCGTTCCGGGAAGGCATTAGAAGAAAATTTAGAAGGGGCATGTTCCATATTTTTGCAAAAAAGTTTCATTTTGGTACGCCACATTTATTGGATTTTCAGGTTGCTGCGTGGTGGTTGGCTAGGCTGTACGCGTGCTTTCGTAAAGTGGCACCTTTCGCCCTACCCGTTGAAGTTTTCGCTCTGGTCCACTGCCACCACACACCCACACTGCCATTGCACCCCCCGCCACCCCCGCGCGCGCGCGCTCCCTCGCCTCGTCTCGTCAAGCCAAGGCATGGCTGGCTTGGCTTGGCATGGTATGGTATGGCTTGGTGTGAGAGCCAGGTGCTTTCATAATGAAGTGTGGTGATACTTGCCGACACAATATCTCAAAATTGAATTCGGGACTTTCTGTCAAGTTATTGCAGCTCCCCCTTCAGCGTTCCGGGAAGGCATTAGAAGAAAATTTAGAAGGGGCATGTTCCATATTTTTGCAAAAAAGTTTCATTTTGGTACGCCACATTGATTGGATTTTCAGGTTGCTGCGTGGTGGTTGGCTAGGCTGTACGCGTGCTTTCGTGAAGTGGCACCTTTCGCCCTACCCGTTGAAGTTTTCGCTCTGGTCCACTGCCACCACACACCCACACTGCCATTGCACCCCCCGCCACCCCCGCGCGCGCGCGCTCGCTCGCCTCGTCTCGTCAAGCCAAGGCATGGCTGGCTTGGCTTGGCATGGTATGGTATGGCTTGGTGTGAGAGCCAGGTGCTTTCATAATGAAGTGTGGTGATACTTGCCGACACAATATCTCAAAATTGAATTCGGGACTTTCTGTCAAGTTATTGCAGCTCCCCCTTCAGCGTTCCGGGAAGGCATTAGAAGAAAATTTAGAAGGGGCATGTTCCATATTTTTGCAAAAAAGTTTCATTTTGGTACGCCACATTTATTGGATTTTCAGGTTGCTGCGTGGTGGTTGGCTAGGCTGTACGCGTGCTTTCGTAAAGTGGCACCTTTCGCCCTACCCGTTGAAGTTTTCGCTCTGGTCCACTGCCACCACACACCCACACTGCCATTGCACCCCCCGCCACCCCCGCGCGCGCGCGCTCGCTCGCCTCGTCTCGTCAAGCCAAGGCATGGCTGGCTTGGCTTGGCATGGTATGGTATGGCTTGGTGTGAGAGCCAGGTGCTTTCATAATGAAGTGTGGTGATACTTGCCGACACAATATCTCAAAATTGAATTCGGGACTTTCTGTCAAGTTATTGCAGCTCCCCCTTCAGCGTTCCGGGAAGGCATTAGAAGAAAATTTAGAAGGGGCATGTTCCATATTTTTGCAAAAAAGTTTCATTTTGGTACGCCACATTTATTGGATTTTCAGGTTGCTGCGTGGTGGTTGGCTAGGCTGTACGCGTGCTTTCGTGAAGTGGCACCTTTCGCCCTACCCGTTGAAGTTTTCGCTCTGGTCCACTGCCACCACACACCCACACTGCCATTGCACCCCCCGCCACCCCCGCGCGCGCGCGCTCGCTCGCCTCGTCTCGTCAAGCCAAGGCATGGCTGGCTTGGCTTGGCATGGTATGGTATGGCTTGGTGTGAGAGCCAGGTGCTTTCATAATGAAGTGTGGTGATACTTGCCGACACAATATCTCAAAATTGAATTCGGGACTTTCTGTCAAGTTATTGCAGCTCCCCCTTCAGCGTTCCGGGAAGGCATTAGAAGAAAATTTAGAAGGGGCATGTTCCATATTTTTGCAAAAAAGTTTCATTTTGGTACGCCACATTTATTGGATTTTCAGGTTGCTGCGTGGTGGTTGGCTAGGCTGTACGCGTGCTTTCGTAAAGTGGCACCTTTCGCCCTACCCGTTGAAGTTTTCGCTCTGGTCCACTGCCACCACACACCCACACTGCCATTGCACCCCCCGCCACCCCCGCGCGCGCGCGCTCGCTCGCCTCGTCTCGTCAAGCCAAGGCATGGCTGGCTTTGCTTGGCATGGTATGGTATGGCTTGGTGTGAGAGCCAGGTGCTTTCATAATGAAGTGCGGTGATACTTGCCGACACAATATCTCAAAATTGAATTCGGGACTTTCTGTCAAGTTATTGCAGCTCCCCCTTCAGCGTTCCGGGAAGGCATTAGGCGACAATTTAGAAGGGGCATGTTCCATATTTTTGCAAAAAAGTTTCATTTTGGTACGCCACATTTATTGGATTTTCAGGTTGCTGCGTGGTGGTTGGCTAGGCTGTACGCGTGCTTTCGTTAAGTGGCACCTTTCGCCCTACCCGTTGAAGTTTTCGCTCTGGTCCACTGCCACCACACACCCACACTGCCATTGCACCCCCCGCCACCCCCGCGCGCGCGCGCTCGCTCGCCTCGTCTCGTCAAGCCAAGGCATGGCTGGCTTGGCTTGGCATGGTATGGTATGGCTTGGTGTGAGAGCCAGGTGCTTTCATAATGAAGTGTGGTGATACTTGCCGACACAATATCTCAAAATTGAACTCGGGACTTTCTGTCAAGTTATTGCAGCTCCCCCTTCAGCGTTCCGGGAAGGCATTAGAAGAAAATTTAGAAGGGGCATGTTCCATATTTTTGCAAAAAAGTTTCATTTTGGTACGCCACATTTATTGGATTTTCAGGTTGCTGCGTGGTGGTTGGCTAGGCTGTACGCGTGCTTTCGTAAAGTGGCACCTTTCGCCCTACCCGTTGAAGTTTTCGCTCTGGTCCACTGCCACCACACACCGACACTGCCATTGCACCCCCCGCCACCCCCGCGCGCGCGCGCTCGCTCGCCTCGTCTCGTCAAGCCAAGGCATGGCTGGCTTGGCTTGGCATGGTATGGTATGGCTTGGTGTGAGAGCCAGGTGCTTTCATAATGAAGTGTGGTGATACTTGCCGACACAATATCTCAAAATTGAATTCGGGACTTTCTGTCAAGTTATTGCAGCTCCCCCTTCAGCGTTCCGGGAAGGCATTAGAAGAAAATTTAGAAGGGGCATCTTCCATATTTTTGCAAAAAAGTTTCATTTTGGTACGCCAAAATTTATTGGATTTTCAGGTTGCTGCGTGGTGGTTGGCTAGGCTGTACACGTGCTTTCGTAAAGTGGCACCTTTCGCCCTACCCGTTGAAGTTTTCGCTCTGGTCCACTGCCACCACACACCCACACTGCCATTGCACCCCCCGCCACCCCCGCGCGCGCGCGCTCGCTCGCCTCGTCTCGTCAAGCCAAGGCATGGCTGGCTTGGCTTGGCATGGTATGGTATGGCTTGGTGTGAGAGCCAGGTGCTTTCATAATGAAGGTGTGGTGATACTTGCCGACACAATATCTCAAAATTGAATTCGGGACTTTCTGTCAAGTTATTGCAGCTCCCCCTTCAGCGTTCCGGGAAGGCATTAGAAGAAAATTTAGAAGGGGCATGTTCCATATTTTTGCAAAAAAGTTTCATTTTGGTACGCCACATTTATTGGATTTTCAGGTTGCTGCGTGGTGGTGAAAGTGCTGCCCTGGGTCGTTGTGGGTGCCGGAGGGCTCGGGGCCGGCAAGACCAGTGGGGCAGGCACGCGAGGAGTCTTCCTGGATGTTGTTATTGGGGGTAGAACCAGAGACACGGACACCAACGGAGGCGAGAGCAGCGACAACAGAAGCAAGGTCCATGCTGATTGTGGTCCAGCAGAAAATCCCAGTCTATGAAGAAAATTGAGGGGAATTATTCTAAATACATCTGAGTGTCCAAAACTGGCTGAAAGAATTTAAATAATCCATTTATGTAAAAATGTTTGGCCGATCTGGCCCGCGAGCGCGCGTCAGCGGCAAATGGCGATTCCAGCTAAAATAGCGAAACGCGGTGGATTTACGGGGAATGGACCGCGGAATCAAATCCGGCATATCAGAAATATATAGGAAATATCCTGTGACTGAGCTGCGAGGCGGCAATTCCGCCGAAGCAAAGAAAATGACCAAAATGTAGCCAATCTGGGCAGAATGTCTGAAAATCTGAGCAGATGGGGCTAGCCGCACTTACACTCCCCCTCCAAAAACACACTGGGGTGTGTCGCTACGTCAACGAAGAACGTAGTGCGGGTAAGTCCCAGAAAAACATAGAAATGTAGCCTTGATGGGGCGAAATCTGCTTGATCTGACCTGATTTGGGCTAAATTGGCACTGAATCAGGCTGGATGAACCTGAAATGAGACAGAATGAGAAGTGACGAACAGTCCTCCGTGCAGTAAAACATTAGGTCAAGGGCTAAAAAGCATGTAAACGTATCGAGAATCGATACCAAACCATGCATTGGTTGAGAATGAGGTAGATTATTGGTGGATTGAGTGGGGGGATCAAGAATTGGAGTGACATCTCAGCGCTCTGGCACAGTTTCGCTGTCGCGGGTACGCTACGGTGTCCTCGCCGAACTCTACATCGTGTTATCCCGCTTTTCTCGTTCTGAAAAGTACAGCATGTGGCTCAGATTTGGCGCATCTGGTGGATGATCACAAGATTCAGCAAAAATGAGAATGAATTTGGGCAGAGCTTGAGGGGATTAAGCAATCACAGAGAGGTTAAACAAATACACATGTAGTCTACAGACCCTAAGTGAACCACCGAAGGTAGAGATGTTCTTCTGTTCACTTAGATCTAAACAGATCTTCAAGGAATGAGAGGAGATGATAAGGAAATCAATCTAAATTGTCCTAATATGAGTAAATTCCCTGAGATGAAGGTGAAATGAAGCGGAATGTTTACAACTGAAACTACCAACACCTTCGTTTAGACTAAAGTTAATATATATTGTCGTTTATTCAGCTCAATTGTGCTTTCCGGCACGCTGGTTCGCGAGCATCTAACAGATTCTATCAAAATGTGGATCATGTGATGATGCATCATGATGGGACATGCTGGCCCTGGATCCTTGGCATGTAACGCGCCGAAGGTTCGCTGAAGGCGCTTTACTGACAGTATATAACTGAGAGACACCGAATTTACAGTGGCGGTGGTGTCAATCGACTTGGACAAGGCCAATCTTTCGATGGAGTCCCACAAGACACTTGGATTCACCATTCTCGACAGTTTCTGGTCGAATTGAGCTCACATTGGCGTGTGCCAAAAATACAACGAAGCTTACGGACTTCAGAGGTTGCTGTTAGAAGTCCCTAGAGCTCCTAGATGAAGATTGTCTGAACAATTGACGTCTGGGTTTCGTACAACAGTGGCAGAATGATGGACAAACCTGAGAAATTCAAGGTAAATTTGAGGATCCTGGATCTGAATCTGGACTTTGGCGTTAGCATCACAGCAAATGAAGGTATGATCTGAGTTCCTGGCGTCGCCTCTAGGGCAGCCAGTACTACAGGGGTTGCCTGTAGGGGTGAATGTCGCTGGCCAGCGTTTTGATTATGTACATTTGCTTCCATCTGCACGAGTAGCCAAATTCCAAAGATGCACAGACCAACAGAGACAAGATTACCCCGAATCTGCCTGAATTAAGCCTGAGTTTGGTTTTTTCTGAACACGGCAGCACACTCCGTCAGCGTATCTACGCCTTGTCTGCCGAACGGAGACCAAAGAAAAGTTAATTGACGTCAAATTATCAAACATTCGCAGTTCTCCACATCATGACATAAACAGAAAGAATGAACAGTGGATTGAGCAGAATGTGGTAGGATGGCTTCCTCAATTCGGCCAAGCACGAATGCATGTGACCACCAACCTGTCTGGCCTGGCCCTCGTACGGCTTGGGCGCTGCAGATCAGCGGCCGAACTTGAAGCTTGGTCCTCATTTGGCTCCTGGGCTGGCCTGACCGCAGGAGGGGGGATCGACGGATCAGCCCTGGAATGTGGCTGCTGAGGGCCGTAAAAGGCTGGATCTCGATTCACCACAGGTCGTTTTCCGTCGCTCTCCACTTGTCTGTCTGGTTTCGACAAACAATCTGTCAGGAGTACGCCAATTTCGGGGTGCTTCTTCAGGAAGTCGATGAACCCCTTGGTTTATCCATGGACAAAAGATTGGGCTGGTTCCCAGTTGTTGTGACTGGAATCAAAGCCCCTCCACTCACACAGAAATTCCCATTCGCCCTTGGCGTCACGTCTTGCTTCAACAATCCTCTTGAGTTCGTACTTCCCCCCTTCGATGACCCGATCGGACAAGTGTTTCGCAGTCCAAAAAAGGGGTTTAACTCGATCCTTGGGGGAGGGGATCTCTCTCTTGAGGCGATCGCCCGAAACGTCAATTTCCCTGCTGACATCCACACGAATCCTCCACCTGTTCTCACCAAGACGCGCTGTAACAGCGAATGGCCCCTCCCACAAGGGAAGAAGCTTGTCATCTCCGTCCAGGGTGGTTTCGGATTTTCGAAGCCAAACTCGATCATCGACTTCAAAATTGTGGGGGTTTTTTTGACCTTGATTTTGAACCCAAAGCCAGTCAGCTTGATGCTTCTCGATTAATTTCGACACAGATTTATCTGCTCGTTGGACTTCGTCCAAAAACAGCGAAGCATCTTTACAGGGGCGAGGATTATTCAACGGCATGTTCCACCAACACTTCTTTCGTCCAAAGACAATTTCATTTGGAGAAAGGCCATGATACAAAGGCGTGTTGTGGTAACGGCGAAGCAATGCGAAGAGAACTTCCATCCAATGGAAATCCTTTTCACTCGCGAGCTCCTTACGAAGCATATTAATTATAGAGCGGCCGGCTCTTTCGCCAGGCAGCGCTCGATGCGAGTGGATTTCACATCGGAGGTGGTGGATTCCAAGGCGAGCACACAATTCTCTCCACCATTCGGAGGTGTACTCTTTGCCTGAATCCGTCACCACCTCGGATGGGACGTCCCGGCCTCCCATCCAGGTCTGCGCGCACCATTTGGCGGCAGCCTTGCCAGTCATCGACTCAATGTTGCAAGGCAACACTTGGATGTAGCCGGAATGACGGCACTGAATGAGGAGCACACCATTGACTTTTTTGTTAGTCCAATGGCACTCTTCGTCATCGAGCTCACCGAGATAGAAAAAATCACTCGTGACTCTGTTAAAGAGGCGCTCCGGAATAGGATGAGGCCTCAGATGGCCGTGCTTCCTCGCGCTGGGGGGCGTCGAGACAGCACATTGGGCACATCCGGCTGCTACTTTCATGCAATGAGTGTAGAGCCTCGATCCAAACAACCTATGCTTAATCATCCACCACAGTCGACGGCCATGTGCGTGGGGGGACTCCCATTTGTGCCACCAGTTTAACACTCGGGGGGCTAGGGCGTCTGGCACACACAATTTACCCTCCATCCACAGCTTCCCCCCATCCAACGAGTACTCCGCAAAAATCCCATCCCTGTGAGCATCTTTGGATTTGAGATTTCCAAAGACCTCTTTAAACATGGGATCCTGCAGGTAATCGGACGTCCAGTCACGGATGATCAGGGAATCCTTAGGCAGGGGTGGAGTTTTGGCCGGATCTCGACGCTTAATGCCTTGGATCAACCGAAATCGACTTACTCGTCGGGTGTAGTCAAACCGTTTCACACTCCCTGAGGAGGGATCGGTGACTTTTTCCACGACTTTCAGCGTTTTGGTGCAGATCTCGTGAGCATGCGCTGGATCTGTGATGGCCGTGATGTCGTGACACGGCAATGCGTGCTGTTTAACAGCGCACTGCATGCATGCACGTCGAATGAGTTTCTTTTCTTCCTGATCCCATTCGATGATGACATGGCGGTCCTGCTCCGTACCATGGATGTTGGTACTTTGCAGCCCCTCTGAGGCGGGGTAAGCCCATCAGCTCAGAGCATCCGCTACCGTGTTATGTTTTCCAGGCAAATACGACACATGGAGGTCAAACAGAGAGAGAAATTCGTGCCATCTGGCCCGTCGACCAGCTGGGCTCGCGACAGTATCAATGTGTTCGGTGGCCCAATACTCCAGAGATCGATGATCCGTCAGGACCTCGACTCGATTGGTGCCAACCCACGATTGGTACTTTTTTAAAGCACAGATGATGGCATATGTCTCTTGCTCACGCGGCGACCATTGCATTTGGCGTGGGGCTAGCTTCCGTGACCAAAATGCAAGAGGGTAATGATCGCCGGTGGCTTCATCAACCTGTTCAAGGACAGCTCCGATCGCGTACCTAGATGGGTCGGTTCTAATGTAGAAGGGTCGGTCAAATTGGGGCACATGCAACGTGGCGACTTCGCAGAGGGCTGCCTTCAAGTGATGGAAGGCCTCCTCGCACTCGTCAGTCCACTTGACACGAACCTTTGAACCTGCCTTGCCCGCATATCTCCCTACCTTCAATAATTCAGTGAGGGGGGCAGCAAATTTGGCATAATTCGGCACAAAAGTGTGGTAAAAATTGCAACAACCCAGGAATCCTCTCAACTCCGTGATCGTCTCAGGGCGCTTCCACTTCTGAATAGCGACGAGCTTCCCTGGACTGGGTCGTCGGGTGCCATTCTCTAGGAGAGAACCACAAAATTCGACTGATTTTAAAAAAAATTTTCCCTTCTTTGGCCCACAAATCAGCTGATTGGCGTCAAGAATGTCCAAAACTTGGTTCAGCTGCTTCTCATGTAGGGCCACCAGCTCAGTCTCGGTCAGTCCCTCCCCCTCCGTCGCGATGATTATGTCATCTATGTACACACTCACGAAGGCACGAAGCTCAGGATGGGTTGTGAACAGCACATCCTCCATCATTCTTTGAAAAAATGAGGGGGCGTTCTTCAGCCCCATGGGCATGACGGTCCATTGGACTGGGCCACATGGCGTGCACATACAGGTGAGAGGTCTGCTGTCCTTCCTCAACGGCATTTGGTGAAAGCCGTGACGGAGATCCAGCACAGAGAACAAACGACCTCTTGCCCTCTTGGCGATTTCCTCCTCAATGAGGGGCAGGGGGTGTGAATCCGCCTTGGTTTCGGCGTTCAGGTTGCGAAAATCAACCACCATTCGCCACCCATCAATGGTGTTCTGGTCTGCAGGCGGTGGCTTCGGGACTGTGAAGGGTGAACAGCACCATTCGCTGGTCATACAACCCTCAAGCCAACCAAATTCCCTGAGATTTCTCTCGATGATTTTTCTGAGGATCTCATGTTTATGTCCATGATTTTCATAAGGGCGCTGTTTCTTTGCCTTGTACCCTTCACGAAGCTCGATGAAGGCTTCACCGAACTGTCCACGGACAGGGGGGTCTTTGATCAACTTCCCTGAAAGGGTTGTGTCCTTCCGTTCCTCAAAAATCTTTTCTCTTGACTTGGAACACAATTCAGTGTCCACCTGATCGCCAGGAATTACTGTCGAAAAAACTTTGGCGACTTCTTCGGCTTTGGCAGGAAGAATCTTCTTACGGATGTCCCTAAACAGGTCCGTATCAACTGCCTCTTGAAGATAGGTGGGTCGTGTGTCGAAATCCCAGAGATTCTCTTCGTGATCCAGCTCCTCGAAAGGATCCATGAAAGCTTCCACAGGGGGTTTTTCATAAAAAACTCTGAATTTGCGGCGCGATTGGAGATTTTTCCTCGCCCGTGCACTGAACATTCTTTTCGATGTCGACCGTATTGGGGAAGAGGGAGACGAGGCGGATCCATTGGACGTTGAATCACCCACGGTATCTGACGGACAAAAATCAGAAAAAATAGATTCATCATCAGTACCACGCTCAACCTCAGATTCAGACCCAACACAGGAATCTGTACTAGAATCAGCAGAATTAGAGTCAGAAAGCTTTCCATCCACCAGGAATGCAAGCGAACTCCAGGACCGCTGTGGCAGGGGACCTGTGTCGTCCCTGGCATACAGCTTAATCTTCCTGGGAAGTTCGATGTAATCAACACAAATGTCCTGTAATTCCTGAAACCAAGGCTTGTCGTCCCACAAGGGCACAACTAAAATTGCCTGGGTTTTATCTTGCTTGATTTTGTGGATGACCTGCTGGATTAAGTGAAACGGAGGATTAATCCACAACTTCTTGTCCCATTTGTGGGTCCAAGCGTCGCTGAAGTGCTTGTCAAAGCGCTTGTTCATACGGTTAGCAAAGGCATCATACTGTGGTCAAAAGGAATGATGTTCATGAAAGTATTCACAAATTGCATCGCGCCATCTGTCGACAACTCTGTAGGATGAAGAGTGCCAGCGCGAAGGGCGTCGTGGCTGGGAGTCCCTACGAAGACATTCTAACTCTTGGGAGTAATCGGCACTCCCATTCACCTCTGCAATGGTGACATCTTCGCCAAATTTTTCGGTGTCACTTTTTGCTTCAAAGATTCTTCTGCACTTTTAAACCCTGCGTGCAAAAAACGAAATTCAGGACGCTCCAAAGGACCTGACTCCAGCAAAAAACAACGACGATGACCTACGGGCGCTACCCTG
>OZ038382.1:44135216-44265216 GCA_964036045.1 Eutreptiella sp. 'Long Island Sound 2002'
TTCTTACGAAGCCAAGGATGGCCCAAATAAAGGTCATACTTTATGTCAGCACGATAGAAGTAGTCATCCTTAAGGACAACTTCTTCCACATTTTGCTCTTCCCAAAGGTCTTGAGCGACCAAATGGGTTGATATATAAGAACCGCGTTGCCCACCTTCGAGAGAATGTCCAGAAACTCCCTCGAGGGTAACAGGATGAGGCGATTCAAACACGCAGTCGTCGGGTAAGAATGAATTGGATTGGAGATTTACCTCTGATCCATTGTCACACAAACAAGTGGCGAGGTGGAAATTTCCCTTGCAATCAGAGACCCACAGCTTTGTGACAAACTGACGAGCCCTGTGCTTGGACTGTACACCAACCTCGTCCACTACAACAGAAGGATCCGCTGCCGGATCCAGGGGAGAGGAGACAAGCGACCCTACATCAAGTAATGGTCGATCAGGAATTTGGGGATCATGCCTGAAATCGCCTGGGGAGGGGCGATTTTCGTGGCTCCCCTAGGCGTTCTGACCTCCAGCGGCTGCGTTAACATTGTGGACACAGCCTGATTCGTCGATCCACTCATCTTGGAACGGATCATCCGCTGGATTCAGGGCATTTTCGACATAATCTCGATCCGCATCGGACACCTGATCTGCACCTGAGACCTGATCCACACGATGGTTTCCTTTTCCACGTCCACGGCCACGGCCGCCGGATGATGGGCCACCACCGTCGCCACGCCCTCTGCCCTTACCAGAGAAAGGGGTTCCTGAAGGATTTCCCTTACCTTTACCCTGTGATCCTGGAGCATTTTCTTTTGTTTGTACCGGATTGAGGGGTTTGGCCTGGATTTCGATTTCCGCCTCCGGCGTTGACATTGGGACTTGTCTGGCCGTTTGGCTGCCCACCGGAGCCGGATGGAGTCCGGTTCCATTTGCCTTGGAACCCGCCAGGACCTCCAGTATTTTTGTTCCCGCCGGGAGGGGGTCGAATTACCCTTTCCCCCCTTTGCACCATGCACCTGTCTGTCATTCCTGTCTGAATTCTGCGATTTACTGACATTTTCACCAATCACCTTGTGATCGTAAGCAGACCATCGGTGATTAGCAGTAGAATGCGTCTTAGCTCGGTTCGTAGAACCTAGAAGAAGGCAGATGCTACAATGATCCTGAACATTCCGGGTGTCATTCACCTTTTTGTTGCCCTTTTGGGCCCCATTTTGGGTGTTTTGCTGGGTATTCTTGTTTCCCCCAAGACCCTCATGGAAATTTTGATTGGCGGCGTCAGCGAGCCTCTCAACCTCTTCCCGCAGTTCCTGCGGGGTAATCGAAAACACCCAGTTCCTGGCCTTCAGGCGATGGCCGTGGAAACTTACTCCCCTATTGAGGACTTGGACAAACAATCCCGATCCTCGTGTTCATTAAACTTGATTTTCCACGTGTTTTCAGTGAATTTCACCTTGGTAAACGACGTGGGGGAGCACTTTTGAAGTGCCTCCCTGACGGTAAACCGGTTGGCCGAGGCGTCGAAGCCATCGACTTCCGCCCACCAGGTCTTGACCTTTTCTTCGGACTGTCTATTCCGAAGGGTGGCGGCGGTTTCTGAGGGGATCTTGTCAAAAATCAGATTTTTCAGCTCGGCACTGGAAAATTTTTCCCCTGAATGTTCAGATTCTTCTACGAGATTCCAGAAGCGCTGTCTCTTGTCTTGCACTTCGTGCAAGATTTATCGCGAGAACGAAGGAAAATTCTTCAACATCTGGTGGTAATGGTCCTCAGGCAGCCGGGATCCACGTACCTCCAACTGTTCCCACACCTCATCAAAGGTAAGGGGGGAACTTGAATCCTCACGATCGCTCCAGGTCCTGAGCCAAGTGTTGGCCGGCGCTCCCTCAAGGCAGTCCAGAAGCGCCATCAGGAACTGATCATCCTGGAGTTTTTGAGTCTTAACCCACAGTTTAAATTCCTGTTGGAACTGAGGCCAACGTCTGGGGTTCCCATTATACTTCGGTTGCTTGGCAACCTGACGAAGTCGCAATGAAGTAGGATTTAGGAGTGAATCCAGCCCAACACCGGCCGTAATGGCAGACACCTTGGCGGCATCATTAGCCACACCAGCTCCGGCGAGGGTCTGGGCGAGCAACATCTGGGCAATTGCATTGGAATCAACAGCAGGAAGGGTAGTACGGGAGGCAGTTCGTTTGGCATTTTGAGCCTCATTCCTAGCCTTCACCGATCTACTCTGAGATCGAGAGATTGTAACCCTTTCCTTTAGCTTAGTCCTGCTGATCCTTGCGTCGGTAGTCTTAAAGTCCACCGAAGGAGCAATCGAAAAAATTTCTGTCGCCTCCTCCGACGGTTCTGTTGTTTGTTCCACCGATGATGCGCCCTCAGATCGCATGTGGGTCTTGAAAAGATCTTTAATCCCCAGCGTCTGAATGATGAGTTGCATTTGATCTTTGAGCAATTGGAGCTCAGAGTCTCGCTGTAATCTGCAAGAGCAGTCGGCAGGACAGTACATACCGTGTCCTGAAGGGCCTGAGCAGGCTGTCGGACCGCTAATCTCAGTGGTTCGCAGCCAGGAGTCCACTTGGGGAGCTCCTTCAGTCCTCATTTCCAGGCTTGCCTGCCTAGCTGCCTCTAAAATTCCTTCCTCAACCGCGGTGGCTAGATCGTCGCGGATGGAAACAGAGGGATGAGGGGCGGAGGGCCCGGCAACAGGTGCCTTGGTCTTCTCCTTCGGGAAGGGGCTTGCCTCCCAGATCTGCAAGAAAATGGCAAAAGATTCATCTTCTTGAGAACACCACCACATCCTGGTCTTAATTTCTTCTTGAAGGAGGAAAAAATATTCAAATAAAAAATCAGAGGCGATTCTTTCTTGTCCTATCAGCTTAGACGTGGCTAATAGACACAGGGCCTCAAGCGCCTCAAGGTTACGGGTCACTTCGGAAGACAAATGGTTGTCCCATTGTGCCCATGAGGCTGGTCAATTATAGGTAGGTACCTCACCTGGACCACCCATCTCAATGTCGTCAATGTCGGCGTCGATGGTCTCAAAATGTGGACATTGGTAAGGAGTATTAGTACCTGCCAGGTCCGTAAGCTCCACCGGAGCGTTGCCATTAGCGTAGGCTGGGAGATTCCAGCTGCTTGATGGCCAATTTCGACTGGGATCTTGATTGTAATCTGGGCCTCCACAGCTGCTGATTGGTGCCCTTCTTGGGCAATTTGGGCTTGCGCAAGGCATTCCTCTCAAGGCCTCGTTCGTTACGTCTCCGGAGGTTGCGGAGTCTACGGGGCCGTACTGAGGGGCTAGCTGTGGTTGGGACACCAAAGGAACAACATTCAGGTAGCCTCTGCTACCATGAAAGTGCTGCCCTGGGTCGTTGTGGGTGCCGGAGGGCTCGGGGCCGGCAAGACCAGTGGGGCAGGCACGCGAGGAGTCTTCCTGGATGTTGTTATTGGGGGTAGAACCAGAGACACGGACACCAACGGAGGCGAGAGCAGCGACAACAGAAGCAAGGTCCATGCTGATTGTGGTCCAGCAGAAAATCCCAGTCTATGAAGAAAATTGAGGGGAATTATTCTAAATACATCTGAGTGTCCAAAACTGTCTGAAAGAATTTAAATAATCCATTTATGTAAAAATGTTTGGCCGATCTGGCCCGCGAGCGCGCGTCAGCGGCAAATGGCGATTCCAGCTAAAATAGCGAAACGCGGTGGATTTACGGGGAATGGACCGCGGAATCAAATCCGGCATATCAGAAATATATAGGAAATATCCTGTGACTGAGCTGCGAGGCGGCAATTCCGCCGAAGCAAAGAAAATGACCAAAATGTAGCCAATCTGGGCAGAATGTCTGAAAATCTGAGCAGATGGGGCTAGCCGCACTTACAGGTGGTTGGCTAGGCTGTACGCGTGCTTTCGTTAAGTGGCACCTTTCGCCCTACCCGTTGAAGTTTTCGCTCTGGTCCACTGCCACCACACACCCACACTGCCATTGCACCCCCCGCCACCCCCGCGCGCGCGCGCTCGCTCGCCTCGTCTCGTCAAGCCAAGGCATGGCTGGCTTGGCTTGGCATGGTATGGTATGGCTTGGTGTGAGAGCCAGGTGCTTTCATAATGAAGTGTGGTGATACTTGCCGACACAATATCTCAAAATTGAATTCGGGACTTTCTGTCAAGTTATTGCAGCTCCCCCTTCAGCGTTCCGGGAAGGCATTAGAAGAAAATTTAGAAGGGGCATGTTCCATATTTTTGCAAAAAAGTTTCATTTTGGTACGCCACATTTATTGGATTTTCAGGTTGCTGCGTGGTGGTTGGCTAGGCTGTACGCGTGCTTTCGTAAAGTGGCACCTTTCGCCCTACCCGTTGAAGTTTTCGCTCTGGTCCACTGCCACCACACACCCACACTGCCATTGCACCCCCCGCCAGCCCCGCGCGCGCGCGCTCGCTCGCCTCGTCTCGTCAAGCCAAGGCATGGCTGGCTTGGCTTGGCATGGTATGGTATGGCTTGGTTTGAGAGCCAGGTGCTTTCATAATGAAGTGTGGTGATACTTGCCGACACAATATCTCAAAATTGAATTCGGGACTTTCTGTCAAGTTATTGCAGCTCCCCCTTCAGCGTTCCGGGAAGGCATTAGAAGAAAATTTAGAAGGGGCATGTTCCATATTTTTGCAAAAAAGTGTCATTTTGGTACGCCACATTTATTGGATTTTCAGGTTGCTGCGTGGTGGTTGGCTAGGCTGTACGCGTGCTTTCGTAAAGTGGCACCTTTCGCCCTACCCGTTGAAGTTTTCGCTCTGGTCCACTGCCGCCACACACCCACACTGCCATTGCACCCCCCGCCACCCCCGCGCGCGCGCGCTCGCTCGCCTCGTCTCGTCAAGCCAAGGCATGGCTGGCTTGGCTTGGCATGGTATGGTATGGCTTGGTGTGAGAGCCAGGTGCTTTCATAATGAAGTGTGGTGATACTTGCCGACACAATATCTCAAAATTGAATTCGGGACTTTCTGTCAAGTTATTGCAGCTCCCCCTTCAGCGTTCCGGGAAGGCATTAGGAGAAAATTTAGAAGGGGCATGTTCCATATTTTTGCAAAAAAGTTTCATTTTGGTACGCCACTTTTTTTGGATTTTCAGGTTGCTGCGTGGGGGTTGGCTAGGCTGTACGCGTGCTTTCGTAAAGTGGCACCTTTCGCCCTACCCGTTGAAGTTTTCGCTCTGGTCCACTGCCACCACACACCCACACTGCCATTGCACCCCCCGCCACCCCCGCGCGCGCGCGCTCGCTCGCCTCGTCTCGTCAAGCCAAGGCATGGCTGGCTTGGCTTGGCATGGTATGGTATGGCTTGGTGTGAGAGCCAGGTGATACTTGCCGACACAATATCTCAAAATTGAATTCGGGACTTTCTGTCAAGTTATTGCAGCTCCCCCTTCAGCGTTCCGGGAAGGCATTAGAAGAAAATTTAGAAGGGGCATGTTCCATATTTTTGCAAAAAAGTTTCATTTTGGTACGCCACATTTATTGGATTTTCAGGCTGCTGCGTGGTGGTTGGCTAGGCTGTACGCGTGCTTTCGTAAATTGGCACCTTTCGCCCTACCCGTTGAAGTTTTTGCTCTGGTCCACTGCCACCACACACCCACACTGCCATTGCACCCCCCGCCACCCCCGCGCGCGCGCGCTCGCTCGCCTCGTCTCGTCAAGCCAAGGCATGGCTGGCTTGGCTTGGCATGGTATGGTATGGCTTGGTGTGAGAGCCAGGTGCTTTCATAATGAAGTGTGGTGATACTTGCCGACACAATATCTCAAAATTGAATTCGGGACTTTCTGTCAAGTTATTGCAGCTCCCCCTTCAGCGTTCCGGGAAGGCATTAGAAGAAAATTTAGAAGGGGCATGTTCCATATTTTTGCAAAAAAGTTTCATTTTGGTACGCCACTATTATTGGATTTTCAGGTTGCTGCGTGGTGGTTGGCTAGGCTGTACGCGTGCTTTCGTAAAGTGGCACCTTTCGCCCTACCCGTTGAAGTTTTCGCTCTGGTCCACTGCCACCACACACCGACACTGCCATTGCACCCCCCGCCACCCCCGCGCGCGCGCGCTCGCTCGCCTCGTCTCGTCAAGCCAAGGCATGGCTGGCTTGGCTTGGCATGGTATGGTATGGCTTGGTGTGAGAGCCAGGTGCTTTCATAATGAAGTGTGGTGATACTTGCCGACACAATATCTCAAAATTGAATTCGGGACTTTCTGTCAAATTATTGCAGCTCCCCCTTCAGCGTTCCGGGAAGGCATTAGAAGAAAATTTAGAAGGGGCATGTTCCATATTTTTGCAAAAAAGTTTCATTTTGGTACGCCACATTTATCGGATTTTCAGGTTGCTGCGTGGTGGTTGGCTAGGCTGTACGCGTGCTTTCGTAAAGTGGCACCTTTCGCCCTACCCGTTGAAGTTTTCGCTCTGGTCCACTGCCACCACACACCCACACTGCCATTGCACCCCCCGCCACCCCCGCGCGCGCGCGCTCGCTCGCCTCGTCTCGTCAAGCCAAGGCATGGCTGGCTTGGCTTGGCATGGTATGGTATGGCTTGGTGTGAGAGCCAGGTGCTTTCATAATGAAGTGTGGTGATACTTGCCGACACAATATCTCAAAATTGAATTCGGGACTTTCTGTCAAGTTATTGCAGCTCCCCCTTCAGCGTTCCGGGAAGGCATTAGAAGAAAATTTAGAAGGGGCATGTTCCATATTTTTGCAAAAAAGTTTCATTTTGGTACGCCACATTTATTGGATTTTCAGGTTGCTGCGTGGTGGTTGGCTAGGCTGTACGCGTGCTTTCGTAAAGTGGCACCTTTCGCCCTACCCGTTGAAGTTTTCGCTCTGGTCCACTGCCACCGTACAGCCACACTGCCATTGCACCGCCCGCCACCCCCGCGCGCGCGCGCTCGCTCGCCTCGTCTCGTCAAGCCAAGGCATGGCTGGCTTGGCTTGGCATGGTATGGTATGGCTTGGTGTGAGAGCCAGGTGCTTTCATAATGAAGTGTGGTGATACTTGCCGACACAATATCTCAAAATTGAATTCGGGACTTTCTGTCAAGTTATTGCAGCTCCCCCTTCAGCGTTCCGGGAAGGCATTAGAAGAAAATTTAGAAGGGGCATGTTCCATATTTTTGCAAAAAAGTTTCATTTTGGTACGCCACATTTATTGGATTTTCAGGTTGCTGCGTGGTGGTTGGCTAGGCTGTACGCGTGCTTTCGTAAAGTGGCACCTTTCGCCCTACCCGTTGAAGTTTTCGCTCTGGTCCACTGACACCACACACCCACACTGCCATTGCACCCCCCGCCACCCCCGCGCGCGCGCGCTCGCTCGCCTCGTCTCGTCAAGCCAAGGCATGGCTGGCTTGGCTTGGCATGGTATGGTATGGCTTGGTGTGAGAGCCAGGTGCTTTCATAATGAAGTGTGGTGATACTTGCCGACACAATATCTCAAAATTGAATTCGGGACTTTCTGTCAAGTTATTGCAGCTCCCCCTTCAGCGTTCCGGGAAGGCATTAGAAGAAAATTTAGAAGGGGCATGTTCCATATTTTTGCAAAAAAGTTTCATTTTGGTACGCCACATTTATTGGATTTTCAGGTTGCTGCGTGGTGGTTGGCTAGGCTGTACGCGTGCTTTCGTAAAGTGGCACCTTTCGCCCTACCCGTTGAAGTTTTCGCTCTGGTCCACTGCCACCACACACCCACACTGCCATTGCACCCCCCGCCACCCCCGCGCGCGCGCGCTCGCTCGCCTCGTCTCGTCAAGCCAAGGCATGGCTGGCTTGGCTTGGCATGGTATGGTATGGCTTGGTGTGAGAGCCAGGTGCTTTCATAATGAAGTGTGGTGATACTTGCCGACACAATATCTCAAAATTGAATTCGGGACTTTCTGTCAAGTTATTGCAGCTCCCCCTTCAGCGTTCCGGGAAGGCATTAGAAGAAAATTTAGAAGGGGCATGTTCCATATTTTTGCAAAAAAGTTTCATTTTGGTACGCCACATTTATTGGATTTTCAGGTTGCTGCGTGGTGGTTGGCTAGGCTGTACGCGTGCTTTCGTAAAGTGGCACCTTTCGCCCTACCCGTTGAAGTTTTCGCTCTGGTCCACTGCCACCACACACCCACACTGCCATTGCACCCCCCGCCACCCCCGCGCGCGCGCGCTCGCTCGCCTCGTCTCGTCCAGCCAAGGCATGGCTGGCTTGGCTTGGCATGGTATGGTATGGCTTGGTGTGAGAGCCAGGTGCTTTCATAATGAAGTGTGGTGATACTTGCCGACACAATATCTCAAAATTGAATTCGGGACTTTCTGTCAAGTTATTGCAGCTCCCCCTTCAGCGTTCCGGGAAGGCATTAGAAGAAAATTTAGAAGGGGCATGTTCCATATTTTTGCAAAAAAGTTTCATTTTGGTACGCCACATTTATTGGATTTTCAGGTTGCTGCGTGGTGGTTGGCTAGGCTGTACGCGTGCTTTCGTAAAGTGGCACCTTTCGCCCTACCCGTTGAAGTTTTCGCTCTGGTCCACTGCCACCACACACCCACACTGCCATTGCACCCCCCGCCACCCCCGCGCGCGTGCGCTCGCTCGCCTCGTCTCGTCAAGCCAAGGCATGGCTGGCTTGGCTTGGCATGGTATGGTATGGCTTGGTGTGAGAGCCAGGTGCTTTCATAATGAAGTGTGGTGATACTTGCCGACACAATATCTCAAAATTGAATTCGGGACTTTCTGTCAAGTTATTGCAGCTCCCCCTTCAGCGTTCCGGGAAGGCATTAGAAGAAAATTTAGAAGGGGCATGTTCCATATTTTTGCAAAAAAGTTTCATTTTGGTACGCCACATTTATTGGATTTTCAGGTTGCTGCGTGGTGGTTGGCTAGGCTATACGCGTGCTTTCGTAAAGTGGAACCTTTCGCCCTACCCGTTGAAGTTTTCGCTCTGGTCCACTGCCACCACACACCCACACTGCCATTGCACCCCCCGCCACCCCCGCGCGCGCGCGCTCGCTCGCCTCGTCTCGTCAAGCCGAGGCATGGCTGGCTTGGCTTGGCATGGTATGGTATGGCTTGGTGTGAGAGCCAGGTGCTTTCATAATGAAGTGTGGTCATACTTGCCGACACAATATCTCAAAATTGAATTCGGGACTTTCTGTCAAGTTATTGCAGCTCCCCCTTCAGCAATCCGGGAAGGCATTAGAAGAAAATTTAGAAGGGGCATGTTCCATATTTTTGCAAAAAAGTTTCATTTTGGTACGCCACATTTATTGGATTTTCAGGTTGCTGCGTGGTGGTTGGCTAGGCTGTACGCGTGCTTTCGTAAAGTGGCACCTTTCGCCCTACCCGTTGAAGTTTTCGCTCTGGTCCACTGCCACCACACACCCACACTGCCATTGCAGCCCCCGCCACCCCCGCGCGCGCGCGCTCGCTCGCCTCGTCTCGTCAAGCCAAGGCATGGCTGGGTTGGCTTGGCATGGTATGGTATGGCTTGGTGTGAGAGCCAGGTGCTTTCATAATGAAGTGCGGTGATACTTGCCGACACAATATCTCAAAATTGAATTCGGGACTTTCTGTCAAGTTATTGCAGCTCCCCCTTCAGCGTTCCGGGAAGGCATTAGAAGAAAATTTAGAAGGGGCATGTTCCATATTTTTGCAAAAAAGTTTCATTTTGGTACGCCACATTCATCGGATTTTCAGGTTGCTGCGTGGTGGTTTGCTAGGCTGTACGCGTGCTTTCGTAAAGTGGCACCTTTCGCCCTACCCGTTGAAGTTTTCGCTCTGGTCCACTGCCACCACACACCCACACTGCCATTGCACCCCCCGCCACCCCCGCGCGCGCGCGCTCGCTCGCCTCGTCTCGTCAAGCCAAGGCATGGCTGGCTTGGCTTGGCATGGTATGGTATGGCTTGGTGTGAGAGCCAGGTGCTTTCATAATGAAGTGTGGTGATACTTGCCGACACAATATCTCAAAATTGAATTCGGGACTTTCTGTCAAGTTATTGCAGCTCCCCCTTCAGCGTTCCGGGAAGGCATTAGAAGAAAATTTAGAAGGGGCATGTTCCATATTTTTGCAAAAAAGTTTCATTTTGGTACGCCACATTTATTGGATTTTCAGGTTGCTGCGTGGTGGTTGGCTAGGCTGTACGCGTGCTTTCGTAAAGTGGCACCTTTCGCCCTACCCGTTGAAGTTTTCGCTCTGGTCCACTGCCACCACACACCCACACTGCCATTGCACCCCCCGCCACCCCCGCGCGCGCGCGCTCGCTCGCCTCGTCTCGTCAAGCCAAGGCATGGCTGGCTTGGCTTGGCATGGTATGGTATGGCTTGGTGTGAGAGCCAGGTGCTTTCATAATGACGTGTGGTGATACTTGCCGACACAATATCTCAAAATTGAATTCGGGACTTTCTGTCAAGTTATTGCAGCTCCCCCTTCAGCGTTCCGGGAAGGCATTAGAAGAAAATTTAGAAGGGGCATGTTCCATATTTTTGCAAAAAAGTTTCATTTTGGTACGCCACATTTATTGGATTTTCAGGTTGCTGCGTGGTGGTTGGCTAGGCTGTACGCGTGCTTTCGTAAAGTGGCACCTTTCGCCCTACCCGTTGAAGTTTTCGCTCTGGTCCACTGCCACCACACACCCACACTGCCATTGCACCCCCCGCCACCCCCGCGCGCGCGCGCTCGCTCGCCTCGTCTCGTCAAGCCAAGGCATGGCTGGCTTGGCTTGGCATGGTATGGTATGGCTTGGTGTGAGAGCCAGGTGCTTTCATAATGAAGTGTGGTGATACTTGCCGACACAATATCTCAAAATTGAATTCGGGACTTTCTGTCAAGTTATTGCAGCTCCCCCTTCAGCGTTCCGGGAAGGCATTAGAAGAAAATTTAGAAGGGGCATGTTCCATATTTTTGCAAAAAAGTTTCATTTTGGTACGCCACATTTATTGGATTTTCAGGTTGCTGCGTGGTGGTTGGCTAGGCTGTACGCGTGCTTTCGTAAAGTGGCACCTTTCGCCCTACCCGTTGAAGTTTTCGCTCTGGTCCACTGCCACCACACACCCACACTGCCATTGCACCCCCCGCCACCCCCGCGCGCGCGCGCTCGCTGGCCTCGTCTCGTCAAGCCAAGGCATGGCTGGCTTGGCTTGGCATGGTATGGTATGGCTTGGTGTGAGAGCCAGGTGCTTTCATAATGAAGTGTGGTGATACTTGCCGACACAATATCTCAAAATTGAATTCGGGACTTTCTGTCAAGTTATTGCAGCTCCCCCTTCAGCGTTCCAGGAAGGCATTAGAAGAAAATTTAGAAGGGGCATGTTCCATATTTTTGCAAAAAAGCTTCATTTTGGTACGCCACATTTATTGGATTTTCAGGTTGCTGCGTGGTGGTTGGCTAGGCTGTACGCGTGCTTTCGTAAACTGGCACCTTTCGCCCTACCCGTTGAAGTTTTCGCTCTGGTCCACTGCCACCACACACCCACACTGCCATTGCACCCCCCGCCACCCCCGCGCGCGCGCGCTCGCTCGCCTCGTCTCGTCAAGCCAAGGCATGGCTGGCTTGGCTTGGCATGGTATGGTATGGCTTGGTGTGAGAGCCAGGTGCTTTCATAATGAAGTGTGGTGATACTTGCCGACACAATATCTCAAAATTGAATTCGGGACCTTCTGTCAAGTTATTGCAGCTCCCCCTTCAGCGTTCCGGGAAGGCATTAGAAGAAAATTTAGAAGGGGCATGTTCCATATTTTTGCAAAAAAGTTTCATTTTGGCACGCCACATTTATTGGATTTTCAGGTTGCTGCGTGGTGGTTGGCTAGGCTGTACGCGTGCTTTCGTAAAGTGGCACCTTTCGCCCTACCCGTTGAAGTTTTCGCTCTGGTCCACTGCCACCACACACCCACACTGCCATTGCACCCACCGCCACCCCCGCGCGCGCGCGCTCGCTCGCCTCGTCTCGTCAAGCCAAGGCATGGCTGGCTTGGCTTGGCATGGTATGGTATGGCTTGGTGTGAGAGCCAGGTGCTTTCATAATGAAGTGTGGTGATACTTGCCGACACAATATCTCAAAATTGAATTCGGGACTTTCTGTCAAGTTATTGCAGCTCCCCCTTCAGCGTTCCGGGAAGGCATTAGAAGAAAATTTAGAAGGGGCATGTTACATATTTTTGCAAAAAAGTTTCATTTTGGTACGCCACATTTATTGGATTTTCAGGTTGCTGCGTGGTGGTTGGCTAGGCTGTACGCGTGCTTTCGTAAAGTGGCACCTTTCGCCCTACCCGTTGAAGTTTTCGCTCTGGTCCACTGCCACCACACACCCACACTGCCATTGCACCCCCCGCCACCCCCGCGCGCGCGCGCTCGCTCGCCTCGTCTCGTCAAGCCAAGGCATGGCTGGCTTGGCTTGGCATGGTATGGTATGGCTTGGTGTGAGAGCCAGGTGCTTTCATGATGAAGTGTGGTGATACTTGCCGACACAATATCTCAAAATTGAATTCGGGACTTTCTGTCAAGTTATTGCAGCTCCCCCTTCAGCGTTCCGGGAAGGCATTAGAAGAAAATTTAGAAGGGGCATGTTCCATATTTTTGCAAAAAAGTTTCATTTTGGTACGCCACATTTATTGGATTTTCAGGTTGCTGCGTGGTGGTTTGCTAGGCTGTACGCGTGCTTTCGAGAAGTGGCACCTTTCGCCCTACCCGTTGAAGTTTTCGCTCTGGTCCACTGCCACCACACACCCACACTGCCATTGCACCCCCCGCCACCCCCGCGCGCGCGCGCTCGCTCGCCTCGTCTCGTCAAGCCAAGGCATGGCTGGGTTGGCTTGGCATGGTATGGTATGGCTTGGTGTGAGAGCCAGGTGCTTTCATAATGAAGTGTGGTGATACTTGCCGACACAATATCTCAAAATAGAATTCGGGACTTTCTGTCAAGTTATTGCAGCTCCCCCTTCAGCGTTCCGGGAAGGCATTAGAAGAAAATTTAGAAAGGGGATGTTCCATATTTTTGCAAAAAAGTCTCATTTTGGTACGCCACATTTATTGGATTTTCAGGTTGCTGCGTGGTGGTTGGCTAGGCTATACGCATGCTTTCGTAAAGTGGCACCTTTCGCCCTACCCGTTGAAGTTTTCGCTCTGGTCCACTGCCACCACACACCCACACTGCCATTGCACCCCCCGCCACCCCCGCGCGCGCGCGCTCGCTCGCCTCGTCTCGTCAAGCCAAGGCATGGCTGGCTTGGCTTGGCATGGTATGGTATGGCTTGGTGTGAGAGCCAGGTGCTTTCATAATGAAGTGTGGTGATACTTGCCGACACAATATCTCAAAATTGAATTCGGGACTTTCTGTCAAGTTATTGCAGCTCCCCCTTCAGCGTTCCGGGAAGGCATTAGAAGAAAATTAAGAAGGGGCATGTTCCATATTTTTGCAAAAAAGTTTCATTTTGGTACGCCACATTTATTGGATTTTCAGGTTGCTGCGTGGTGGTTGGCTAGGCTGTACGCGTGCTTTCGTGAAGTGGCACCTTTCGCCCTACCCGTTGAAGTTTTCGCTCTGGTCCACTGCCACCACACACCCACACTGCCATTGCACCCCCCGCCACCCCCGCGCGCGCGCGCTCGCTCGCCTCGTCTCGTCAAGCCAAGGCATGGCTGGCTTGGCTTGGCATGGTATGGTATGGCTTGGTGTGAGAGCCAGGTGCTTTCATAATGAAGTGTGGTGATACTTGCCGACACAATATCTCAAAATTGAATTCGGGACTTTCTGTCAAGTTATTGCAGCTCCCCCTTCAGCGTTCCGGGAAGGCATTAGAAGAAAATTTAGAAGGGGCATGTTCCATATTTTTGCAAAAAAGCTTCATTTTGGTACGCCACATTTATTGGATTTTCAGGTTGCTGCGTGGTGGTTGGCTAGGCTGTACGCGTGCTTTCGTAAACTGGCACCTTTCGCCCTACCCGTTGAAGTTTTCGCTCTGGTCCACTGCCACCACACACCCACACTGCCATTGCACCCCCCGCCACCCCCGCGCGCGCGCGCTCGCTCGCCTCGTCTCGTCAAGCCAAGGCATGGCTGGCTTGGCTTGGCATGGTATGGTATGGCTTGGTGTGAGAGCCAGGTGCTTTCATAATGAAGTGTGGTGATACTTGCCGACACAATATCTCAAAATTGAATTCGGGACCTTCTGTCAAGTTATTGCAGCTCCCCCTTCAGCGTTCCGGGAAGGCATTAGAAGAAAATTGAGAAGGGGCATGTTCCATATTTTTGCAAAAAAGTTTCATTTTGGCACGCCACATTTATTGGATTTTCAGGTTGCTGCGTGGTGGTTGGCTAGGCTGTACGCGTGCTTTCGTAAAGTGGCACCTTTCGCCCTACCCGTTGAAGTTTTCGCTCTGGTCCACTGCCACCACACACCCACACTGCCATTGCACCCACCGCCACCCCCGCGCGCGCGCGCTCGCTCGCCTCGTCTCGTCAAGCCAAGGCATGGCTGGCTTGGCTTGGCATGGTATGGTATGGCTTGGTGTGAGAGCCAGGTGCTTTCATAATGAAGTGTGGTGATACTTGCCGACACAATATCTCAAAATTGAATTCGGGACTTTCTGTCAAGTTATTGCAGCTCCCCCTTCAGCGTTCCGGGAAGGCATTAGAAGAAAATTTAGAAGGGGCATGTTACATATTTTTGCAAAAAAGTTTCATTTTGGTACGCCACATTTATTGGATTTTCAGGTTGCTGCGTGGTGGTTGGCTAGGCTGTACGCGTGCTTTCGTAAAGTGGCACCTTTCGCCCTACCCGTTGAAGTTTTCGCTCTGGTCCACTGCCACCACACACCCACACTGCCATTGCACCCCCCGCCACCCCCGCGCGCGCGCGCTCGCTCGCCTCGTCTCGTCAAGCCAAGGCATGGCTGGCTTGGCTTGGCATGGTATGGTATGGCTTGGTGTGAGAGCCAGGTGCTTTCATGATGAAGTGTGGTGATACTTGCCGACACAATATCTCAAAATTGAATTCGGGACTTTCTGTCAAGTTATTGCAGCTCCCCCTTCAGCGTTCCGGGAAGGCATTAGAAGAAAATTTAGAAGGGGCATGTTCCATATTTTTGCAAAAAAGTTTCATTTTGGTACGCCACATTTATTGGATTTTCAGGTTGCTGCGTGGTGGTTTGCTAGGCTGTACGCGTGCTTTCGTAAAGTGGCACCTTTCGCCCTACCCGTTGAAGTTTTCGCTCTGGTCCACTGCCACCACACACCCACACTGCCATTGCACCCCCCGCCACCCCCGCGCGCGCGCGCTCGCTCGCCTCGTCTCGTCAAGCCAAGGCATGGCTGGGTTGGCTTGGCATGGTATGGTATGGCTTGGTGTGAGAGCCAGGTGCTTTCATAATGAAGTGTGGTGATACTTGCCGACACAATATCTCAAAATTGAATTCGGGACTTTCTGTCAAGTTATTGCAGCTCCCCCTTCAGCGTTCCGGGAAGGCATTAGAAGAAAATTTAGAAAGGGGATGTTCCATATTTTTGCAAAAAAGTCTCATTTTGGTACGCCACATTTATTGGATTTTCAGGTTGCTGCGTGGTGGTTGGCTAGGCTATACGCGTGCTTTCGTAAAGTGGCACCTTTCGCCCTACCCGTTGAAGTTTTCGCTCTGGTCCACTGCCACCACACACCCACACTGCCATTGCACCCCCCGCCACCCCCGCGCGCGCGCGCTCGCTCGCCTCGTCTCGTCAAGCCAAGGCATGGCTGGCTTGGCTTGGCATGGTATGGTATGGCTTGGTGTGAGAGCCAGGTGCTTTCATAATGAAGTGTGGTGATACTTGCCGACACAATATCTCAAAATTGAATTCGGGACTTTCTGTCAAGTTATTGCAGCTCCCCCTTCAGCGTTCCGGGAAGGCATTAGAAGAAAATTAAGAAGGGGCATGTTCCATATTTTTGCAAAAAAGTTTCATTTTGGTACGCCACATTTATTGGATTTTCAGGTTGCTGCGTGGTGGTTGGCTAGGCTGTACGCGTGCTTTCGTGAAGTGGCACCTTTCGCCCTACCCGTTGAAGTTTTCGCTCTGGTCCACTGCCACCACACACCCACACTGCCATTGCACCCCCCGCCACCCCCGCGCGCGCGCGCTCGCTCGCCTCGTCTCGTCAAGCCAAGGCATGGCTGGCTTGGCTTGGCATGGTATGGTATGGCTTGGTGTGAGAGCCAGGTGCTTTCATAATGAAGTGTGGTGATACTTGCCGACACAATATCTCAAAATTGAATTCGGGACTTTCTGTCAAGTTATTGCAGCTCCCCCTTCAGCGTTCCGGGAAGGCATTAGAAGAAAATTTAGAAGGGGCATGTTCCATATTTTTGCAAAAAAGTTTCATTTTGGTACGCCACATTTATTGGATTTTCAGGTTGCTGCGTGGTGGTTGGCTAGGCTGTACGCGTGCTTTCGTAGAGTGGCACCTTTCGCCCTACCCGTTGAAGTTTTCGCTCTGGTCCACTGCCACCACACACCCACACTGCCATTGCACCCCCCGCCACCCCCCCGCGCGCGCGCTCGCTCGCCTCGTCTCGTCAAGCCAAGGCATGGCTGGCTTGGCTTGGCATGGTAGGGTATGGCTTGGTGTGAGAGCCAGGTGCTTTCATAATGAAGTGTGGTGATACTTGCCGACACAATATCTCAAAATTGAATTCGGGAGTTTCTGTCAAGTTATTGCAGCTCCCCCTTCAGCGTTCCGGGAAGGCATTAGAAGAAAATTCAGAAGGGGTATGTTCCATATTTTTGCAAAAAAGTTTCATTTTGGTACGCCACATTTATTGGATTTTCAGGTTGCTGCGTGGTGGTTGGCTAGGCTATACGCGTGCTTTCGTAAAGTGGCACCTTTCGCCCTACCCGTTGAAGTTTTCGCTCTGGTCCACTGCCACCACACACCCACACTGCCATTGCACCCCCCGCCACCCCCCCGTGCGCGCGCTCGCTCGCCTCGTCTCGTCAAGCCAAGGCATGGCTGGCTTGGCTTGGCATGGTGTGGTATGGCTTGGTGTGAGAGCCAGGTGCTTTCATAATGAAGTGTGGTGATACTTGCCGACACAATATCTCAAAATTGAATTCGGGACTTTCTGTCAAGTTATTGCAGCTCCCCCTTCAGCGTTCCGGGAAGGCATTATAAGAAAATTTAGAAGGGGCATGTTCCATATTTTTGCAAAAAAGTTTCATTTTGGTACGCCACATTTATTGGATTTTCAGGTTGCTGCGTGGTGGTTGGCTAGGCTGTACGCGTGCTTTCGTAAAGTGGCACCTTTCGCCCTACCCGTTGAAGTTTTCGCTCTGGTCCACTGCCACCACACACCCACACTGCCATTGCACCCCCCGCCACCCCCGCGCGCGCGCGCTCGCTCGCCTCATCTCGTCAAGCCAAGGCATGGCTGGCTTGGCTTGGCATGGTATGGTATGGCTTGGTGTGAGAGCCAGGTGCTTTCATAATGAAGTGTGGTGATACTTGCCGACACAATATCTCAAAATTGAATTCGGGACTTTCTGTCAAGTTATTGCAGCTCCCCCTTCAGCGTTCCGGGAAGGCATTAGAAGAAAATTTAGAAGGGGCATGTTCCATATTTTTGCAAAAAAGTTTCATCTTGGTACGCCACATTTATTGGATTTTCAGGTTGCTGCGTGGTGGTTGGCTAGGCTGTACGCGTGCTTTCGTAAAGTGGCACCTTTCGCCCTACCCGTTGAAGTTTTCGCTCTGGTCCACTGCCACCACACACCCACACTGCCATTGCACCCCCCGCCACCCCCGCGCGCGCGCGCTCGCTCGCCTCGTCTCGTCAAGCCAAGGCATGGCTGGCTTGGCTTGGCATGGTATGGTATGGCTTGGTGTGAGAGCCAGGTGCTTTCATAATGAAGTGTGGTGATACTTGCCGACACAATATCTCAAAATTGAATTCGGGACTTTCTGTCAAGTTATTGCAGCTCCCCCTTCAGCGTTCCGGGAAGGCATTAGAAGAAAATTTAGAAGGGGCATGTTCCATATTTTTGCAAAAAAGTTTCATTTTGGTACGCCACATTTATTGGATTTTCAGGTTGCTGCGTGGTGGTTGGCTAGGCTGTACGCGTGCTTTCGTAAAGTGGCACCTTTCGCCCTACCCGTTGAAGTTTTCGCTCTGGTCCACTGCCACCACACACCCACACTGCCAATGCACCCCCCGCCACCCCCGCGCGCGCGCGCTCGCTCGCCTCGTCTCGTCAAGCCAAGGCATGGCTGGCTTGGCTTGGCATGGTATGGTATGGCTTGGTGTGAGAGCCAGGTGCTTTCATAATGAAGTGTGGTGATACTTGCCGACACAATATCTCAAAATTGAATTCGGGACTTTCTGTCAAGTTATTGCAGCTCCCCCTTCAGCGTTCCGGGAAGGCATTAGAAGAAAATTTAGAAGGGGCATGTTCCATATTTTTGCAAAAAAGTTTCATTTTGGTACGCCACATTTATTGGATTCTCAGGTTGCTGCGTGGTGGTTGGCTAGGCTGTACGCGTGCTTTCGTAAAGTGGCACCTTTCGCCCTACCCGTTGAAGTTTTCGCTCTGGTCCACTGCCACCACACACCCACACTGCCATTGCACCCCCCGCCACCCCCGCGCGCGCGCGCTCGCTCGCCTCGTCTCGTCAAGCCAAGGCATGGCTGGCTTGGCTTGGCATGGTATGGTATGGCTTGGTGTGAGAGCCAGGTGCTTTCATAATGAAGTGTGGTGATACTTGCCGACACAATATCTCAAAATTGAATTCGGGACTTTCTGTCAAGTTATTGCAGCTCCCCCTTCAGCGTTCCGGGAAGGCATTATAAGAAAATTTAGAAGGGGCATGTTCCATATTTTTGCAAAAAAGTTTCATTTTGGTACGCCACATTTATTGGATTTTCAGGTTGCTGCGTGGTGGTTGGCTAGGCTGTACGCGTGCTTTCGTAAAGTGGCACCTTTCGCCCTACCCGTTGAAGTTTTCGCTCTGGTCCACTGCCACCACACACCCACACTGCCATTGCACCCCCCGCCACCCCCGCGCGCGCGCGCTCGCTCGCCTCATCTCGTCAAGCCAAGGCATGGCTGGCTTGGCTTGGCATGGTATGGTATGGCTTGGTGTGAGAGCCAGGTGCTTTCATAATGAAGTGTGGTGATACTTGCCGACACAATATCTCAAAATTGAATTCGGGACTTTCTGTCAAGTTATTGCAGCTCCCCCTTCAGCGTTCCGGGAAGGCATTAGAAGAAAATTTAGAAGGGGCATGTTCCATATTTTTGCAAAAAAGTTTCATTTTGGTACGCCACATTTATTGGATTTTCAGGTTGCTGCGTGGTGGTTGGCTAGGCTGTACGCGTGCTTTCGTAAAGTGGCACCTTTCGCCCTACCCGTTGAAGTTTCCGCTCTGGTCCACTGCCACCACACACCCACACTGCCATTGCACCCCCCGCCACCCCCGCGCGCGCGCGCTCGCTCGCCTCGTCTCGTCAAGCCAAGGCATGGCTGGCTTGGCTTGGCATGGTATGGTATGGCTTGGTGTGAGAGCCAGGTGCTTTCATAATGAAGTGTGGTGATACTTGCCGACACAATATCTCAAAATTGAATTCGGGACTTTCTGTCAAGTTATTGCAGCTCCCCCTTCAGCGTTCCGGGAAGGCATTAGAAGAAAATTTAGAAGGGGCATGTTCCATATTTTTGCAAAAAAGTTTCATTTTGGTACGCCACATTTATTGGATTTTCAGGTTGCTGCGTGGTGGTTGGCTAGGCTGTACGCGTGCTTTCGTAAAGTGGCACCTTTTGCCCTACCCGTTGAAGTTTTCGCTCTGGTCCACTGCCACCACACACCCACACTGCCATTGCACCCCCCGCCACCCCCGCGCGCGCGCGCTCGCTCGCCTCGTCTCGTCAAGCCAAGGCATGGCTGGCTTGGCTTGGCATGGTATGGTATGGCTTGGTGTGAGAGCCAGGTGCTTTCATAATGAAGTGTGGTGATACTTGCCGACACAATATCTCAAAATTGAATTCGGGACTTTCTGTCAAGTTATTGCAGCTCCCCCTTCAGCGTTCCGGGAAGGCATTAGAAGAAAATTTAGAAGGGGCATGTTCCATATTTTTGCAAAAAAGTTTCATTTTGGTACGCCACATTTATTGGATTTTCAGGTTGCTGCGTGGTGGTTGGCTAGGCTGTACGCGTGCTTTCGTAAAGTGGCACCTTTCGCCCTACCCGTTGAAGTTTCCGCTCTGGTCCACTGCCACCACACACCCACACTGCCATTGCACCCCCCGCCACCCCCGCGCGCGCGCGCTCGCTCGCCTCGTCTCGTCAAGCCAAGGCATGGCTGGCTTGGCTTGGCATGGTATGGTATGGCTTGGTGTGAGAGCCAGGTGCTTTCATAATGAAGTGTGGTGATACTTGCCGAAACAATATCTCAAAATTGAATTGGGGACTTTCTGTCAAGTTATTGCAGCTCCCCCTTCAGCGTTCCGGGAAGGCATTAGAAGAAAATTTAGAAGGGGCATGTTCCATATTTTTGCAAAAAAGTTTCATTTTGGTACGCCACATTTATTGGATTTTCAGGTTGCTGCGTGGTGGTTGGCTAGGCTGTACGCGTGCTTTCGTAAAGTGGCACCTTTCGCCCTACCCGTTGAAGTTTCCGCTCTGGTCCACTGCCACCACACACCCACACTGCCATTGCACCCCCCGCCACCCCCGCGCGCGCGCGCTCGCTCGCCTCGTCTCGTCAAGCCAAGGCATGGCTGGCTTGGCTTGGCATGGTATGATATGGCTTGGTGTGAGAGCCAGGTGCTTTCATAATGAAGTGTGGTGATACTTGCCGACACAATATCTCAAAATTGAATTCGGGACTTTCTGTCAAGTTATTGCAGCTCCCCCTTCAGCGTTCCGGGAAGGCATTAGAAGAAAATTTAGAAGGGGCATGTTCCATATTTTTGCAAAAAAGTTTCATTTTGGTACGCCACATTTATTGGATTTTCAGGTTGCTGCGTGGTGGTTGGCTAGGCTGTACGCGTGCTTTCGTAAAGTGGCACCTTTCGCCCTACCCGTTGAAGTTTCCGCTCTGGTCCACTGCCACCACACACCCACACTGCCATTGCACCCCCCGCCACCCCCGCGCGCGCGCGCTCGCTCGCCTCGTCTCGTCAAGCCAAGGCATGGCTGGCTTGGCTTGGCATGGTATGGTATGGCTTGGTGTGAGAGCCAGGTGCTTTCATAATGAAGTGTGGTGATACTTGCCGACACAATATCTCAAAATTGAATTCGGGACTTTCTGTCAAGTTATTGCAGCTCCCCCTTCAGCGTTCCGGGAAGGCATTAGAAGAAAATTTAGAAGGGGCATGTTCCATATTTTTGCAAAAAAGTTTCATTTTGGTACGCCACATCTATTGGATTTTCAGGTTGCTGCGTGGTGGTTGGCTAGGCTGTACGCGTGCTTTCGTAAAGTGGCACCTTTCGCCCTACCCGTTGAAGTTTTCGCTCTGGTCCACTGCCACCACACACCCACACTGCCATTGCACCCCCCGCCACCCCCGCGCGCGCGCGCTCGCTCGCCTCGTCTCGTCAAGCCAAGGCATGGCTGGCTTGGCTTGGCATGGTATGGTATGGCTTGGTGTGAGAGCCAGGTGCTTTCATAATGAAGTGTGGTGATACTTGCCGACACAATATCTCAAAATTGAATTCGGGACTTTCTGTCAAGTTATTGCAGCTCCCCCTTCAGCGTTCCGGGAAGGCATTAGAAGAAAATTTAGAAGGGGCATGTTCCATATTTTTGCAAAAAAGTTTCATTTTGGTACGCCACATTTATTGGATTTTCAGGTTGCTGCGTGGTGGTTGGCTAGGCTGTACGCGTGCTTTCGTAAAGTGGCACCTTTCGCCCTACCCGTTGAAGTTTCCGCTCTGGTCCACTGCCACCACACACCCACACTGCCATTGCACCCCCCGCCACCCCCGCGCGCGCGCGCTCGCTCGCCTCGTCTCGTCAAGCCAAGGCATGGCTGGCTTGGCTTGGCATGGTATGGTATGGCTTGGTGTGAGAGCCAGGTGCTTTCATAATGAAGTGTGGTGATACTTGCCGACACAATATCTCAAAATTGAATTCGGGACTTTCTGTCAAGTTATTGCAGCTCCCCCTTCAGCGTTCCGGGAAGGCATTAGAAGAAAATTTAGAAGGGGCATGTTCCATATTTTTGCAAAAAAGTTTCATTTTGGTACGCCACATTTATTGGATTTTCAGGTTGCTGCGTGGTGGTTGGCTAGGCTGTACGCGTGCTTTCGTAAAGTGGCACCTTTCGCCCTACCCGTTGAAGTTTCCGCTCTGGTCCACTGCCACCACACACCCACACTGCCATTGCACCCCCCGCCACCTCCGCGCGCGCGCGCTCGCTCGCCTCGTCTCGTCAAGCCAAGGCATGGCTGGCTTGTCTTGGCATGGTATGGTATGGCTTGGTGTGAGAGCCAGGTGCTTTCATAATGAAGTGTGGTGATACTTGCCGACACAATATCTCAAAATTGAATTCGGGACTTTCTGTCAAGTTATTGCAGCTCCCCCTTCAGCGTTCCGGGAAGGCATTAGAAGAAAATCTAGAAGGGGCATGTTCCATATTTTTGCAAAAAAGTTTCATTTTGGTACGCCACATTTATTGGATTTTCAGGTTGCTGCGTGGTGGCTGGCTAGGCTGTACGCGTGCTTTCGTAAAGTGGCACCTTTCGCCCTACCCGTTGAAGTTTCCGCTCTGGTCCACTGCCACCACACACCCACACTGCCATTGCACCCCCCGCCACCCCCGCGCGCGCGCGCTCGCTCGCCTCGTCTCGTCAAGCCAAGGCATGGCTGGCTTGGCTTGGCATGGTATGATATGGCTTGGTGTGAGAGCCAGGTGCTTTCATAATGAAGTGTGGTGATACTTGCCGACACAATATCTCAAAATTGAATTCGGGACTTTCTGTCAAGTTATTGCAGCTCCCCCTTCAGCGTTCCGGGAAGGCATTAGAAGAAAATTTAGAAGGGGCATGTTCCATATTTTTGCAAAAAAGTTTCATTTTGGTACGCCACATTTATTGGATTTTCAGGTTGCTGCGTGGTGGTTGGCTAGGCTGTACGCGTGCTTTCGTAAAGTGGCACCTTTCGCCCTACCCGTTGAAGTTTTCGCTCTGGTCCACTGCCACCACACACCCACACTGCCATTGCACCCCCCGCCACCCCCGCGCGCGCGCGCTCGCTCGCCTCGTCTCGTCAAGCCAAGGCATGGCTGGCTTGGCTTGGCATGGTATGGTATGGCTTGGTGTGAGAGCCAGGTGCTTTCATAATGAAGTGTGGTGATACTTGCCGACACAATATCTCAAAATTGAATTCGGGACTTTCTGTCAAGTTATTGCAGCTCCCCCTTCAGCGTTCCGGGAAGGCAGGAGAAGAAAATTTAGAAGGGGCATGTTCCATATTTTTGCAAAAAAGTTTCATTTTGGTACGCCACATTTATTGGATTTTCAGGTTGCTGCGTGGTGGTTGGCTAGGCTGTACGCGTGCTTTCGTAAAGTGGCACCTTTCGCCCTACCCGTTGAAGTTTCCGCTCTGGTCCACTGCCACCACACACCCACACTGCCATTGCACCCCCCGCCACCCCCGCGCGCGCGCGCTCGCTCGCCTCGTCTCGTCAAGCCAAGGCATGGCTGGCTTGGCTTGGCATGGTATGGTATGGCTTGGTGTGAGAGCCAGGTGCTTTCATAATGAAGTGTGGTGATACTTGCCGACACAATATCTCAAAATCGAATTCGGGACTTTCTGTCAAGTTATTGCAGCTCCCCCTTCAGCGTTCCGGGAAGGCATTAGAAGAAAATTTAGAAGGGGCATGTTCCATATTTTTGCAAAAAAGTTTCATTTTGGTACGCCACATTTATTGGATTTTCAGGTTGCTGCGTGGTGGTTGGCTAGGCTGTACGCGTGCTTTCGTAAAGTGGCACCTTTCGCCCTACCCGTTGAAGTTTCCGCTCTGGTCCACTGCCACCACACACCCACACTGCCATTGCACCCCCCGCCACCTCCGCGCGCGCGCGCTCGCTCGCCTCGTCTCGTCAAGCCAAGGCATGGCTGGCTTGGCTTGGCATGGTATGGTATGGCTTGGTGTGAGAGCCAGGTGCTTTCATAATGAAGTGTGGTGATACTTGCCGACACAATATCTCAAAATTGAATTCGGGACTTTCTGTCAAGTTATTGCAGCTCCCCCTTCAGCGTTCCGGGAGGGCATTAGAAGAAAATTTAGAAGGGGCATGTTCCATATTTTTGCAAAAAAGTTTCATTTTGGTACGCCACATTTATTGGATTTTCAGGTTGCTGCGTGGTGGTTGGCTAGGCTGTACGCGTGCTTTCGTAAAGTGGCACCTTTCGCCCTACCCGTTGAAGTTTTCGCTCTGGTCCACTGCCACCACACACCCACACTGCCATTGCACCCCCCGCCACCCCCGCGCGCTCGCGCTCGCTCGCCTCGTCTCGTCAAGCCAAGGCATGGCTGGCTTGGCTTGGCATGGTATGGTATGGCTTGGTGTGAGAGCCAGGTGCTTTCATAATGAAGTGTGGTGATACTTGCCGACACAATATCTCAAAATTGAATTCGGGACTTTCTGTCAAGTTATTGCAGCTCCCCCTTCAGCGTTCCGGGAAGGAATTAGAAGAAAATTTAGAAGGGGCATGTTCCATATTTTTGCAAAAAAGTTTCATTTTGGTACGCCACATTTATTGGATTTTCAGGTTGCTGCGTGGTGGTTGGCTAGGCTGTACGCGTGCTTTCGTAAAGTGGCACCTTTCGCCCTACCCGTTGAAGTTTCCGCTCTGGTCCACTGCCACCACACACCCACACTGCCATTGCACCCCCCGCCAGCCCCGCGCGCGCGCGCTCGCTCGCCTCGTCTCGTCCAGCCAAGGCATGGCTGGCTTGGCTTGGCATGGTATGGTATGGCTTGGTGTGAGAGCCAGGTGCTTTCATAATGAAGTGTGGTGATACTTGCCGACACAATATCTCAAAATTGAATTCGGGACTTTCTGTCAAGTTATTGCAGCTCCCCCTTCAGCGTTCCGGGAAGGCATTAGAAGAAAATTTAGAAGGGGCATGTTCCATATTTTTGCAAAAAAGTTTCATTTTGGTACGCCACATTTATTGGATTTTCAGGTTGCTACGTGGTGGTTGGCTAGGCTGTACGCGTGCTTTCGTAAAGTGGCACCTTTCGCCTTACCCGTTGAAGTTTCCGCTCTGGTCCACTGCCACCACACACCCACACTGCCATTGCACCCCCCGCCACCTCCGCGCGCGCGCGCTCGCTCGCCTCGTCTCGTCAAGCCAAGGCATGGCTGGCTTGGCTTGGCATGGTATGGTATGGCTTGGTGTGAGAGCCAGGTGCTTTCATAATGAAGTGTGGTGATACTTGCCGACACAATATCTCAAAATTGAATTCGGGACTTTCTGTCAAGTTATTGCAGCTCCCCCTTCAGCGTTCCGGGAAGGCATTAGAAGAAAATTTAGAAGGGGCATGTTCCATATTTTTGCAAAAAAGTTTCATTTTGGTACGCCACATTTATTGGATTTTCAGGTTGCTGCGTGGTGGTTGGCTAGGCTGTACGCGTGCTTTCGTAAAGTGGCACCTTTCGCCCTACCCGTTGAAGTTTCCGCTCTGGTCCACTGCCACCACACACCCACACTGCCATTGCACCCCCCGCCACCCCCGCGCGCGCGCGCTCGCTCGCCTCGTCTCGTCAAGCCAAGGCATGGCTGGCTTGGCTTGGCATGGTATGGTATGGCTTGGTGTGAGAGCCAGGTGCTTTCATAATGAAGTGTGGTGATACTTGCCGACACAATATCTCAAAATTGAATTCGGGACTTTCTGTCAAGTTATTGCAGCTCCCCCTTCAGCGTTCCGGGAAGGCATTAGAAGAAAATTTAGAAGGGGCATGTTCCATATTTTTGCAAAAAAGTTTCATTTTGGTACGCCACATTTATTGGATTTTCAGGTTGCTGCGTGGTGGTTGGCTAGGCTGTACGCGTGCTTTCGTAAAGTGGCACCTTTCGCCCGACCCGTTGAAGTTTCCGCTCTGGTCCACTGCCACCACACACCCACACTGCCATTGCACCCCCCGCCACCTCCGCGCGCGCGCGCTCGCTCGCCTCGTCTCGTCAAGCCAAGGCATGGCTGGCTTGGCTTGGCATGGTATGGTATGGCTTGGTGTGAGAGCCAGGTGCTTTCATAATGAAGTGTGGTGATACTTGCTGACACAATATCTCAAAATTGAATTCGGGACTTTCTGTCAAGTTATTGCAGCTCCCCCTTCAGCGTTCCGGGAAGGCATTAGAAGAAAATTTAGAAGGGGCATGTTCCATATTTTTGCAAAAAAGTTTCATTTTGGTACGCCACATTTATTGGATTTTCAGGTTGCTGCGTGGTGGTTGGCTAGGCTGTACGCGTGCTTTCGTAAAGTGGCACCTTTCGCCCTACCCGTTGAAGTTTCCGCTCTGGTCCACTGCCACCACACACCCACACTGCCATTGCACCCCCCGCCACCTCCGCGCGCGCGCGCTCGCTCGCCTCGTCTCGTCAAGCCAAGGCATGGCTGGCTTGGCTTGGCATGGTATGGTATGGCTTGGTGTGAGAGCCAGGTGCTTTCATAATGAAGTGTGGTGATACTTGCCGACACAATATCTCAAAATTGAATTCGGGACTTTCTGTCAAGTTATTGCAGCTCCCCCTTCAGCGTTCCGGGAGGGCATTAGAAGAAAATTTAGAAGGGGCATGTTCCATATTTTTGCAAAAAAGTTTCATTTTGGTACGCCACATTTATTGGATTTTCAGGTTGCTGCGTGGTGGTTGGCTAGGCTGTACGCGTGCTTTCGTAAAGTGGCACCTTTCGCCCTACCCGTTGAAGATTTCGCTCTGGTCCACTGCCACCACACACCCACACTGCCATTGCACCCCCCGCCACCCCCGCGCGCTCGCGCTCGCTCGCCTCGTCTCGTCAAGCCAAGGCATGGCTGGCTTGGCTTGGCATGGTATGGTATGGCTTGGTGTGAGAGCCAGGTGCTTTCATAATGAAGTGTGGTGATACTTGCCGACACAATATCTCAAAATTGAATTCGGGACTTTCTGTCAAGTTATTGCAGCTCCCCCTTCAGCGTTCCGGGAAGGAATTAGAAGAAAATTTAGAAGGGGCATGTTCCATATTTTTGCAAAAAAGTTTCATTTTGGTACGCCACATTTATTGGATTTTCAGGTTGCTGCGTGGTGGTTGGCTAGGCTGTACGCGTGCTTTCGTAAAGTGGCACCTTTCGCCCTACCCGTTGAAGTTTCCGCTCTGGTCCACTGCCACCACACACCCACACTGCCATTGCACCCCCCGCCAGCCCCGCGCGCGCGCGCTCGCTCGCCTCGTCTCGTCAAGCCAAGGCATGGCTGGCTTGGCTTGGCATGGTATGGTATGGCTTGGTGTGAGAGCCAGGTGCTTTCATAATGAAGTGTGGTGATACTTGCCGACACAATATCTCAAAATTGAATTCGGGACTTTCTGTCAAGTTATTGCAGCTCCCCCTTCAGCGTTCCGGGAAGGCATTAGAAGAAAATTTAGAAGGGGCATGTTCCATATTTTTGCAAAAAAGTTTCATTTTGGTACGCCACATTTATTGGATTTTCAGGTTGCTACGTGGTGGTTGGCTAGGCTGTACGCGTGCTTTCGTAAAGTGGCACCTTTCGCCTTACCCGTTGAAGTTTCCGCTCTGGTCCACTGCCACCACACACCCACACTGCCATTGCACCCCCCGCCACCTCCGCGCGCGCGCGCTCGCTCGCCTCGTCTCGTCAAGCCAAGGCATGGCTGGCTTGGCTTGGCATGGTATGGTATGGCTTGGTGTGAGAGCCAGGTGCTTTCATAATGAAGTGTGGTGATACTTGCCGACACAATATCTCAAAATTGAATTCGGGACTTTCTGTCAAGTTATTGCAGCTCCCCCTTCAGCGTTCCGGGAAGGCATTAGAAGAAAATTTAGAAGGGGCATGTTCCATATTTTTGCAAAAAAGTTTCATTTTGGTACGCCACATTTATTGGATTTTCAGGTTGCTGCGTGGTGGTTGGCTAGGCTGTACGCGTGCTTTCGTAAAGTGGCACCTTTCGCCCTACCCGTTGAAGTTTCCGCTCTGGTCCACTGCCACCACACACCCACACTGCCATTGCACCCCCCGCCACCCCCGCGCGCGCGCGCTCGCTCGCCTCGTCTCGTCAAGCCAAGGCATGGCTGGCTTGGCTTGGCATGGTATGGTATGGCTTGGTGTGAGAGCCAGGTGCTTTCATAATGAAGTGTGGTGATACTTGCCGACACAATATCTCAAAATTGAATTCGGGACTTTCTGTCAAGTTATTGCAGCTCCCCCTTCAGCGTTCCGGGAAGGCATTAGAAGAAAATTTAGAAGGGGCATGTTCCATATTTTTGCAAAAAAGTTTCATTTTGGTACGCCACATTTATTGGATTTTCAGGTTGCTGCGTGGTGGTTGGCTAGGCTGTACGCGTGCTTTCGTAAAGTGGCACCTTTCGCCCGACCCGTTGAAGTTTCCGCTCTGGTCCACTGCCACCACACACCCACACTGCCATTGCACCCCCCGCCACCTCCGCGCGCGCGCGCTCGCTCGCCTCGTCTCGTCAAGCCAAGGCATGGCTGGCTTGGCTTGGCATGGTATGGTATGGCTTGGTGTGAGAGCCAGGTGCTTTCATAATGAAGTGTGGTGATACTTGCTGACACAATATCTCAAAATTGAATTCGGGACTTTCTGTCAAGTTATTGCAGCTCCCCCTTCAGCGTTCCGGGAAGGCATTAGAAGAAAATTTAGAAGGGGCATGTTCCATATTTTTGCAAAAAAGTTTCATTTTGGTACGCCACATTTATTGGATTTTCAGGTTGCTGCGTGGTGGTTGGCTAGGCTGTACGCGTGCTTTCGTAAAGTGGCACCTTTCGCCCTACCCGTTGAAGTTTTCGCTCTGGTCCACTGCCACCACACACCCACACTGCCATTGCACCCCCCGCCACCTCCGCGCGCGCGCGCTCGCTCGCCTCGTCTCGTCAAGCCAAGGCATGGCTGGCTTGGCTTGGCATGGTATGGTATGGCTTGGTGTGAGAGCCAGGTGCTTTCATAATGAAGTGTGGTGATACTTGCCGACACAATATCTCAAAATTGAATTCGGGACTTTCTGTCAAGTTATTGCAGCTCCCCCTTCAGCGTTCCGGGAAGGCATTAGAAGAAAATTGAGAGGGGCATGTTCCATATTTTTGCAAAAAAGTTTCATTTTGGTACGCCACATTCATTGGATTTTCAGGTTGCTGCGTGGTGGTTGGCTAGGCTGTACGCGTGCTTTCGTAAAGTGGCACCTTTCGCCCTACCCGTTGAAGTTTTCGCTCTGGTCCACTGCCACCACACACCCACACTGCCATTGCACCCCCCGCCACCCCCGCACGCGCGCGCTCGCTCGCCTCGTCTCATCAAGCCAAGGCATGGCTGGCTTGGCTTGGCATGGTATGGTATGGCTTGGTGTGAGAGCCAGGTGCTTTCATAATGAAGTGTGGTGATACTTTCCGACACAATATCTCGAAATTGAATTCGGGACTTTCTGTCAAGTTATTGCAGCTCCCCCTTCAGCGTTCCGGGAAGGCATTAGAAGAAAATTTAGAAGGGGCATGTTCCATATTTTTGCAAAAAAGTTTCATTTTGGTACGCCACATTTATTGGATTTTCAGGTTGCTGCGTGGTGGTTGGCTAGGCTGTACGCGTGCTTTCGTAAAGTGGCACCTTTCGCCCTACCCGTTGAAGTTTTCGCTCTGGTCCACTGCCACCACACACCCACACTGCCATTGCACCCCCCGCCTGCCCCCGCGCGCGCGCGCTCGCTCGCCTCGTCTCGTCAAGCCAAGGCATGGCTGGCTTGGCTTGGCATGGTATGGTATGGCTTGGTGTGAGAGCCAGGTGCTTTCATAATGAAGTGTGGTGATACTTGCCGACACAATATCTCAAAATTGAATTCGGGACTTTCTGTCAAGTTATTGCAGCTCCCCCTTCAGCGTTCCGGGAAGGCATTAGAAGAAAATTTAGAAGGGGCATGTTCCATATTTTTGCAAAAAAGTTTCATTTTGGTACGCCACATTTATTGGATTTTCAGGTTGCTGCGTGGTGGTTGGCTAGGCTGTACGCGTGCTTTCGTAAAGTGGCACCTTTCGCCCTACCCGTTGAAGTTTTCGCTCTGGTCCACTGCCACCACACACCCACACTGCCATTGCACCCCCCGCCACCCCCGCGCGCGCGCGCTCGCTCGCCTCGTCTCGTCAAGCCAAGGCATGGCTGGCTTGGCTTGGCATGGTATGGTATGGCTTGGTGTGAGAGCCAGGTGCTTTCATAATGAAGTGTGGTGATACTTGCCGACACAATATCTCAAAATTGAATTCGGGACTTTCTGTCAAGTTATTGCAGCTCCCCCTTCAGCGTTCCGGGAAGGCATTAGAAGATAATTTAGAAGGGGCATGTTCCATATTTTTGCAAAAAAGTTTCATTTTGGTACGCCACATTTATTGGATTTTCAGGTTGCTGCGTGGTGGTTGGCTAGGCTGTACGCGTGCTTTCGTAAAGTGGCACCTTTCGCCCTACCCGTTGAAGTTTTCGCTCTGGTCCACTGCCACCACACACCCACACTGCCATTGCACCCCCCGCCACCCCCGCGCGCGCGCGCGCTCGCTCGCCTCGTCTCGTCAAGCCAAGGCATGGCTGGCTTGGCTTGGCATGGTATGGTATGGCTTGGTGTGAGAGCCAGGTGCTTTCATAATGAAGTGTGGTGATACTTGCCGACACAATATCTCAAAATTGAATTCGGGACTTTCTGTCAAGTTATTGCAGCTCCCCCTTCAGCGTTCCGGGAAGGCATTAGAAGAAAATTTAGAAGGGGCATGTTCCATATTTTTGCAAAAAAGTTTCATTTTGGTACGCCACATTCATTGGATTTTCAGGTTGCTGCGTGGTGGTTGGCTAGGCTGTACGCGTGCTTTCGTAAAGTGGCACCTTTCGCCCTACCCGTTGAAGTTTTCGCTCTGGTCCACTGCCACCACACACCCACACTGCCATTGCACCCCCCGCCACCCCCGCACGCGCGCGCTCGCTCGCCTCGTCTCGTCAAGCCAAGGCATGGCTGGCTTGGCTTGGCATGGTATGGTATGGCTTGGTGTGAGAGCCAGGTGCTTTCATAATGAAGTGTGGTGATACTTGCCGACACAATATCTCAAAATTGAATTCGGGACTTTCTGTCAAGTTATTGCAGCTCCCCCTTCAGCGTTCCGGGAAGGCATTAGAAGAAAATTTAGAAGGGGCATGTTCCATATTTTTGCAAAAAAGTTTCATTTTGGTACGCCACATTTATTGGATTTTCAGGTTGCTGCGTGGTGGTTGGCTAGGCTGTACGCGTGCTTTCGTAAAGTGGCACCTTTCGCCCTACCCGTTGAAGTTTTCGCTCTGGTCCACTGCCACCACACACCCACACTGCCATTGCACCCCCCGCCACCCCCGCGCGCGCGCGCTCGCTCGCCTCGTCTCGTCAAGCCAAGGCATGGCTGGCTTGGCTTGGCATGGTATGGTATGGCTTGGTGTGAGAGCCAGGTGCTTTCATAATGGAGTGTGGTGATACTTGCCGACACAATATCTCAAAATTGAATTCGGGACTTTCTGTCAAGTTATTGCAGCTCCCCCTTCAGCGTTCAGGGAAGGCATTAGAAGAATATTTAGAAGGGGCATGTTCCATATTTTTGCAAAAAAGTTTCATTTTGGTACGCCACATTTATTGGATTTTCAGGTTGCTGCGTGGTGGTTGGCTAGGCTGTACGCGTGCTTTCGTAAAGTGGCACCTTTCGCCCTACCCGTTGAAGTTTTCGCTCTGGTCCACTGCCACCACACACCCACACTGCCATTGCACCCCCCGCCACCCCCGCACGCGCGCGCTCGCTCGCCTCGTCTCGTCAAGCCAAGGCATGGCTGGCTTGGCTTGGCATGGTATGGTATGGCTTGGTGTGAGAGCCAGGTGCTTTCATAATGAAGTGTGGTGATACTTGCCGACACAATATCTCAAAATTGAATTCGGGACTTTCTGTCAAGTTATTGCAGCTCCCCCTTCAGCGTTCCGGGAAGGCATTAGAAGAAAATTTAGAAGGGGCATGTTCCATATCTTTGCAAAAAAGTTTCATTTTGGTACGCCACATTTATTGGATTTTCAGGTTGCTGCGTGGTGGTTGGCTAGGCTGTACGCGTGCTTTCGTAAAGTGGCACCTTTCGCCCTACCCGTTGAAGTTTTCGCTCTGGTCCACTGCCACCACACACCCACACTGCCATTGCACCCCCCGCCACCCCCGCGCGCGCGCGCTCGCTCGCCTCGTCTCGTCAAGCCAAGGCATGGCTGGCTTGGCTTGGCATGGTATGGTATGGCTTGGTGTGAGAGCCAGGTGCTTTCATAATGAAGTGTGGTGATACTTGCCGACACAATATCTCAAAATTGAATTCGGGACTTTCTGTCAAGTTATTGCAGCTCCCCCTTCAGCGTTCCGGGAAGGCATTAGAAGAAAATTTAGAAGGGGCATGTTCCATATTTTTGCAAAAAAGTTTCATTTTGGTACGCCACATTTATTGGATTTTCAGGTTGCTGCGTGGTGGTTGGCTAGGCTGTACGCGTGCTTTCGTAAAGTGGCACCTTTCGCCCTACCCGTTGAAGTTTCCGCTCTGGTCCACTGCCACCACACACCCACACTGCCATTGCACCCCCCGCCACCCCCGCGCGCGCGCGCTCGCTCGCCTCGTCTCGTCAAGCCAAGGCATGGCTGGCTTGGCTTGGCATGGTATGGTATGGCTTGGTGTGAGAGCCAGGTGCTTTCATAATGAAGTGTGGTGATACTTGCCGACACAATATCTCAAAATTGAATTCGGGACTTTCTGTCAAGTTATTGCAGCTCCCCCTTCAGCGTTCCGGGAAGGCATTAGAAGAAAATTTAGAAGGGGCATGTTCCATATTTTTGCAAAAAAGTTTCATTTTGGTACGCCACATTTATTGGATTTTCAGGTTGCTGCGTGGTGGTTGGCTAGGCTGTACGCGTGCTTTCGTAAAGTGGCACCTTCCGCCCTACCCGTTGAAGTTTTCGCTCTGGTCCACTGCCACCACACACCCACACTGCCATTGCACCCCCCGCCACCTCCCCGCGCGCGCGCGCTCGCTCGCCTCGTCTCGTCAAGCCAAGGCATGGCTGGCTTGGCTTGGCATGGTATGGTATGGCTTGGTGTGACAGCCAGGTGCTTTCATAATGAAGTGTGCTGATACTTGCCGACACAATATCTCAAAATTGAATTCGGGACTTTCTGTCAAGTTATTGCAGCTCCCCCTTCAGCGTTCCGGGAAGGCATTAGAAGAAAATTTAGAAGGGGCATGTTCCATATTTTTGCAAAAAAGTTTCATTTTGGTACGCCACATTTATTGGATTTTCAGGTTGCTGCGTGGTGGTTGGCTAGGCTGTACGCGTGCTTTCGTAAAGTGGCACCTTTCGCCCTACCCGTTGAAGTTTCCGCTCTGGTCCACTGCCACCACACACCCACACTGCCATTGCACCCCCCGCCACCTCCGCGCGCGCGCGCTCGCTCGCCTCGTCTCGTCAAGCCAAGGCATGGCTGGCTTGGCTTGGCATGGTATGGTATGGCTTGGTGTGAGAGCCAGGTGCTTTCATAATGAAGTGTGGTGATACTTGCCGACACATTATCTCAAAATTGAATTCGGGACTTTCTGTCAAGTTATTGCAGCTCCCCCTTCAGCGTTCCGGGAAGGCATTAGAAGAAAATTTAGAAGGGGCATGTTCCATATTTTTGCAAAAAAGTTTCATTTTGGTACGCCACATTTATTGGATTTTCAGGTTGCTGCGTGGTGGTTGGCTAGGCTGTACGCGTGCTTTCGTAAAGTGGCACCTTTCGCCCTACCCGTTGAAGTTTTCGCTCTGGTCCACTGCCACCACACACCCACACTGCCATTGCACCCCCCGCCACCCCCGCACGCGCGCGCTCGCTCGCCTCGTCTCGTCAAGCCAAGGCATGGCTGGCTTGGCTTGGCATGGTATGGTATGGCTTGGTGTGAGAGCCAGGTGCTTTCATAATGAAGTGTGGTGATACTTGCCGACACAATATCTCAAAATTGAATTCGGGACTTTCTGTCAAGTTATTGCAGCTCCCCCTTCAGCGTTCCGGGAAGGCATTAGAAGAAAATTTAGAAGGGGCATGTTCCATATTTTTGCAAAAAAGTTTCATTTTGGTACGCCACATTTATTGGATTTTCAGGTTGCTGCGTGGTGGTTGGCTAGGCTGTACGCGTGCTTTCGTAAAGTGGCACCTTTCGCCCTACCCGTTGAAGTTTTCGCTCTGGTCCACTGCCACCACACACCCACACTGCCATTGCACCCCCCGCCACCCCCGCGCGCGCGCGCTCGCTCGCCTCGTCTCGTCAAGCCAAGGCATGGCTGGCTTGGCTTGGCATGGTATGGTATGGCTTGGTGTGAGAGCCAGGTGCTTTCATAATGAAGTGTGGTGATACTTGCCGACGCAATATCTCAAAATTGAATTCGGGACTTTCTGTCAAGTTATTGCAGCTCCCCCTTCAGCGTTCCGGGAAGGCATTAGAAGAAAATTTAGAAGGGGCATGTTCCATATTTTTGCAAAAAAGTTTCATTTTGGTACGCCACATTTATTGGATTTTCAGGTTGCTGCGTGGTGGTTGGCTAGGCTGTACGCGTGCTTTCGTAAAGTGGCACCTTTCGCCCTACCCGTTGAAGTTTCCGCTCTGGTCCACTGCCACCACACACCCACACTGCCATTGCACCCCCCGCCACCCCCGCGCGCGCGCGCTCGCTCGCCTCGTCTCGTCAAGCCAAGGCATGGCTGGCTTGGCTTGGCATGGTATGGTATGGCTTGGTGTGAGAGCCAGGTGCTTTCATAATGAAGTGTGGTGATACTTGCCGACACAATATCTGAAAATTGAATTCGGGACTTTCTGTCAAGTTATTGCAGCTCCCCCTTCAGCGTTCCGGGAAGGCATTAGAAGAAAATTTAGAAGGGGCATGTTCCATATTTTTGCAAAAAAGTTTCATTTTGGTACGCCACATTTATTGGATTTTCAGGTTGCTGCGTGGTGGTTGGCTAGGCTGTACGCGTGCTTTCGTAAAGTGGCACCTTTCGCCCTACCCGTTGAAGTTTTCGCTCTGGTCCACTGCCACCACACACCCACACTGCCATTGCACCCCCCGCCACCCCCGCGCGCGCGCGCGCTCGCTCGCCTCGTCTCGTCAAGCCAAGGCATGGCTGGCTTGGCTTGGCATGGTATGGTATGGCTTGGTGTGAGAGCCAGGTGCTTTCATAATGAAGTGTGGTGATACTTGCCGACACAATATCTCAAAATTGAATTCGGGACTTTCTGTCAAGTTATTGCAGCTCCCCCCTCAGCGTTCCGGGAAGGCATTAGAAGAAAATTTAGAAGGGGCATGTTCCATATTTTTGCAAAAAAGTTTCATTTTGGTACGCCACATTTATTGGATTTTCAGGTTGCTGCGTGGTGGTTGGCTAGGCTGTACGCGTGCTTTCGTAAAGTGGCACCTTTCGCCCTACCCGTTGAAGTTTCCGCTCTGGTCCACTGCCACCACACACCCACACTGCCATTGCACCCCCCGCCACCCCCGCGCGCGCGCGCTCGCTCGCCTCGTCTCGTCAAGCCAAGGCATGGCTGGCTTGGCTTGGCATGGTATGGTATGGCTTGGTGTGAGAGCCAGGTGCTTTCATAATGAAGTGTGGTGATACTTGCCGACACAATATCTCAAAATTGAATTCGGGACTTTCTGTCAAGTTATTGCAGCTCCCCCTTCAGCGTTCCGGGAAGGCATTAGAAGAAAATTTAGAAGGGGCATGTTCCATATTTTTGCAAAAAAGTTTCATTTTGGTACGCCACATTTATTGGATTTTCAGGTTGCTGCGTGGTGGTTGGCTAGGCTGTACGCGTGCTTTCGTAAAGTGGCACCTTTCGCCCTACCCGTTGAAGTTTTCGCTCTGGTCCACTGCCACCACACACCCACACTGCCATTGCACCCCCCGCCACCCCCGCGCGCGCGCGCGCTCGCTCGCCTCGTCTCGTCAAGCCAAGGCATGGCTGGCTTGGCTTGGCATGGTATGGTATGGCTTGGTGTGAGAGCCAGGTGCTTTCATAATGAAGTGTGGTGATACTTGCCGACACAATATCTCAAAATTGAATTCGGGACTTTCTGTCAAGTTATTGCAGCTCCCCCCTCAGCGTTCCGGGAAGGCATTAGAAGAAAATTTAGAAGGGGCATGTTCCATATTTTTGCAAAAAAGTTTCATTTTGGTACGCCACATTTATTGGATTTTCAGGTTGCTGCGTGGTGGTTGGCTAGGCTGTACGCGTGCTTTCGTAAAGTGGCACCTTTCGCCCTACCCGTTGAAGTTTCCGCTCTGGTCCACTGCCACCACACACCCACACTGCCATTGCACCCCCCGCCACCCCCGCGCGCGCGCGCTCGCTCGCCTCGTCTCGTCAAGCCAAGGCATGGCTGGCTTGGCTTGGCATGGTATGGTATGGCTTGGTGTGAGAGCCAGGTGCTTTCATAATGAAGTGTGGTGATACTTGCCGACACAATATCTCAAAATTGAATTCGGGACTTTCTGTCAAGTTATTGCAGCTCCCCCTTCAGCGTTCCGGGAAGGCATTAGAAGAAAATTTAGAAGGGGCATGTTCCATATTTTTGCAAAAAAGTTTCATTTTGGTACGCCACATTTATTGGATTTTCAGGTTGCTGCGTGGTGGTTGGCTAGGCTGTACGCGTGCTTTCGTAAAGTGGCACCTTTCGCCCTACCCGTTGAAGTTTTCGCTCTGGTCCACTGCCACCACACACCCACACTGCCATTGCACCCCCCGCCACCCCCGCGCGCGCCCGCTCGCTCGCCTCGTCTCGTCAAGCCAAGGCATGGCTGGCTTGGCTTGGCATGGTATGGTATGGCTTGGTGTGAGAGCCAGGTGCTTTCATAATGAAGTGTGGTGATACTTGCCGACACAATATCTCAAAATTGAATTCGGGACTTTCTGTCAAGTTATTGCAGCTCCCCCTTCAGCGTTCCGGGAAGGCATTAGAAGAAAATTTAGAAGGGGCATGTTCCATATTTTTGCAAAAAAGTTTCATTTTGGTACGCCACATTTATTGGATTTTCAGGTTGCTGCGTGGTGGTTGGCTAGGCTGTACGCGTGCTTTCGTAAAGTGGCACCTTTCGCCCTACCCGTTGAAGTTTTCGCTCTGGTCCACTGCCACCAGACACCCACACTGCCATTGCACCCCCCGCCACCCCCGCGCGCGCGCGCTCGCTCGCCTCGTCTCGTCAAGCCAAGGCATGGCTGGCTTGGCTTGGCATGGTATGGTATGGCTTGGTGTGAGAGCCAGGTGCTTTCATAATGAAGTGTGGTGATACTTGCCGACACAATATCTCAAAATTGAATTCGGGACTTTCTGTCAAGTTATTGCAGCTCCCCCTTCAGCGTTCCGGGAAGGCATTAGAAGAAAATTTAGAAGGGGCATGTTCCATATTTTTGCAAAAAAGTTTCATTTTGGTACGCCACATTTATTGGATTTTCAGGTTGCTGCGTGGTGGTTGGCTAGGCTGTACGCGTGCTTTCGTAAAGTGGCACCTTTCGCCCTACCCGTTGAAGTTTCCGCTCTGGTCCACTGCCACCACACACCCACACTGCCATTGCACCCCCCGCCACCCCCGCGCGCGCGCGCTCGCTCGCCTCGTCTCGTCAAGCCAAGGCATGGCTGGCTTGGCTTGGCATGGTATGGTATGGCTTGGTGTGAGAGCCAGGTGCTTTCATAATGAAGTGTGGTGATACTTGCCGACACAATATCTCAAAATTGAATTCGGGACTTTCTGTCAAGTTATTGCAGCTCCCCCTTCAGCGTTCCGGGAAGGCATTAGAAGAAAATTTAGAAGGGGCATGTTCCATATTTTTGCAAAAAAGTTTCATTTTGGTACGCCACATTTATTGGATTTTCAGGTTGCTGCGTGGTGGTTGGCTAGGCTGTACGCGTGCCTTCGTAAAGTGGCACCTTTCGCCCTACCCGTTGAAGTTTTTGCTCTGGTCCACTGCCACCACACACCCACACTGCCATTGCACCCCCCGCCACCCCCGCGCGCGCGCGCTCGCTCGCCTCGTCTCGTCAAGCCAAGGCATGGCTGGCTTGGCTTGGCATGGTATGGTATGGCTTGGTGTGAGAGCCAGGTGCTTTCATAATGAAGTGTGGTGATACTTGCCGACACAATATCTCAAAATTGAATTCGGGACTTTCTGTCAAGTTATTGCAGCTCCCCCTTCAGCGTTCCGGGAAGGCATTAGAAGAAAATTTAGAAGGGGCATGTTCCATATTTTTGCAAAAAAGTTTCATTTTGGTACGCCACATTTATTGGATTTTCAGGTTGCTGCGTGGTGGTTGGCTAGGCTGTACGCGTGCTTTCGTAAAGTGGCACCTTTCGCCCTACCCGTTGAAGTTTCCGCTCTGGTCCACTGCCACCACACACCCACACTGCCATTGCACCCCCCGCCACCCCCGCGCGCGCGCGCTCGCTCGCCTCGTCTCGTCAAGCCAAGGCATGGCTGGCTTGGCTTGGCATGGTATGGTATGGCTTGGTGTGAGAGCCAGGTGCTTTCATAATGAAGTGTGGTGATACTTGCCGACACAATATCTCAAAATTGAATTCGGGACTTTCTGTCAAGTTATTGCAGCTCCCCCTTCAGCGTTCCGGAAAGGCATTAGAAGAAAATTTAGAAGGGGCATGTTCCATATTTTTGCAAAAAAGTTTCATTTTGGTACGCCACATTTATTGGATTTTCAGGTTGCTGCGTGGTGGTTGGCTAGGCTGTACGCGTGCTTTCGTAAAGTGGCACCTTTCGCCCTACCCGTTGAAGTTTTCGCTCTGGTCCACTGCCACCACACACCCACACTGCCATTGCACCCCCCGCCACCCCCGCGCGCGCGCGCGCTCGCTCGCCTCGTCCCGTCAAGCCAAGGCATGGCTGGCTTGGCTTGGCATGGTATGGTATGGCTTGGTGTGAGAGCCAGGTGCTTTCATAATGAAGTGTGGTGATACTTGCCGACACAATATCTCAAAATTGAATTCGGGACTTTCTGTCAAGTTATTGCAGCTCCCCCTTCAGCGTTCCGGGAAGGCATTAGAAGAAAATTTAGAAGGGGCATGTTCCATATTTTTGCAAAAAAGTTTCATTTTGGTACGCCACATTTATTGGATTTTCAGGTTGCTGCGTGGTGGTTGGCTAGGCTGTACGCGTGCTTTCGTAAAGTGGCACCTTTCACCCTACCCGTTGAAGTTTTCGCTCTGGTCCACTGCCACCACACACCCACACTGCCATTGCACCCCCCGCCACCCCCGCGCGCGCGCGCTCGCTCGCCTCGTCTCGTCAAGCCAAGGCATGGCTGGCTTGGCTTGGCATGGTATGGTATGGCTTGGTGTGAGAGCCAGGTGCTTTCATAATGAAGTGTGGTGATACTTGCCGACACAATATCTCAAAATTGAATTCGGGACTTTCTGTCAAGTTATTGCAGCTCCCCCTTCAGCGTTCCGGGAAGGCATTAGAAGAAAATTTAGACGGGACATGTTCCATATTTTTGCAAAAAAGTTTTATTTTGGTACGCCACATTTATCGGATTTTCAGGTTGCTGCGTGGTGGTTGGCTAGGCTGTACGCGTGCTTTCGTAAAGTGGCACCTTTCGCCCTACCCGTTGAAGTTTTCGCTCTGGTCCACTGCCACCACACACCCACACTGCCATTGCACCCCCCGCCACCCCCGCGCGCGCGCGCGCTCGCTCGCCTCGTCTCGTCAAGCCAAGGCATGGCTGGCTTGGCTTGGCATGGTATGGTATGGCTTGGTGTGAGAGCCAGGTGCTTTCATAATGAAGTGTGGTGATACTTGCCGACACAATATCTCAAAATTGAATTCGGGACTTTCTGTCAAGTTATTGCAGCTCCCCCTTCAGCGTTCCGGGAAGGCATTAGAAGAAAATTTAGAAGGGGCATGTTCCATATTTTTGCAAAAAAGTTTCATTTTGGTACGCCACATTTATTGGATTTTCAGGTTGCTGCGTGGTGGTTGGCTAGGCTGTACGCGTGCTTTCGTAAAGTGGCACCTTTCGCCCTACCCGTTGAAGTTTTCGCTCTGGTCCACTGCCACCACACACCCACACTGCCATTGCAACCCCCGCCACCCCCGCGCGCGCGCGCGCTCGCTCGCCTCGTCTCGTCAAGCCAAGGCATGGCTGGCTTGGCTTGGCATGGTATGGTATGGCTTGGTGTGAGAGCCAGGTGCTTTCATAATGAAGTGTGGTGATACTTGCCGACACAATATCTCAAAATTGAATTCGGGACTTTCTGTCAAGTTATTGCAGCTCCCCCTTCAGCGTTCCGGGAAGGCATTAGAAGAAAATTTAGAAGGGGCATGTTCCATATTTTTGCAAAAAAGTTTCATTTTGGTACGCCACATTTATTGGATTTTCAGGTTGCTGCGTGGTGGTTGGCTAGGCTGTACGCGTGCTTTCGTAAAGTGGCACCTTTCGCCCTACCCGTTGAAGTTTTTGCTCTGGTCCACTGCCACCACACACCCACACTGCCATTGCACCCCCCGCCACCCCCGCGCGCGCGCGCTCGCTCGCCTCGTCTCGTCAAGCCAAGGCATGGCTGGCTTGGCTTGGCATGGTATGGTATGGCTTGGTGTGAGAGCCAGGTGCTTTCATAATGAAGTGTGGTGATACTTGCCGACACAATATCTCAAAATTGAATTCGGGACTTTCTGTCAAGTTATTGCAGCTCCCCCTTCAGCGTTCCGGGAAGGCATTAGAAGAAAATTTAGACGGGACATGTTCCATATTTTTGCAAAAAAGTTTTATTTTGGTACGCCACATTTATCGGATTTTCAGGTTGCTGCGTGGTGGTTGGCTAGGCTGTACGCGTGCTTTCGTAAAGTGGCACCTTTCGCCCTACCCGTTGAAGTTTTCGCTCTGGTCCACTGCCACCACACACCCACACTGCCATTGCACCCCCCGCCACCCCCGCGCGCGCGCGCGCTCGCTCGCCTCGTCTCGTCAAGCCAAGGCATGGCTGGCTTGGCTTGGCATGGTATGGTATGGCTTGGTGTGAGAGCCAGGTGCTTTCATAATGAAGTGTGGTGATACTTGCCGACACAATATCTCAAAATTGAATTCGGGACTTTCTGTCAAGTTATTGCAGCTCCCCCTTCAGCGTTCCGGGAAGGCATTAGAAGAAAATTTAGAAGGGGCATGTTCCATATTTTTGCAAAAAAGTTTCATTTTGGTACGCCACATTTATTGGATTTTCAGGTTGCTGCGTGGTGGTTGGCTAGGCTGTACGCGTGCTTTCGTAAAGTGGCACCTTTCGCCCTACCCGTTGAAGTTTTCGCTCTGGTCCACTGCCACCACACACCCACACTGCCATTGCAACCCCCGCCACCCCCGCGCGCGCGCGCGCTCGCTCGCCTCGTCTCGTCAAGCCAAGGCATGGCTGGCTTGGCTTGGCATGGTATGGTATGGCTTGGTGTGAGAGCCAGGTGCTTTCATAATGAAGTGTGGTGATACTTGCCGACACAATATCTCAAAATTGAATTCGGGACTTTCTGTCAAGTTATTGCAGCTCCCCCTTCAGCGTTCCGGGAAGGCATTAGAAGAAAATTTAGAAGGGGCATGTTCCATATTTTTGCAAAAAAGTTTCATTTTGGTACGCCACATTTATTGGATTTTCAGGTTGCTGCGTGGTGGTTGGCTAGGCTGTACGCGTGCTTTCGTAAAGTGGCACCTTTCGCCCTACCCGTTGAAGTTTTTGCTCTGGTCCACTGCCACCACACACCCACACTGCCATTGCACCCCCCGCCACCCCCGCGCGCGCGCGCGCTCGCTCGCCTCGTCTCGTCAAGCCAAGGCATGGCTGGCTTGGCTTGGCATGGTATGGTATGGCTTGGTGTGAGAGCCAGGTGCTTTCATAATGAAGTGTGGTGATACTTGCCGACACAATATCTCAAAATTGAATTCGGGACTTTCTGTCAAGTTATTGCAGCTCCCCCTTCAGCGTTCCGGGAAGGCATTAGAAGAAAATTTAGAAGGGGCATGTTCCATATTTTTGCAAAAAAGTTTCATTTTGGTACGCCACATTTATTGGATTTTCAGGTTGCTGCGTGGTGGTTGGCTAGGCTGTACGCGTGCTTTCGTAAAGTTGCACCTTTCGCCCTACCCGTTGAAGTTTCCGCTCTGGTCCACTGCCACCACACACCCACACTGCCATTGCACCCCCCGCCACCCCCGCGCGCGCGCGCTCGCTCGCCTCGTCTCGTCAAGCCAAGGCATGGCTGGCTTGGCTTGGCATGGTATGGTATGGCTTGGTGTGAGAGCCAGGTGCTTTCATAATGAAGTGTGGTGATACTTGCCGACACAATATCTCAAAATTGAATTCGGGACTTTCTGTCAAGTTATTGCAGCTCCCCCTTCAGCGTTCCGGGAAGGCATTAGAAGAAAATTTAGAAGGGGCATGTTCCATATTTTTGCAAAAAAGTTTCATTTTGGTACGCCACATTTATTGGATTTTCAGGTTGCTGCGTGGTGGTTGGCTAGGCTGTACGCGTGCTTTCGTAAAGTGGCACCTTTCGCCCTACCCGTTGAAGTTTTCGCTCTGGTCCACTGCCACCACACACCCACACTGCCATTGCACCCCCCGCCACCCCCGCGCGCGCGCGCGCTTGCTCGCCCCGTCTCGTCAAGCCAAGGCATGGCTGGCTTGGCTTGGCATGGTATGGTATGGCTTGGTGTGAGAGCCAGGTGCTTTCATAATGAAGTGTGGTGATACTTGCCGACACAATATCTCAAAATTGAATTCGGGACTTTCTGTCAAGTTATTGCAGCTCCCCCTTCAGCGTTCCGGGAAGGCATTAGAAGAAAATTTAGAAGGGGCATGTTCCATATTTTTGCAAAAAAGTTTCATTTTGGTACGCCACATTTATTGGATTTTCAGGTTGCTGCGTGGTGGTTGGCTAGGCTGTACGCGTGCTTTCGTAAAGTGGCACCTTTCGCCCTACCCGTTGAAGTTTTCGCTCTGGTCCACTGCCACCACACACCCACACTGCCATTGCACCCCCCGCCACCCCCGCGCGCGCGCGCGCTCGCTCGCCTCGTCTCGTCAAGCCAAGGCATGGCTGGCTTGGCTTGGCATGGTATGGTATGGCTTGGTGTGAGAGCCAGGTGCTTTCATAATGAAGTGTGGTGATACTTGCCGACACAATATCTCAAAATTGAATTCGGGACTTTCTGTCAAGTTATTGCAGCTCCCCCCTCAGCGTTCCGGGAAGGCATTAGAAGAAAATTTAGAAGGGGCATGTTCCATATTTTTGCAAAAAAGTTTCATTTTGGTACGCCACATTTATTGGATTTTCAGGTTGCTGCGTGGTGGTTGGCTAGGCTGTACGCGTGCTTTCGTAAAGTGGCACCTTTCGCCCTACCCGTTGAAGTTTTTGCTCTGGTCCACTGCCACCACACACCCACACTGCCATTGCACCCCCCGCCACCCCCGCGCGCGCGCGCGCTCGCTCGCCTCGTCTCGTCAAGCCAAGGCATGGCTGGCTTGGCTTGGCATGGTATGGTATGGCTTGGTGTGAGAGCCAGGTGCTTTCATAATGAAGTGTGGTGATACTTGCCGACACAATATCTCAAAATTGAATTCGGGACTTTCTGTCAAGTTATTGCAGCTCCCCCTTCAGCGTTCCGGGAAGGCATTAGAAGAAAATTTAGAAGGGGCATGTTCCATATTTTTGCAAAAAAGTTTCATTTTTGTACGCCACATTTATTGGATTTTCAGGTTGCTGCGTGGTGGTTGGCTAGGCTGTACGCGTGCTTTCGTAAAGTGGCACCTTTCGCCCTACCCGTTGAAGTTTTCGCTCTGGTCCACTGCCACCACACACCCACACTGCCATTGCACCCCCCGCCACCCCCGCGCGCGCGCGCGCTCGCTCGCCTCGTCTCGTCAAGCCAAGGCATGGCTGGCTTGGCTTGGCATGGTATGGTATGGCTTGGTGTGAGAGCCAGGTGCTTTCATAATGAAGTGTGGTGATACTTGCCGACACAATATCTCAAAATTGAATTCGGGACTTTCTGTCAAGTTATTGCAGCTCCCCCTTCAGCGTTCCGGGAAGGCATTAGAAGAAAATTTAGAAGGGGCATGTTCCATATTTTTGCAAAAAAGTTTCATTTTGGTACGCCACATTTATTGGATTTTCAGGTTGCTGCGTGGTGGTTGGCTAGGCTGTACGCGTGCTTTCGTAAAGTGGCACCTTTCGCCCTACCCGTTGAAGTTTTCGCTCTGGTCCACTGCCACCACACACCCACACTGCCATTGCAACCCCCGCCAACCCCGCACGCGCGCGCGCTCGCTCGCCTCGTCTCGTCAAGCCAAGGCATGGCTGGCTTGGCTTGGCATGGTATGGTATGGCTTGGTGTGAGAGCCAGGTGCTTTCATAATGAAGTGTGGTGATACTTGCCGACACAATATCTCAAAATTGAATTCGGGACTTTCTGTCAAGTTATTGCAGCTCCCCCTTCAGCGTTCCGGGAAGGCATTAGAAGAAAATTTAGAAGGGGCATGTTCCATATTTTTGCAAAAAAGTTTCATTTTGGTACGCCACATTTATTGGATTTTCAGGTTGCTGCGTGGTGGTTGGCTAGGCTGTACGCGTGCTTTCGTAAAGTGGCACCTTTCGCCCTACCCGTTGAAGTTTTCGCTCTGGTCCACTGCCACCACACACCCACACTGCCATTGCACCCCCCGCCACCCCCCCGCGCGCGCGCGCTCGCGCGCCTCGTCTCGTCAAGCCAAGGCATGGCTGGCTTGGCTTGGCATGGTATGGTATGGCTTGGTGTGAGAGCCAGGTGCTTTCATAATGAAGTGTGGTGATACTTGCCGACACAATATCTCAAAATTGAATTCGGGACTTTCTGTCAAGTTATTGCAGCTCCCCCTTCAGCGTTCCGGGAAGGCATTAGAAGAAAATTTAGAAGGGGCATGTTCCATATTTTTGCAAAAAAGTTTCATTTTGGTACGCCACATTTATTGGATTTTCAGGTTGCTGCGTGGTGGTTGGCTAGGCTGTACGCGTGCTTTCGTAAAGTGGCACCTTTCGCCCTACCCGTTGAAGTTTTCCCTCTGGTCCACTGCCACCACACACCCACACTGCCATTGCACCCCCCGCCACCCCCGCACGCGCGCGCTCGCTCGCCTCGTCTCGTCAAGCCAAGGCATGGCTGGCTTGGCTTGGCATGGTATGGTATGGCTTGGTGTGAGAGCCAGGTGCTTTCATAATGAAGTGTGGTGATACTTGCCGACACAATATCTCAAAATTGAATTCGGGACTTTCTGTCAAGTTATTGCAGCTCCCCCTTCAGCGTTCCGGGAAGGCATTAGAAGAAAATTTAGAAGGGGGATGTTCCATATTTTTGCAAAAAAGTTTCATTTTGGTACGCCACATTTATTGGATTTTCAGGTTGCTGCGTGGTGGTTGGCTAGGCTGTACGCGTGCTCTCGTAAAGTGGCACCTTTCGCCCTACCCGTTGAAGTTTTCGCTCTGGTCCACTGCCACCACACACCCACACTGCCATTGCACCCCCCGCCACCCCCGCGCGCGCGCGCTCGCTCGCCTTGTCTCGTCAAGCCAAGGCATGGCTGGCTTGGCTTGGCATGGTATGGTATGGCTTGGTGTGAGAGCCAGGTGCTTTCATAATGAAGTGTCGTGATACTTGCCGACACAATATCTCAAAATTGAATTCGGGACTTTCTGTCAAGTTATTGCAGCTCCCCCTTCAGCGTTCCGGGAAGGCATTAGAAGAAAATTTAGAAGGGGCATGTTCCATATTTTTGCAAAAAAGTTTCATTTTGGTACGCCACATTTATTGGATTTTCAGGTTGCTGCGTGGTGGTTGGCTAGGCTGTACGCGTGCTTTCGTAAAGTGGCACCTTTCGCCCTACCCGTTGAAGTTTCCGCTCTGGTCCACTGCCACCACACACCCACACTGCCATTGCACCCCCCACCACCCCCGCGCGCGCGCGCTCGCTCGCCTCGTCTCGTCAAGCCAAGGCATGGCTGGCTTGGCTTGGCATGGTATGGTATGGCTTGGTGTGAGAGCCAGGTGCTTTCATAATGAAGTGTGGTGATACTTGCCGACACAATATCTCAAAATTGAATTCGGGACTTTCTGTCAAGTTATTGCAGCTCCCCCTTCAGCGTTCCGGGAAGGCATTAGAAGAAAATTTAGAAGGGGCATGTTCCATATTTTTGCAAAAAAGTTTCATTTTGGTACGCCACATTTATTGGATTTTCAGGTTGCTGCGTGGTGGTTGGCTAGGCTGTACGCGTGCTTTCGTAAAGTGGCACCTTTCGCCCTACCCGTTGAAGTTTCCGCTCTGGTCCACTGCCACCACACACCCACACTGCCATTGCACCCCCCACCACCCCCGCGCGCGCGCGCTCGCTCGCCTCGTCTCGTCAAGCCAAGGCATGGCTGGCTTGGCTTGGCATGGTATGGTATGGCTTGGTGTGAGAGCCAGGTGCTTTCATAATGAAGTGTGGTGATACTTGCCGACACAATATCTCAAAATTGAATTCGGGACTTTCTGTCAAGTTATTGCAGCTCCCCCTTCAGCGTTCCGGGAAGGCATTAGAAGAAAATTTAGAAGGGGCATGTTCCATATTTTTGCAAAAAAGTTTCATTTTGGTACGCCACATTTATTGGATTTTCAGGTTGTTGCGTGGTGGTCGGCTAGGCTGTACGCGTGCTTTCGTAAAGTGGCACCTTTCGCCCTACCCGTTGAAGTTTTCGCTCTGGTCCATTGCCACCACACACCCACACTGCGATTGCACCCCCCGCCACCCCCGCGCGCGCGCGCTCGCTCGCCTCGTCTCGTCAAGCCAAGGCATGGCTGGCTTGGCTTGGCATGGTATGGTATGGCTTGGTGTGAGAGCCAGGTGCTTTCATAATGAAGTGTGGTGATACTTGCCGACACAATATCTCAAAATTGAATTCGGGACTTTCTGTCAAGTTATTGCAGCTCCCCCTTCAGCGTTCCGGGAAGGCATTAGAAGAAAATTTAGAAGGGGCATGTTCCATATTTTTGCAAAAAAGTTTCATTTTGGTACGCCACATTTATTGGATTTTCAGGTTGTTGCGTGGTGGTTGGCTAGGCTGTACGCGTGCTTTCGTAAAGTGGCACCTTTCGCCCTACCCGTTGAAGTTTTCGCTCTGGTCCATTGCCACCACACACCCACACTGCCATTGCACCCCCCGCCACCCCCGCGCGCGCGCGCTCGCTCGCCTCGTCTCGTCAAGCCAAGGCATGGCTGGCTTGGCTTGGCATGGTATGGTATGGCTTGGTGTGAGAGCCAGGTGCTTTCATAATGAAGTGTGGTGATACTTGCCGACACAATATCTCAAAATTGAATTCGGGACTTTCTGTCAAGTTATTGCAGCTCCCCCTTCAGCGTTCCGGGAAGGCATTAGAAGAAAATTTAGAAGGGGCATGTTCCATATTTTTGCAAAAAAGTTTCATTTTGGTACGCCACATTTATTGGATTTTCAGGTTGCTGCGTGGTGGTTGGCTAGGCTGTACGCGTGCTTTCGTAAAGTGGCACCTTTCGCCCTACCCGTTGAAGTTTCCGCTCTGGTCCACTGCCACCACACACCCACACTGCCATTGCACCCCCCGCCACCCCCGCGCGCGCGCGCTCGCTCGCCTCGTCTCGTCAAGCCAAGGCATGGCTGGCTTGGCTTGGCATGGTATGGTATGGCTTGGTGTGAGAGCCAGGTGCTTTCATAATGAAGTGTGGTGATACTTGCCGACACAATATCTCAAAATTGAATTCGGGACTTTCTGTCAAGTTATTGCAGCTCCCCCTTCAGCGTTCCGGGAAGGCATTAGAAGAAAATTTAGAAGGGGCATGTTCCATATTTTTGCAAAAAAGTTTCATTTTGGTACGCCACATTTATTGGATTTTCAGGTTGTTGCGTGGTGGTTGGCTAGGCTGTACGCGTGCTTTCGTAAAGTGGCACCTTTCGCCCTACCCGTTGAAGTTTTCGCTCTGGTCCATTGCCACCACACACCCACACTGCCATTGCACCCCCCGCCACCCCCGCGCGCGCGCGCTCGCTCGCCTCGTCTCGTCAAGCCAAGGCATGGCTGGCTTGGCTTGGCATGGTATGGTATGGCTTGGTGTGAGAGCCAGGTGCTTTCATAATGAAGTGTGGTGATACTTGCCGACACAATATCTCAAAATTGAATTCGGGACTTTCTGTCAAGTTATTGCAGCTCCCCCTTCAGCGTTCCGGGAAGGCATTAGAAGAAAATTTAGAAGGGGCATGTTCCATATTTTTGCAAAAAAGTTTCATTTTGGTACGCCACATTTATTGGATTTTCAGGTTGCTGCGTGGTGGTTGGCTAGGCTGTACGCGTGCTTTCGTAAAGTGGCACCTTTCGCCCTACCCGTTGAAGTTTCCGCTCTGGTCCACTGCCACCACACACCCACACTGCCATTGCACCCCCCGCCACCCCCGCGCGCGCGCGCTCGCTCGCCTCGTCTCGTCAAGCCAAGGCATGGCTGGCTTGGCTTGGCATGGTATGGTATGGCTTGGTGTGAGAGCCAGGTGCTTTCATAATGAAGTGTGGTGATACTTGCCGACACAATATCTCAAAATTGAATTCGGGACTTTCTGTCAAGTTATTGCAGCTCCCCCTTCAGCGTTCCGGGAAGGCATTAGAAGAAAATTTAGAAGGGGCATGTTCCATATTTTTGCAAAAAAGTTTCATTTTGGTACGCCACATTTATTGGATTTTCAGGTTGTTGTGTGGTGGTTGGCTAGGCTGTACGCGTGCTTTCGTAAAGTGGCACCTTTCGCCCTACCCGTTGAAGTTTTCGCTCTGGTCCATTGCCACCACACACCCACACTGCCATTGCACCCCCCGCCACCCCCGCGCGCGCGCGCTCGCTCGCCTCGTCTCGTCAAGCCAAGGCATGGCTGGCTTGGCTTGGCATGGTATGGTATGGCTTGGTGTGAGAGCCAGGTGCTTTCATAATGAAGTGTGGTGATACTTGCCGACACAATATCTCAAAATTGAATTTGGGACTTTCTGTCAAGTTATTGCAGCTCCCCCTTCAGCGTTCCGGGAAGGCATTAGAAGAAAATTTAGAAGGGGCATGTTCCATATTTTTGCAAAAAAGTTTCATTTTGGTACGCCACATTTATTGGATTTTCAGGTTGCTGCGTGGTGGTTGGCTAGGCTGTACGCGTGCTTTCGTAAAGTGGCACCTTTGGCCCTACCCGTTGAAGTTTTCGCTCTGGTCCACTGCCACCACACACCCACACTGCCATTGCTCCCCCCGCCACCCCCGCGCGCGCGTGCTCGCTCGCCTCGTCTCGTCAAGCCAAGGCATGGCTGGCTTGGCTTGGCATGGTATGGTATGGCTTGGTGTGAGAGCCAGGTGCTTTCATAATGAAGTGTGGTGATACTTGCCGACACAATATCTCAAAATTGAATTCAGGACTTTCTGTCAAGTTATTGCAGCTCCCCCTTCAGCGTTCCGGGAAGGCATTAGAAGAAAATTTAGAAGGGGCATGTTCCATATTTTTGCAAAAAAGTTTCATTTTGGTACGCCACATTTATTGGATTTTCAGGTTGCTGCGTGGTGGTTGGCTAGGCTGTACGCGTGCTTTCGTAAAGTGGCACCTTTCGCCCTACCCGTTGAAGTTTTCGCTCTGGTCCACTGCCACCACACACCCACACTGCCATTGCACCCCCCGCCTGCCCCCGGGCGCGCGCTCGCTCGCCTCATCTCGTCAAGCCAAGGCATGGCTGGCTTGGCTTGGCATGGTATGGTATGGCTTGGTGTGAGAGCCAGGTGCTTTCATAATGAAGTGTGGTGATACTTGCCGACACATTATCTCAAAATTGAATTCGGGACTTTCTGTCAAGTTATTGCAGCTCCCCCTTCAGCGTTCCGGGAAGGCATTAGAAGAAAATTTAGAAGGGGCATGTTCCATATTTTTGCAAAAACGTTTCATTTTGGTACGCCACATTTATTGGATTTTCAGGTTGCTGCGTGGTGGTTGGCTAGGCTGTACGCGTGCTTTCGTAAAGTGGCACCTTTCGCCCTACCCGTTGAAGTTTTCGCTCTGGTCCACTGCCACCACACACCCACACTGCCATTGCACCCCCCGCCACCCCCGCGCGCGCGCGCTCGCTCGCCTCGTCTCGTCAAGCCAAGGCATGGCTGGCTTGGCTTGGCATGGTATGGTATGGCTTGGTGTGAGAGCCAGGTGCTTTCATAATGAAGTGTGGTGATACTTGCCGACACAATATCTCAAAATTGAATTCGGGACTTTCTGTCAAGTTATTGCAGCTCCCCCTTCAGCGTTCCGGGAAGGCATTAGAAGAAAATTTAGAAGGGGCATGTTCCATATTTTTGCAAAAAAGTTTCATTTTGGTACGCCACATTTATTGGATTTTCAGGTTGCTGCGTGGTGGTTGGCTAGGCTGTACGCGTGCTTTCGTAAAGTGGCACCTTTCGCCCTACCCGTTGAAGTTTTCGCTCTGGTCCACTGCCACCACACACCCACACTGCCATTGCACCCCCCGCCACCCCCCCGCGCGCGCGCTCGCTCGCCTCGTCTCGTCAAGCCAAGGCATGGCTGGCTTGGCTTGGCATGGTATGGTATGGCTTGATGTGAGAGCCAGGTGCTTTCATAATGAAGTGTGGTGATACTTGCCGACACAATATCTCAAAATTGAATTCGGGACTTTCTGTCAAGTTATTGCACCTCCCCTTTCAGCGTTCCGGGAAGGCATTAGAAGAAAATTTAGAAGGGGCATGTTCCATATTTTTGCAAAAAAGTTTCATTTTGGTACGCCACATTTATTGGATTTTCAGGTTGCTGCGTGGTGGTTGGCTAGGCTGTACGCGTGCTTTCGTAAAGTGGCACCTTTCGCCCTACCCGTTGAAGTTTTCGCTCTGGTCCACTGCCACCACACACCCACACTGCCATTGCACCCCCCGCCACCCCCGCGCGCGCGCGCTCGCTCGCCTCGTCTCGTCAAGCCAAGGCATGGCTGGCTTGGCTTGGCATGGTATGGTATGGCTTGGTGTGAGAGCCAGGTGCTTTCATAATGAAGTGTGGTGATACTTGCCGACACAATATCTCAAAATTGAATTCGGGACTTTCTGTCAAGTTATTGCAGCTCCCCCTTCAGCGTTCCGGGAAGGCATTAGAAGAAAATTTAGAAGGGGCATGTTCCATATTTTTGCAAAAAAGTTTCATTTTGGTACGCCACATTTATTGGATTTTCAGGTTGCTGCGTGGTGGTTGGCTAGGCTGTACGCGTGCTTTCGTAAAGTGGCACCTTTCGCCCTACCCGTTGAAGTTTCCGCTCTGGTCCACTGCCACCACACACCCACACTGCCATTGCACCCCCCACCACCCCCGCGCGCGCGCGCTCGCTCGCCTCGTCTCGTCAAGCCAAGGCATGGCTGGCTTGGCTTGGCATGGTATGGTATGGCTTGGTGTGAGAGCCAGGTGCTTTCATAATGAAGTGTGGTGATACTTGCCGACACAATATCTCAAAATTGAATTCGGGACTTTCTGTCAAGTTATTGCACCTCCCCTTTCAGCGTTCCGGGAAGGCATTAGAAGAAAATTTAGAAGGGGCATGTTCCATATTTTTGCAAAAAAGTTTCATTTTGGTACGCCACATTTATTGGATTTTCAGGTTGCTGCGTGGTGGTTGGCTAGGCTGTACGCGTGCTTTCGTAAAGTGGCACCTTTCGCCCTACCCGTTGAAGTTTTCGCTCTGGTCCACTGCCACCACACACCCACACTGCCATTGCACCCCCCGCCACCCCCGCGCGCGCGCGCTCGCTCGCCTCGTCTCGTCAAGCCAAGGCATGGCTGGCTTGGCTTGGCATGGTATGGTATGGCTTGGTGTGAGAGCCAGGTGCTTTCATAATGAAGTGTGGTGATACTTGCCGACACAATATCTCAAAATTGAATTCGGGACTTTCTGTCAAGTTATTGCAGCTCCCCCTTCAGCGTTCCGGGAAGGCATTAGAAGAAAATTTAGAAGGGGCATGTTCCATATTTTTGCAAAAAAGTTTCATTTTGGTACGCCACATTTATTGGATTTTCAGGTTGCTGCGTGGTGGTTGGCTAGGCTGTACGCGTGCTTTCGTAAAGTGGCACCTTTCGCCCTACCCGTTGAAGTTTCCGCTCTGGTCCACTGCCACCACACACCCACACTGCCATTGCACCCCCCACCACCCCCGCGCGCGCGCGCTCGCTCGCCTCGTCTCGTCAAGCCAAGGCATGGCTGGCTTGGCTTTGCATGGTATGGTATGGCTTGGTGTGAGAGCCAGGTGCTTTCATAATGAAGTGTGGTGATACTTGCCGACACAATATCTCAAAATTGAATTCGGGACTTTCTGTCAAGTTATTGCAGCTCCCCCTTCAGCGTTCCGGGAAGGCATTAGAAGAAAATTTAGAAGGGGCATGTTCCATATTTTTGCAAAAAAGTTTCATTTTGGTACGCCACATTTATTGGATTTTCAGGTTGTTGCGTGGTGGTTGGCTAGGCTGTACGCGTGCTTTCGTAAAGTGGCACCTTCCGCCCTACCCGTTGAAGTTTTCGCTCTGGTCCACTGCCACCACACACCCACACTGCCATTGCACCCCCCGCCACCCCCGCGCGCGCGCGCGCTCGCTCGCCTCGTCTCGTCAAGCCAAGGCATGGCTGGCTTGGCTTGGCATGGTATGGTATGGCTTGGTGTGAGAGCCAGGTGCTTTCATAATGAAGTGTGGTGATACTTGCCGACACAATATCTAAAAATTGAATTCGGGACTTTCTGTCAAGTTATTGCAGCTCCCCCTTCAGCGTTCCGGGAAGGCATTAGAAGAAAATTTAGAAGGGGCATGTTCCATATTTTTGCAAAAAAGTTTCATTTTGGTACGCCACATTTATTGGATTTTCAGGTTGCTGCGTGGTGGTTGGCTAGGCTGTACGCGTGCTTTCGTAAAGTGGCACCTTTCGCCCTACCCGTTGAAGTTTCCGCTCTGGTCCACTGCCACCACACACCCACACTGCCATTGCACCCCCCGCCACCTCCGCGCGCGCGCGCTCGCTCGCCTCGTCTCGTCAAGCCAAGGCATGGCTGGCTTGGCTTGGCATGGTATGGTATGGCTTGGTGTGAGAGCCAGGTGCTTTCATAATGAAGTGTGGTGATACTTGCCGACACAATATCTCAAAATTGAATTCGGGACTTTCTGTCAAGTTATTGCAGCTCCCCCTTCAGCGTTCCGGGAAGGCATTAGAAGAAAATTTAGAAGGGGCATGTTCCATATTTTTGCAAAAAAGTTTCATTTTGGTACGCCACATTTATTGGATTTTCAGGTTGCTGCGTGGTGGTTGGCTAGGCTGTACGCGTGCTTTCGTAAAGTGGCACCTTCCGCCCTACCCGTTGAAGTTTTCGCTCTGGTCCGCTGCCACCACACACCCACACTGCCATTGCACCCCCCGCCACCCCCGCGCGCGCGCGCTCGCTCGCCTCGTCTCGTCAAGCCAGGGCATGGCTGGCTTGGCTTGGCATGGTATGGTATGGCTTGGTGTGAGAGCCAGGTGCTTTCATAATGAAGTGTGGTGATACTTGCCGACACAATATCTCAAAATTGAATTCGGGACTTTCTGTCAAGTTATTGCAGCTCCCCCTTCAGCGTTCCGGGAAGGCATTAGAAGAAAATTTAGAAGGGGCATGTTCCATATTTTTGCAAAAAAGTTTCATTTTGGTACGCCACATTTATTGGATTTTCAGGTTGCTGCGTGGTGGTTGGCTAGGCTGTACGCGTGCTTTCGTAAAGTGGCACCTTTCGCCCTACCCGTTGAAGTTTTCGCTCTGGTCCACTGCCACCACACACCCACACTGCCATTGCACCCCCCGCCACCCCCGCGCGCGCGCGCGCTCGCTCGCCTCGTCTCGTCAAGCCAAGGCATGGCTGGCTTGGCTTGGCATGGTATGGTATGGCTTGGTGTGAGAGCCAGGTGCTTTCATAATGAAGTGTGGTGATACTTGCCGACAAAATATCTCAAAATTGAATTCGGGACTTTCTGTCAAGTTATTGCAGCTCCCCCTTCAGCGTTCCGGGAAGGCATTAGAAGAAAATTTAGAAGGGGCAAGTTCCATATTTTTGCAAAAAAGTTTCATTTTGGTACGCCACATTTATTGGATTTTCAGGTTGCTGCGTGGTGGTTGGCTAGGCTGTACGCGTGCTTTCGTAAAGTGGCACCTTTCGCCCTACCCGTTGAAGTTTTCGCTCTGGTCCACTACCACCACACACCCACACTGCCATTGCACCCCCCGCCACCCCCGCGCGCGCGCGCGCTCGCTCGCCTCGTCTCGTCAAGCCAAGGCATGGCTGGCTTGGCTTGGCATGGTATGGTATGGCTTGGTGTGAGAGCCAGGTGCTCTCATAATGAAGTGTGGTGATACTTGCCGACACAATATCTCAAAATTGAATTCGGGACTTTCTGTCAAGTTATTGCAGCTCCCCCTTCAGCGTTCCGGGAAGGCATTAGAAGAAAATTTAGAAGGGGCATGTTCCATATTTTTGCAAAAAAGTTTCATTTTGGTACGCCACATTTATTGGATTTTCAGGTTGCTGCGTGGTGGTTGGCTAGGCTGTACGCGTGCTTTCGTAAAGTGGCACCTTTCGCCCTACCCGTTGAAGTTTCCGCTCTGGTCCACTGCCACCACACACCAACACTGCCATTGCACCCCCCGCCACCTCCGCGCGCGCGCGCTCGCTCGCCTCGTCTCGTCAAGCCAAGGCATGGCTGGCTTGGCTTGGCATGGTATGGTATGGCTTGGTGTGAGAGCCAGGTGCTTTCATAATGAAGTGTGGTGATACTTGCCGACACAATATCTCAAAATTGAATTCGGGACTTTCTGTCAAGTTATTGCAGCTCCCCCTTCAGCGTTCCGGGAAGGCATTAGAAGAAAATTTAGAAGGGGCATGTTCCATATTTTTGCAAAAAAGTTTCATTTTGGTACGCCACATTTATTGGATTTTCAGGTTGCTGCGTGGTGGTTGGCTAGGCTGTACGCGTGCTTTCGTAAAGTGGCACCTTCCGCCCTACCCGTTGAAGTTTTCGCTCTGGTCCACTGCCACCACACACCCACACTGCCATTGCACCCCCCGCCACCTCCGCGCGCGCGCGCTCGCTCGCCTCGTCTCGTCAAGCCAAGGCCTGGCTGGCTTGGCTTGGCATGGTATGGTATGGCTTGGTGTGAGAGCCAGGTGCTTTCATAATGAAGTGTGGTGATACTTGCCGACAGAATATCTCAAAATTGAATTCGGGACTTTCTGTCAAGTTATTGCAGCTCCCCCTTCAGCGTTCCGGGAAGGCATTAGAAGAAAATTTAGAAGGGGCATGTTCCATATTTTTTCAAAAAAATTTCATTTTGGTACGCCACATTTATTGGATTTTCAGGTTGCTGCGTGGTGGTTGGCTAGGCTGTACGCGTGCCTTCGTAAAGTGGCACCTTTCGCCCTACCCGTTGAAGTTTTCGCTCTGGTCCACTGCCACCACACACCCACACTGCCATTGCACCCCCCGCCACCCCCGCGCGCGCGCGCGCTCGCTCGCCTCGTCTCGTCAAGCCAAGGCATGGCTGGCTTGGCTTGGCATGGTATGGTATGGCTTGGTGTGAGAGCCAGGTGCTTTCATAATGAAGTGTGGTGATACTTGCCGACACAATATCTCAAAATTGAATTCGGGACTTTCTGTCAAGTTATTGCAGCTCCCCCTTCAGCGTTCCGGGAAGGCATTAGAAGAAAATTTAGAAGGGGCCTGTTCCATATTTTTGCAAAAAAGTTTCATTTTGGTACGCCACATTTATTGGATTTTCAGGTTGCTGCGTGGTGGTTGGCTAGGCTGTACGCGTGCTTTCGTAAAGTGGCACCTTTCGCCCTACCCGTTGAAGTTTCCGCTCTGGTCCACTGCCACCACACACCCACACTGCCATTGCACCCCCCGCCACCCCCGCGCGCGCGCGCGCTCGCTCGCCTCGTCTCGTCAAGCCAAGGCATGGCTGGCTTGGCTTGGCATGGTATGGTATGGCTTGGTGTGAGAGCCAGGTGCTTTCATAATGAAGTGTGGTGATACTTGCCGACACAATATCTCAAAATTGAATTCGGGACTTTCTGTCAAGTTATTGCAGCTCCCCCTTCAGCGTTCCGGGAAGGCATTAGAAGAAAATTTAGAAGGGGCATGTTCCATATTTTTGCAAAAAAGTTTCATTTTGGTACGCCACATTTATTGGATTTTCAGGTTGCTGCGTGGTGGTTGGCTAGGCTGTACGCGTGCTTTCGTAAAGTGGCACCTTTCGCCCTACCCGTTGAAGTTTCCGCTCTGGTCCACTGCCACCACACACCCACACTGCCATTGCACCCCCCGCCACCCCCGCGCGCGCGCGCTCGCTCGCCTCGTCTCGTCAAGCCAAGGCATGGCTGGCTTGGCTTGGCATGGTATGGTATGGCTTGGTGTGAGAGCCAGGTGCTTTCATAATGAAGTGTGGTGATACTTGCCGACACAATATCTCAAAATTGAATTCGGGACTTTCTGTCAAGTTATTGCAGCTCCCCCTTCAGCGTTCCGGGAAGGCATTAGAATAAAATTTAGAAGGGGCATGTTCCATATTTTTGCAAAAAAGTTTCATTTTGGTACGCCACATTTATTGGATTTTCAGGTTGCTGCGTGGTGGTTGGCTAGGCTGTACGCGTGCTTTCGTAAAGTGGCACCTTCCGCCCTACCCGTTGAAGTTTTCGCTCTGGTCCACTGCCACCACACACCCACACTGCCATTGCACCCCCCGCCACCCCCCCGCGCGCGCGCTCGCTCGCCTCGTCTCGTCAAGCCAAGGCATGGCTGGCTTGGCTTGGCATGGTATGGTATGGCTTGGTGTGAGAGCCAGGTGCTTTCATAATGAAGTGTGGTGATACTTGCCGACACAATATCTCAAAATTGAATTCGGGACTTTCTGTCAAGTTATTGCAGCTCCCCCTTCAGCGTTCCGGGAAGGCATTAGAAGAAAATTTAGAAGGGGCATGTTCCATATTTTTGCAAAAAAGTTTCATTTTGGTACGCCACATTTATTGGATTTTCAGGTTGCTGCGTGGTGGTTGGCTAGGCTGTACGCGTGCTTTCGTAAAGTGGCACCTTTCGCCCTACCCGTTGAAGTTTCCGCTCTGGTCCACTGCCACCACACACCCACACTGCCATTGCACCCCCCGCCACCTCCGCGCGCGCGCGCTCGCTCGCCTCGTCTCGTCAAGCCAAGGCATGGCTGGCTTGGCTTGGCATGGTATGGTATGGCTTGGTGTGAGAGCCAGGTGCTTTCATAATGAAGTGTGGTGATACTTGCCGACACAATATCTCAAAATTGAATTCGGGACTTTCTGTCAAGTTATTGCAGCTCCCCCTTCAGCGTTCCGGGAAGGCATTAGAAGAAAATTTAGAAGGGGCATGTTCCATATTTTTGCAAAAAAGTTTCATTTTGGTACGCCACATTTATTGGATTTTCAGGTTGCTGCGTGGTGGTTGGCTAGGCTGTACGCGTGCTTTCGTAAAGTGGCACCTTCCGCCCTACCCGTTGAAGTTTTCGCTCTGGTCCACTGCCACCACACACCCACACTGCCATTGCACCCCCCGCCACCCCCGCGCGCGCGCGCTCGCTCGCCTCGTCTCGTCAAGCCAAGGCATGGCTGGCTTGGCTTGGCATGGTATGGTATGGCTTGGTGTGAGAGCCAGGTGCTTTCATAATGAAGTCTGGTGATACTTGCCGACACAATATCTCAAAATTGAATTCGGGACTTTCTGTCAAGTTATTGCAGCTCCCCCTTCAGCGTTCCGGGAAGGCATTAGAAGAAAATTTAGAAGGGGCATGTTCCATATTTTTGCAAAAAAGTTTCATTTTGGTACGCCACATTTATTGGATTTTCAGGTTGCTGCGTGGTGGTTGGCTAGGCTGTACGCGTGCTTTCGTAAAGTGGCACCTTTCGCCCTACCCGTTGAAGTTTTCGCTCTGGTCCACTGCCACCACACACCCACACTGCCATTGCACCCCCCGCCACCCCCGCGCGCGCGCGCGCTCGCTCGCCTCGTCTCGTCAAGCCAAGGCATGGCTGGCTTGGCTTGGCATGGTATGGTATGGCTTGGTGTGAGAGCCAGGTGCTTTCATAATGAAGTGTGGTGATACTTGCCGACACAATATCTCAAAATTGAATTCGGGACTTTCTGTCAAGTTATTGCAGCTCCCCCTTCAGCGTTCCGGGAAGGCATTAGAAGAAAATTTAGAAGGGGCATGTTCCATATTTTTGCAAAAAAGTTTCATTTTGGTACGCCACATTTATTGGATTTTCAGGTTGCTGCGTGGTGGTTGGCTAGGCTGTACGCGTGCTTTCGTAAAGTGGCACCTTTCGCCCTACCCGTTGAAGTTTTCGCTCTGGTCCACTGCCACCACACACCCACACTGCCATTGCACCCCCCGCCACCCCCGCGCGCGCGCGCGCTCGCTCGCCTCGTCTCGTCAAGCCAAGGCATGGCTGGCTTGGCTTGGCATGGTATGGTATGGCTTGGTGTGAGAGCCAGGTGCTTTCATAATGAAGTGTGGTGATACTTGCCGACACAATATCTCCAAATTGAATTCGGGACTTTCTGTCAAGTTATTGCAGCTCCCCCTTCAGCGTTCCGGGAAGGCATTAGAAGAAAATTTAGAAGGGGCATGTTCCATATTTTTGCAAAAAAGTTTCATTTTGGTACGCCACATTTATTGGATTTTCAGGTTGCTGTGTGGTTGTTGGCTAGGCTGTACGCGTGCTTTCGTAAAGTGGCACCTTTCGCCCTACCCGTTGAAGTTTCCGCTCTGGTCCACTGCCACCACACACCCACACTGCCATTGCACCCCCCGCCACCTCCGCGCGCGCGCGCTCGCTCGCCTCGTCTCGTCAAGCCAAGGCATGGCTGGCTTGGCTTGGCATGGTATGGTATGGCTTTGTGTGAGAGCCAGGTGCTTTCATAATGAAGTGTGGTGATACTTGCCGACACAATATCTCAAAATTGAATTCGGGACTTTCTGTCAAGTTATTGCAGCTCCCCCTTCAGCGTTCCGGGAAGGCATTAGAAGAAAATTTAGAAGGGGCATGTTCCATATTTTTGCAAAAAAGTTTCATTTTGGTACGCCACATTTATTGGATTTTCAGGTTGCTGCGTGGTGGTTGGCTAGGCTGTACGCGTGCTTTCGTAAAGTGGCACCTTCCGCCCTACCCGTTGAAGTTTTCGCTCTGGTCCACTGCCACCACACACCCACACTGCCATTGCACCCCCCGCCACCCCCGCGCGCGCGCGCTCGCTCGCCTCGTCTCGTCAAGCCAAGGCATGGCTGGCTTGGCTTGGCATGGTATGGTATGGCTTGGTGTGAGAGCCAGGTGCTTTCATAATGAAGTCTGGTGATACTTGCCGACACAATATCTCAAAATTGAATTCGGGACTTTCTGTCAAGTTATTGCAGCTCCCCCTTCAGCGTTCCGGGAAGGCATTAGAAGAAAATTTAGAAGGGGCATGTTCCATATTTTTGCAAAAAAGTTCCATTTTGGTACGCCACATTTATTGGATTTTCAGGTTGTTGCGTGGTGGTTGGCTAGGCTGTACGCGTGCTTTCGTAAAGTGGCACCTTTCGCCCTACCCGTTGAAGTTTTCGCTCTGGTCCACTGCCACCACACACCCGCACTGCCATTGCACCCCCCGCCACCCCCGCGCGCGCGCGCGCTCGCTCGCCTCGTCTCGTCAAGCCAAGGCATGGCTGGCTTGGCTTGGCATGGTATGGTATGGCTTGGTGTGAGAGCCAGGTGCTTTCATAATGAAGTGTGGTGATACTTGCCGACACAATATCTCAAAATTGAATTCGGGACTTTCTGTCAAGTTATTGCAGCTCCCCCTTCAGCGTTCCGGGAAGGCATTAGAAGAAAATTTAGAAGGGGCATGTTCCATATTTTTGCAAAAAAGTTTCATTTTGGTACGCCACATTTATTGGATTTTCAGGTTGCTGCGTGGTGGTTGGCTAGGCTGTACGCGTGCTTTCGTAAAGTGGCACCTTTCGCCCTACCCGTTGAAGTTTTCGCTCTGGTCCACTGCCACCAAACACCCACACTGCCATTGCACCCCCCGCCACCCCCGCGCGCGCGCGCTCGCTCGCCTCGTCTCGTCAAGCCAAGGCATGGCTGGCTTGGCTTGGCATGGTATGGTATGGCTTGGTGTGAGAGCCAGGTGCTTTCATAATGAAGTGTGGTGATACTTGCCGACACAATATCTCAAAATTGAATTCGGGACTTTCTGTCAAGTTATTGCAGCTCCCCCTTCAGCGTTCCGGGAAGGCATTAGAAGAAAATTTAGAAGGGGCATGTTCCATATTTTTGCAAAAAAGTTTCATTTTGGTACGCCACATTTATTGGATTTTCAGGTTGCTGCGTGGTGGTTGGCTAGGCTGTACGCGTGCTTTCGTAAAGTGGCACCTTTCGCCCTACCCGTTGAAGTTTCCGCTCTGGTCCACTGCCACCACACACCCACACTGCCATTGCACCCCCCGCCACCCCCGCGCGCGCGCGCTCGCTCGCCTCGTCTCGTCAAGCCAAGGCATGGCTGGCTTGGCTTGGCATGGTATGGTATGGCTTGGTGTGAGAGCCAGGTGCTTTCATAATGAAGTGTGGTGATACTTGCCGACAGAATATCTCAAAATTGAATTCGGGACTTTCTGTCAAGTTATTGCAGCTCCCCCTTCAGCGTTCCGGGAAGGCATTAGAAGAAAATTTAGAAGGGGCATGTTCCATATTTTTGCAAAAAAGTTTCATTTTGGTACGCCACATTTATTGGATTTTCAGGTTGCTGCGTGGTGGTAAGCTAGGCTGTACGCGTGCTTTCGTAAAGTGGCACCTTTCGCCCTACCCGTTGAAGTTTCCGCTCTGGTCCACTGCCACCACACACCCACACTGCCATTGCACCCCCCGCCACCTCCGCGCGCGCGCTCTCGCTCGCCTCGTCTCGTCAAGCCAAGGCATGGCTGGCTTGGCTTGGCATGGTATGGTATGGCTTGGTGTGAGAGCCAGGTGCTTTCATAATGAAGTGTGGTGATACTTGCCGACACAATATCTCAAAATTGAATTCGGGACTTTCTGTCAAGTTATTGCAGCTCCCCCTTCAGCGTTCCGGGAAGGCATTAGAAGAAAATTTAGAAGGGGCATGTTCCGTATTTTTGCAAAAAAGTTTCATTTTGGTACGCCACATTTATTGGATTTTCAGGTTGCTGCGTGGTGGTTGGCTAGGCTGTACGCGTGCTTTCGTAAAGTGGCACCTTTCGCCCTACCCGTTGAAGTTTTCGCTCTGGTCCACTGCCACCACACACCCACACTGCCATTGCACCCCCCGCCACCCCCGCGCGCGCGCGCGCTCGCTCGCCTCGTCTCGTCAAGCCAAGGCATGGCTGGCTTGGCTTGGCATGGTATGGTATGGCTTGGTGTGAGAGCCAGGTGCTTTCATAATGAAGTGTGGTGATACTTGCCGACACAATATCTCAAAATTGAATTCGGGACTTTCTGTCAAGTTATTGCAGCTCCCCCTTCAGCGTTCTGGGAAGGCATTAGAAGAAAATTTAGAAGGGGCATGTTCCATATTTTTGCAAAAAAGTTTCATTTTGGTACGCCACATTTATTGGATTTTCAGGTTGCTGCGTGGTGGTTGGCTAGGCTGTACGCGTGCTTTCGTAAAGTGGCACCTTTCGCCCTACCCGTTGAAGTTTCCGCTCTGGTCCACTGCCACCACACACCCACACTGCCATTGCACCCCCCGCCACCTCCGCGCGCGCGCGCTCGCTCGCCTCGTCTCGTCAAGCCAAGGCATGGCTGGCTTGGCTTGGCATGGTATGGTATGGCTTGGTGTGAGAGCCAGGTGCTTTCATAATGAAGTGTGGTGATACTTGCCGACACAATATCTCAAAATTGAATTCGGGACTTTCTGTCAAGTTATTGCAGCTCCCCCTTCAGCGTTCCGGGAAGGCATTAGAAGAAAATTTAGAAGGGGCATGTTCCATATTTTTGCAAAAAAGTTTCATTTTGGTACGCCACATTTATTGGATTTTCAGGTTGTTGCGTGGTGGTTGGCTAGGCTGTACGCGTGCTTTCGTAAAGTGGCACCTTCCGCCCTACCCGTTGAAGTTTTCGCTCTGGTCCACTGCCACCACACACCCACACTGCTATTGCACCCCCCGCCACCCCCGCGCGCGCGCGCGCTCGCTCGCCTCGTCTCGTCAAGCCAAGGCATGGCTGGCTTGGCTTGGCATGGTATGGTATGGCTTGGTGTGAGAGCCAGGTGCTTTCATAATGAAGTGTGGTGATACTTGCCGACACAATATCTCAAAATTGAATTCGGGACTTTCTGTCAAGTTATTGCAGCTCCCCCTTCAGCGTTCCGGGAAGGCATTAGAAGAAAATTTAGAAGGGGCATGTTCCATATTTTTGCAAAAAAGTTTCATTTTGGTACGCCACATTTATTGGATTTTCAGGTTGCTGCGTGGTGGTTGGCTAGGCTTTACGCGTGCTTTCGTAAAGTGGCACCTTTCGCCCTACCCGTTGAAGTTTCCGCTCTGGTCCACTGCCACCACACACCCACACTGCCATTGCACCCCCCGCCACCCCCGCGCGCGCGCGCTCGCTCGCCTCGTCTCGTCAAGCCAAGGCATGGCTGGCTTGGCTTGGCATGGTATGGTATGGCTTGGTGTGAGAGCCAGGTGCTTTCATAATGAAGTGTGGTGATACTTGCCGACACAATATCTCAAAATTGAATTCGGGACTTTCTGTCAAGTTATTGCAGCTCCCCCTTCAGCGTTCCGGGAAGGCATTAGAAGAAAATTTAGAAGGGGCATGTTCCATATTTTTGCAAAAAAGTTTCATTTTGGTACGCCACATTTATTGGATTTTCAGGTTGCTGCGTGGTGGTTGGCTAGGCTGTACGCGTGCTTTCGTAAAGTGGCACCTTTCGCCCTACCCGTTGAAGTTTTCGCTCTGGTCCACTGCCACCACACACCCACACTGCCATTGCACCCCCCGCCACCCCCGCGCGCGCGCGCTCGCTCGCCTCGTCTCGTCAAGCCAAGGCATGGCTGGCTTGGCTTGGCATGGTATGGTATGGCTTGGTGTGAGAGCCAGGTGCTTTCATAATGAAGTGTGGTGATACCTGCCGACACAATATCTCAAAATTGAATTCGGGACTTTCTGTCAAGTTATTGCAGCTCCCCCTTCAGCGTTCCGGGAAGGCATTAGAAGAAAATTTAGAAGGGGCATGTTCCATATTTTTGCAAAAAAGTTTCATTTTGGTACGCCACATTTATTGGATTTTCAGGTTGCTGCGTGGTGGTTGGCTAGGCTGTACGCGTGCTTTCGTAAAGTGGCACCTTTCGCCCTACCCGTTGAAGTTTTCGCTCTGGTCCACTGCCACCACACACCCACACTGCCATTGCACCCCCCGCCACCCCCCCCGCGCGCGCGCGCTCGCTCGCCTCGTCTCGTCAAGCCAAGGCATGGCTGGCTTGGCTTGGCATGGTATGGTATGGCTTGGTGTGAGAGCCAGGTGCTTTCATAATGAAGTGTGGTGATACTTGCCGACACAATATCTCAAAATTGAATTCGGGACTTTCTGTCAAGTTATTGCAGCTCCCCCTTCAGCGTTCCGGGAAGGCATTAGAAGAAAATTTAGAAGGGGCATGTTCCATATTTTTGCAAAAATGTTTCATTTTGGTACGCCACATTTATTGGATTTTCAGGTTGCTGCGTGGTGGTTGGCTAGGCTGTACGCGTGCTTTCGTAAAGTGGCACCTTTCGCCCTACCCGTTGAAGTTTTCGCTCTGGTCCACTGCCACCACACACCCACACTGCCATTGCACCCCCCGCCACCCCCGCGCGCGCGCGCTCGCTCGCCTCGTCTCGTCAAGCCAAGGCATGGCTGGCTTGGCTTGGCATGGTATGGTATGGCTTGGTGTGAGAGCCAGGTGCTTTCATAATGAAGTGTGGTGATACTTGCCGACACAATATCTCAAAATTGAATTCGGGACTTTCTGTCAAGTTATTGCAGCTCCCCCTTCAGCGTTCCGGGAAGGCATTAGAAGAAAATTTAGAAGGGGCATGTTCCATATTTTTGCAAAAAAGTTTCATTTTGGTACGCCACATTTATTGGATTTTCAGGTTGCTGCGTGGTGGTTGGCTAGGCTGTACGCGTGCTTTCGTAAAGTGGCACCTTTCGCCCTACCCGTTGAAGTTTTCGCTCTGGTCCACTGCCACCACACACCCACACTGCCATTGCACCCCCCGCCACCCCCGCGCGCGCGCGCTCGCTCGCCTCGTCTCGTCAAGCCAAGGCATGGCTGGCTTGGCTTGGCATGGTATGGTATGGCTTGGTGTGAGAGCCAGGTGCTTTCATAATGAAGTGTGGTGATACTTGCCGACATAATATCTCAAAATTGAATTCGGGACTTTCTGTCAAGTTATTGCAGCTCCCCCTTCAGCGTTCCGGGAAGGCATTAGAAGAAAATTTAGAAGGGGCATGTTCCATATTTTTGCAAAAAAGTTTCATTTTGGTACGCCACATTTATTGGATTTTCAGGTTGCTGCGTGGTGGTTGGCTAGGCTGTACGCGTGCTTTCGTAAAGTGGCACCTTTCGCCCTACCCGTTGAAGTTTCCGCTCTGGTCCACTGCCACCACACACCCACACTGCCATTGCACCCCCCGCCACCCCCGCGCGCGCGCGCTCGCTCGCCTCGTCTCGTCAAGCCAAGGCATGGCTGGCTTGGCTTGGCATGGTATGGTATGGCTTGGTGTGAGAGCCAGGTGCTTTTATAATGAAGTGTGGTGATACTTGCCGACACAATATCTCAAAATTGAATTCGGGACTTTCAGTCAAGTTATTGCAGCTCCCCCTTCAGCGTTCGGGGAAGGCATTAGAAGAAAATTTAGAAGGGGCATGTTCCATATTTTTGCAAAAAAGTTTCATTTTGGTACGCCACATTTATTGGATTTTCAGGTTGCTGTGTGGTGGTTGGCTAGGCTGTACGCGTGCTTTCGTAAAGTGGCACCTTCCGCCCTACCCGTTGAAGTTTTCGCTCTGGTCCACTGCCACCACACACCCACACTGCCATTGCACCCCCCGCCACCCCCGCGCGCGCGCGCTCGCTCGCCTCGTCTCGTCAAGCCAAGGCATGGCTGGCTTGGCTTGGCATGGTATGGTATGGCTTGGTGTGAGAGCCAGGTGCTTTCATAATGAAGTGTGGTGATACTTGCCGACACAATATCTCAAAATTGAATTCGGGACTTTCTGTCAAGTTATTGCAGCTCCCCCTTCAGCGTTCCGGGAAGGCATTAGAAGAAAATATAGAAGGGGCATGTTCCATATTTTTGCAAAAAAGTTTCATTTTGGTACGCCACATTTATTGGATTTTCAGGTTGCTGCGTGGTGGTTGGCTAGGCTTTACGCGTGCTTTCGTAAAGTGGCACCTTTCGCCCTACCCGTTGAAGTTTTCGCTCTGGTCCACTGCCACCACACACCCACACTGCCATTGCACCCCCCGCCACCCCCGCGCGCGCGCGCTCGCTCGCCTCGTCTCGTCAAGCCAAGGCATGGCTGGCTTGGCTTGGCATGGTATGGTATGGCTTGGTGTGAGAGCCAGGTGCTTTCATAATGAAGTGTGGTGATACTTGCCGCCGCAATATCTCAAAATTGAATTAGGGACTTTCTGTCAAGTTATTGCAGCTCCCCCTTCAGCGTTCCGGGAAGGCATTAGAAGAAAATTTAGAAGGGGCATGTTCCATATTTTTGCAAAAAAGTTTCATTTTGGTACGCCACATTTATTGGATTTTCAGGTTGCTGCGTGGTGGTTGGCTAGGCTGTACGCGTGCTTTCGTAAAGTGGCACCTTTCGCCCTACCCGTTGAAGTTTTCGCTCTGGTCCACTGCCACCACACACCCACACTGCCATTGCACCCCCCGCCACCCCCGCGCGCGCGCGCTCGCTCGCCTCGTCTCGTCAAGCCAAGGCATGGCTGGCTTGGCTTGGCATGGTATGGTATGGCTTGGTGTGAGAGCCAGGTGCTTTCATAATGAGGTGTGGTGATACTTGCCGACACAATATCTCAAAATTGAATTCGGGACTTTCTGTCAAGTTATTGCAGCTCCCCCTTCAGCGTTCCGGGAAGGCATTAGAAGAAAATTTAGAAGGGGCATGTTCCATATTTTTGCAAAAAAGTTTCATTTTGGTACGCCACATTTATTGGATTTTCAGGTTGCTGCGTGGTGGTTGGCTAGGCTGTACGCGTGCTTTCGTAAAGTGGCACCTTTCGCCCTACCCGTTGAAGTTTTCGCTCTGGTCCACTGCCACCACACACCCACACTGTCATTGCACCCCCCGCCACCCCCGCGCGCGCGCGCTCGCTCGCCTCGTCTCGTCAAGCCACGGCATGGCTGGCTTGGCTTGGCATGGTATGGTATGGCTTGGTGTGAGAGCCAGGTGCTTTCATAATGAAGTGTGGTGATACTTGCCGACACAATATCTCAAAATTGAATTCGGGACTTTCTGTCAAGTTATTGCAGCTCCCCCTTCAGCGTTCCGGGAAGGCATTAGAAGAAAATTTAGAAGGGGCATGTTCCATATTTTTGCAAAAAAGTTTCATTTTGGTACGCCACATTTATTGGATTTTCAGGTTGCTGCGTGGTGGTTGGCTAGGCTGTACGTGTGCTTTCGTAAAGTGGCACCTTCCGCCCTACCCGTTGAAGTTTTCGCTCTGGTCCACTGCCACCACACACCCACACTGCCATTGCACCCCCCGCCACCCCCGCGCGCGCGCGCTCGCTCGCCTCGTCTCGTCAAGCCAAGGCATGGCTGGCTTGGCTTGGCATGGTATGGTATGGCTTGGTGTGAGAGCCAGGTGCTTTCATAATGAAGTGTGGTGATACTTGCCGACACAATATCTCAAAATTGAATTCGGGACTTTCTGTCAAGTTATTGCAGGTCCCCCTTCAGCGTTCCGGGAAGGCATTAGAAGAAAATTTAGAAGGGGCATGTTCCATATTTTTGCAAAAAAGTTTCATTTTGGTACGCCACATTTATTGGATTTTCAGGTTGCTGCGTGGTGGTTGGCTAGGCTGTACGCGTGCTTTCGTAAAGTGGCACCTTTCGCCCTACCCGTTGAAGTTTTCGCTCTGGTCCACTGCCACCACACACCCACACTGCCATTGCACCCCCCGCCACCCCCGCGCGCGCGCGCTCGCTCGCCTCGTCTCGTCAAGCCAAGGCATGGCTGGCTTGGCTTGGCATGGTATGGTATGGCTTGGTGTGAGAGCCAGGTGCTTTCATAATGAGGTGTGGTGATACTTGCCGACACAATATCTCAAAATTGAATTCGGGACTTTCTGTCAAGTTATTGCAGCTCCCCCTTCAGCGTTCCGGGAAGGCATTAGAAGAAAATTTAGAAGGGGCATGTTCCATATTTTTGCAAAAAAGTTTCATTTTGGTACGCCACATTTATTGGATTTTCAGGTTGCTGCGTGGTGGTTGGCTAGGCTGTACGCGTGCTTTCGTAAAGTGGCACCTTTCGCCCTACCCGTTGAAGTTTCCGCTCTGGTCCACTGCCACCACACACCCACACTGTCATTGCACCCCCCGCCACCCCCGCGCGCGCGCGCTCGCTCGCCTCGTCTCGTCAAGCCACGGCATGGCTGGCTTGGCTTGGCATGGTATGGTATGGCTTGGTGTGAGAGCCAGGTGCTTTCATAATGAAGTGTGGTGATACTTGCCGACACAATATCTCAAAATTGAATTCGGGACTTTCTGTCAAGTTATTGCAGCTCCCCCTTCAGCGTTCCGGGAAGGCATTAGAAGAAAATTTAGAAGGGGCATGTTCCATATTTTTGCAAAAAAGTTTCATTTTGGTACGCCACATTTATTGGATTTTCAGGTTGCTGCGTGGTGGTTGGCTAGGCTGTACGTGTGCTTTCGTAAAGTGGCACCTTCCGCCCTACCCGTTGAAGTTTTCGCTCTGGTCCACTGCCACCACACACCCACACTGCCATTGCACCCCCCGCCACCCCCGCGCGCGCGCGCTCGCTCGCCTCGTCTCGTCAAGCCAAGGCATGGCTGGCTTGGCTTGGCATGGTATGGTATGGCTTGGTGTGAGAGCCAGGTGCTTTCATAATGAAGTGTGGTGATACTTGCCGACACAATATCTCAAAATTGAATTCGGGACTTTCTGTCAAGTTATTGCAGGTCCCCCTTCAGCGTTCCGGGAAGGCATTAGAAGAAAATTTAGAAGGGGCATGTTCCATATTTTTGCAAAAAGGTTTCATTTTGGTACGCCACATTTATTGGATTTTCAGGTTGCTGCGTGGTGGTTGGCTAGGCTTTACGCGTGCTTTCGTAAAGTGGCACCTTTCGCCCTACCCGTTGAAGTTTTCGCTCTGGTCCACTGCCACCACACACCCACACTGCCATTGCACCCCCCGCCACCCCCGCGCGCGCGCGCTCGCTCGCCTCGTCTTGTCAAGCCAAGGCATGGCTGGCTTGGCTTGGCATGGTATGGTATGGCTTGGTGTGAGAGCCAGGTGCTTTCATAATGAAGTGTGGTGATACTTGCCGACACAATATCTCAAAATTGAATTCGGGACTTTCTGTCAAGTTATTGCAGCTCCCCCTTCAGCGTTCCGGGAAGGCATTAGAAGAAAATTTAGAAGGGGCATGTTCCATATTTTTGCAAAAAAGTTTCATTTTGGTACGCCACATTTATTGGATTTTCAGGTTGCTGCGTGGTGGTTGGCTAGGCTGTACGCGTGCTTTCGTAAAGTGGCACCTTTCGCCCTACCCGTTGAAGTTTTCGCTCTGGTCCACTGCCACCACACACCTACACTGCCATTGCACCCCCCGCCACCCCCGCGCGCGCGCGCTCGCTCGCCTCGTCTCGTCAAGCCAAGGCATGGCTGGCTTGGCTTGGCATGGTATGGTATGGCTTGGTGTGAGAGCCAGGTGCTTTCATAATGAAGTGTGGTGATACTTGCCGACACAATATCTCAAAATTGAATTCGGGACTTTCTGTCAAGTTATTGCAGCTCCCCCTTCAGCGTTCCGGGAAGGCATTAGAAGAAAATTTAGAAGGGGCATGTTCCATATTTTTGCAAAAAAGTTTCATTTTGGTACGCCACATTTATTGGATTTTCAGGTTGCTGCGTGGTGGTTGGCTAGGCTGTACGCGTGCTTTCGTAAAGTGGCACCTTTCGCCCTACCCGTTGAAGTTTTCGCTCTGGTCCACTGCCACCACACACCCACACCGCCATTGCACCCCCCGCCACCCCCCCGCGCGCGCGCGCTCGCTCGCCTCGTCTCGTCAAGCCAAGGCATGGCTGGCTTGGCTTGGCATGGTATGGTATGGCTTGGTGTGAGAGCCAGGTGCTTTCATAATGAAGTGTGGTGATACTTGCCGACACAATATCTCAAAATTGAATTCGGGACTTTCTGTCAAGTTATTGCAGCTCCCCCTTCAGCGTTCCGGGAAGGCATTAGAAGAAAATTTAGAAGGGGCATGTTCCATATTTTTGCAAAAAAGTTTCATTTTGGTACGCCACATTTATTGGATTTTCAGGTTGCTGCGTGGTGGTTGGCTAGGCTGTACGCGTGCTTTCGTAAAGTGGCACCTTTCGCCCTACCCGTTGAAGTTTTCGCTCTGGTCCACTGCCACCACACACCCACACTGCCATTGCACCCCCCGCCACCCCCGCGCGCGCGCGCTCGCTCGCCTCGTCTCGTCAAGCCAAGGCATGGCTGGCTTGGCTTGGCATGGTATGGTATGGCTTGGTGTGAGAGCCAGGTGCTTTCATAATGAAGTGTGGTGATACTTGCCGACACAATATCTCAAAATTGAATTCGGGACTTTCTGTCAAGTTATTGCAGCTCCCCCTTCAGCGTTCCGGGAAGGCATTAGAAGAAAATTTAGAAGGGGCATGTTCCATATTTTTGCAAAAAAGTTTCATTTTGGTACGCCACATTTATTGGATTTTCAGGTTGCTGCGTGGTGGTTGGCTAGGCTGTACGCGTGCTTTCGTAAAGTGGCACCTTTCGCCCTACCCGTTGAAGTTTTCGCTCTGGTCCACTGCCACCACACACCCACACTGCCATTGCACCCCCCGCCACCCCCCCGCGCGCGCGCGCTCGCTCGCCTCGTCTCGTCAAGCCAAGGCATGGCTGGCTTGGCTTGGCATGGTATGGTATGGCTTGGTGTGAGAGCCAGGTGCTTTCATAATGAAGTGTGGTGATACTTGCCGACACAATATCTCAAAATTGAATTCGGGACTTTCTGTCAAGTTATTGCAGCTCCCCCTTCAGCGTTCCGGGAAGGCATTAGAAGAAAATTTAGAAGGGGCATGTTCCATATTTTTGCAAAAAAAGTTCATTTTGGTACGCCACATTTATTGGATTTTCAGGTTGCTGCGTGGTGGTTGGCTAGGCTGTACGCGTGCTTTCGTAAAGTGGCACCTTTCGCCCTACCCGTTGAAGTTTTCGCTCTGGTCCACTGCCACCACACACCCACACTGCCATTGCACCCCCCGCCACCCCCGCGCGCGCGCGCTCGCTCGCCTCGTCTCGTCAAGCCAAGGCATGGCTGGCTTGGCTTGGCATGGTATGGTATGGCTTGGTGTGAGAGCCAGGTGCTTTCATAATGAAGTGTGGTGATACTTGCCGACACAATATCTCAAAATTGAATTGGGGACTTTCTGTCAAGTTATTGCAGCTCCCCCTTCAGCGTTCCGGGAAGGCATTAGAAGAAAATTTAGAAGGGGCATGTTCCATATTTTTGCAAAAAAGTTTCATTTTGGTACGCCACATTTATTGTATTTTCAGGTTGCTGCGTGGTGGTTGGCTAGGCTGTACGCGTGCTTTCGTAAAGTGGCACCTTTCGCCCTACCCGTTGAAGTTTTCGCTCTGGTCCACTGCCACCACACACCCACACTGCCATTGCACCCCCCGCCACCCCCGCGCGCGTGCGCTCGCTCGCCTCGTCTCGTCAAGCCAAGGCATGGCTGGCTTGGCTTGGCATGGTATGGTATGGCTTGGTGTGAGAGCCAGGTGCTTTCATAATGAAGTGTGGTGATACTTGCCGACACAATATCTCAAAATTGAATTCGGGACTTTCTGTCAAGTTATTGCAGCTCCCCCTTCAGCGTTCCGGGAAGGCATTAGAAGAAAATTTAGAAGGGGCATGTTCCATATTTTTGCAAAAAAGTTTCATTTTGGTACGCCACATTTATTGGATTTTCAGGTTGCTGCGTGGTGGTTGGCTAGGCTGTACGCGTGCTTTCGTAAAGTGGCACCTTTCGCCCTACCCGTTGAAGTTTTCGCTCTCGTCCACTGCCACCACACACCCACACTGCCATTGCAACCCCCGCCACCCCCCCGCGCGCGCGCGCTCGCTCGCCTCGTCTCGTCAAGCCAAGGCATGGCTGGCTTGGCTTGGCATGGTATGGTATGGCTTGGTGTGAGAGCCAGGTGCTTTCATAATGAAGTGTGGTGATACTTGCCGACACAATATCTCAAAATTGAATTCGGGACTTTCTGTCAAGTTATTGCAGCTCCCTCTTCAGCGTTCCGGGAAGGCATTAGAAGAAAATTTAGAAGGGGCATGTTCCATATTTTTGCAAAGAAGTTTCATTTTGGTACGCCACATTTATTGGATTTTCAGGTTGCTGCGTGGTGGTTGGCTAGGCTGTACGCGTGCTTTCGTAAAGTGGCACCTTTCGCCCTACCCGTTGAAGTTTTCGCTCTGGTCCACTGCCACCACACACCCACACTGCCATTGCACCCCCCGCCACCCCCGCGCGCGCGCGCGCTCGCTCGCCTCGTCTCGTCAAGCCAAGGCATGGCTGGCTTGGCTTGGCATGGTATGGTATGGCTTGGTGTGAGAGCCAGGTGCTTTCATAATGAAGTGTGGTGATACTTGCCGACACAATATCTCAAAATTGAATTCGGGACTTTCTGTCAAGTTATTGCAGCTCCCCCTTCAGCGTTCCGGGAAGGCATTAGAAGAAAATTTAGAAGGGGCATGTTCCATATTTTTGCAAAAAAGTTTCATTTTGGTACGCCACATTTATTGGATTTTCAGGTTGCTGCGTGGTGGTTGGCTAGGCTGTACGCGTGCTTTCGTAAGGTGGCACCTTTCGCCCTACCCGTTGAAGTTTTCGCTCTGGTCCACTGCCACCACACACCCACACTGCCATTGCACCCCCCGCCACCCCCGCGCGCGCGCGCTCGCTCGCCTCGTCTCGTCAAGCCAAGGCATGGCTGGCTTGGCTTGGCATGGTATGGTATGGCTTGGTGTGAGAGCCAGGTGCTTTCATAATGAAGTGTGGTGATACTTGCCGACACAATATCTCAAAATTGAATTCGGGACTTTCTGTCAAGTTATTGCAGCTCCCCCTTCAGCGTTCCGGGAAGGCATTAGAAGAAAATTTAGAAGGGGCATGTTCCATATTTTTGCAAAAAAGTTTCATTTTGGTACGCCACATTTATTGGATTTTCAGGTTGCTGCGTGGTGGTTGGCTAGGCTGTACGCGTGCTTTCGTAAAGTGGCACCTTTCGCCCTACCCGTTGAAGTTTTCGCTCTGGTCCACTGCCACCACACACCCACACTGCCATTGCACCCCCCGCCACCCCCCCGCGCGCGCGCGCTCGCTCGCCTCGTCTCGTCAAGCCAAGGCATGGCTGGCTTGGCTTGGCATGGTATGGTATGGCTTGGTGTGAGAGCCAGGTGCTTTCATAATGAAGTGTGGTGATACTTGCCGACACAATATCTCAAAATTGAATTCGGGACTTTCTGTCAAGTTATTGCAGCTCCCCCTTCAGCGTTCCGGGAAGGCATTAGAAGAAAATTTAGAAGGGGCATGTTCCATATTTTTGCAAAAAAGTTTCATTTTGGTACGCCACATTTATTGGATTTTCAGGTTGCTGCGTGGTGGTTGGCTAGGCTGTACGCGTGCTTTCGTAAAGTGGCACCTTTCGCCCTACCCGTTGAAGTTTTCGCTCTGGTCCACTGCCACCACACACCCACACTGCCATTGCACCCCCCGCCACCCCCGCGCGCGCGCGCTCGCTCGCCTCGTCTCGTCAAGCCAAGGCATGGCTGGCTTGGCTTGGCATGGTATGGTATGGCTTGGTGTGAGAGCCAGGTGCTTTCATAATGAAGTGTGGTGATACTTGCCGACACAATATCTCAAAATTGAATTCGGGACTTTCTGTCAAGTTATTGCAGCTCCCCCTTCAGCGTTCCGGGAAGGCATTAGAAGAAAATTTAGAAGGGGCATGTTCCATATTTTTGCAAAAAAGTTTCATTTTGGTACGCCACATTTATTGGATTTTCAGGTTGCTGCGTGGTTGTTGGCTAGGCTGTACGCGTGCTTTCGTAAAGTGGCACCTTTCGCCCTACCCGTTGAAGTTTTCGCTCTGGTCCACTGCCACCACACACCCACACTGCCATTGCACCCCCCGCCACCCCCCCGCGCGCGCGCGCTCGCTCGCCTCGTCTCGTCAAGCCAAGGCATGGCTGGCTTGGCTTGGCATGGTATGGTATGGCTTGGTGTGAGAGCCAGGTGCTTTCATAATGAAGTGTGGTGATACTTGCCGACACAATATCTCAAAATTGAATTCGGGACTTTCTGTCAAGTTATTGCAGCTCCCCCTTCAGCGTTCCGGGAAGGCATTAGAAGAAAATTTAGAAGGGGCATGTTCCATATTTTTGCAAAAAAGTTTCATTTTAGTACGCCACATTTATTTGATTTTCAGGTTGCTGCGTGGTGGTTGGCTAGGCTGTACGCGTGCTTTCGTAAAGTGGCACCTTTCGCCCTACCCGTTGAAGTTTTCGCTCTGGTCCACTGCCACCACACACCCACACTGCCATTGCACCCCCCGCCACCCCCGCGCGCGCGCGCTCGCTCGCCTCGTCTCGTCAAGCCAAGGCATGGCTGGCTTGGCTTGGCATGGTATGGTATGGCTTGGTGTGAGAGCCAGGTGCTTTCATAATGAAGTGTGGTGATACTTGCCGACACAATATCTCAAAATTGAATTCGGGACTTTCTGTCAAGTTATTGCAGCTCCCCCTTCAGCGTTCCGGGAAGGCATTAGAAGAAAATTTAGAAGGGGCATGTTCCATATTTTTGCAAAAAAGTTTCATTTTGGTACGCCACATTTATTGGATTTTCAGGTTGCTGCGTGGTGGTTGGCTAGGCTGTGTGCGTGCTTTCGTAAAGTGGCACCTTTCGCCCTACCCGTTGAAGTTTTCGCTCTGGTCCACTGCCACCACACACCCACACTGCCATTGCACCCCCCGCCACCCCCGCGCGCGCGCGCTCGCTCGCCTCGTCTCGTCAAGCCAAGGCATGGCTGGCTTGGCTTGGCATGGTATGGTATGGCTTGGTGTGAGAGCCAGGTGCTTTCATAATGAAGTGTGGTGATACTTGCCGACACAATATCTCAAAATTGAATTCGGGACTTTCTGTCAAGTTATTGCAGCTCCCCCTTCAGCGTTCCGGGAAGGCATTAGAAGAAAATTTAGAAGGGGCATGTTCCATATTTTTGCAAAAAAGTTTCATTTTGGTACGCCACATTTATTGGATTTTCAGGTTGCTGCGTGGTGGTTGGCTAGGCTGTACGCGTGCTTTCGTAAAGTGGCACCTTTCGCCCTACCCGTTGAAGTTTTCGCTCTGGTCCACTGCCACCACACACCCACACTGCCATTGCACCCCCCGCCACCCCCGCGCGCGTGCGCTCGCTCGCCTCGTCTCGTCAAGCCAAGGCATGGCTGGCTTGGCTTGGCATGGTATGGTATGGCTTGGTGTGAGAGCCAGGTGCTTTCATAATGAAGTGTGGTGATACTTGCCGACACAATATCTCAAAATTGAATTCGGGACTTTCTGTCAAGTTATTGCAGCTCCCCCTTCAGCGTTCCGGGAAGGCATTAGAAGAAAATTTAGAAGGGGCATGTTCCATATTTTTGCAAAAAAGTTTCATTTTGGTACGCCACATTTATTGGATTTTCAGGTTGCTGCGTGGTGGTTAACTAGGCTGTACGCGTGCTTTCGTAAAGTGGCACCTTTCGCCCTACCCGTTGAAGTTTTCGCTCTGGTCCACTGCCACCACACACCCACACTGCCATTGCACCCCCCGCCACCCCCCCGCGCGCGCGCGCTCGCTCGCCTCGTCTCGTCAAGCCAAGGCATGGCTGGCTTGGCTTGGCATGGTATGGTATGGCTTGGTGTGAGAGCCAGGTGCTTTCACAATGAAGTGTGGTGATACTTGCCGACACAATATCTCAAAATTGAATTCGGGACTTTCTGTCAAGTTATTGCAGCTCCCCCTTCAGCGTTCCGGGAAGGCATTAGAAGAAAATTTAGAAGGGGCATGTTCCATATTTTTGCAAAAAAGTTTCATTTTGGTACGCCACATTTATTGGATTTTCAGGTTGCTGCGTGGTGGTTGGCTAGGCTGTACGCGTGCTTTCGTAAAGTGGCACCTTTCGCCCTACCCGTTGAAGTTTTCGCTCTGGTCCACTGCCACCACACACCCACACTGCCATTGCACCCCCCGCCACCCCCGCGCGCACGCGCTCGCTCGCCTCGTCTCGTCAAGCCAAGGCATGGCTGGCTTGGCTTGGCATGGTATGGTATGGCTTGGTGTGAGAGCCAGGTGCTTTCATAATGAAGTGTGGTGATACTTGCCGACACAATATCTCAAAATTGAATTCGGGACTTTCTGTCAAGTTATTGCAGCTCCCCCTTCAGCGTTCCGGGATGGCATTAGAAGAAAATTTAGAAGGGGCATGTTCCATATTTTTGCAAAAAAGTTTCATTTTGGTACGCCACATTTATTGGATTTTCAGGTTGCTGCGTGGTGGTTGGCTAGGCTGTACGCGTGCTTTCGTAAAGTGGCACCTTTCGCCCTACCCGTTGAAGTTTTCGCTCTGGTCCACTGCCACCACACACCCACACTGCCATTGCACCCCCCGCCACCCCCCCCCGCGCGCGCGCTCGCTCGCCTCGTCTCGTCAAGCCAAGGCATGGCTGGCTTGGCTTGGCATGGTATGGTATGGCTTGGTGTGAGAGCCAGGTGCTTTCATAATGAAGTGTGGTGATACTTGCCGACACAATATCTCAAAATTGAATTCGGGACTTTCTGTCAAGTTATTGCAGCTCCCCCTTCAGCGTTCCGGGAAGGCATTAGAAGAAAATTTAGAAGGCGCATGTTCCATATTTTTGCAAAAAAGTTTCATTTTGGTACGCCACATTTATTGGATTTTCAGGTTGCTGCGTGGTGGTTGGCTAGGCTGTACGCGTGCTTTCATAAAGTGGCACCTTTCGCCCTACCCGTTGAAGTTTTCGCTCTGGTCGACTGCCACCACACACCCACACTGCCATTGCACCCCCCGCCACCCCCGCGCGCGCGCGCTCGCTCGCCTCGTCTCGTCAAGCCAAGGCATGGCTGGCTTGGCTTGGCATGGTATGGTATGGCTTGGTGTGAGAGCCAGGTGCTTTCATAATGAAGTGTGGTGATACTTGCCGACACAATATCTCAAAATTGAATTCGGGACTTTCTGTCAAGTTATTGCAGCTCCCCCTTCAGCGTTCCGGGAAGGCATTAGAAGAAAATTTAGAAGGGGCATGTTCCATATTTTTGCAAAAAAGTTTCATTTTGGTACGCCACATTTATTGGATTTTCAGGTTGCTGCGTGGTGGTTGGCTAGGCTGTACGCGTGCTTTCGTAAAGTGGCACCTTTCGCCCTACCCGTTGAAGTTTTCGCTCTGGTCCACTGCCACCACACACCCACACTGCCATTGCACCCCTCGCCACCACCGCGCGCGCGCGCTCGCTCGCCTCGTCTCGTCAAGCCAAGGCATGGCTGGCTTGGCTTGGCATGGTATGGTATGGCTTGGTGTGAGAGCCAGGTGCTTTCATAATGAAGTGTGGTGATACTTGCCGACACAATATCTCAAAATTGAATTCGGGACTTTCTGTCAAGTTATTGCAGCTCCCCCTTCAGCGTTCCGGGAAGGCATTAGAAGAAAATTTAGAAGGGGCATGTTCCATATTTTTGCAAAAAAGTTTCATTTTGGTACGCCACATTTATTGGATTTTCAGGTTGCTGCGTGGTGGTTGGCTAGGCTGTACGCGTGCTTTCGTAAAGTGGCACCTTTCGCCCTACCCGTTGAAGTTTTCGCTCTGGTCCACTGCCACCACACACCCACACTGCCATTGCACCCCCCGCCACCCCCGCGCGCGTGCGCTCGCTCGCCTCGTCTCGTCAAGCCAAGGCATGGCTGGCTTGGCTTGGCATGGTATGGTATGGCTTGGTGTGAGAGCCAGGTGCTTTCATAATGAAGTGTGGTGATACTTGCCGACACAATATCTCAAAATTGAATTCGGGACTTTCTGTCAAGTTATTGCAGCTCCCCCTTCAGCGTTCCGGGAAGGCATTAGAAGAAAATTTAGAAGGGGCATGTTCCATATTTTTGCAAAAAAGTTTCATTTTGGTACGCCACATTTATTGGATTTTCAGGTTGCTGCGTGGTGGTTGGCTAGGCTGTACGCGTGCTTTCGTAAAGTGGCACCTTTCGCCCTACCCGTTGAAGTTTTCGCTCTGGTCCACTGCCACCACACACCCACACTGCCATTGCACCCCCCGCCACCCCCCCGCGCGCGCGCGCTCGCTCGCCTCGTCTCGTCAAGCCAAGGCATGGCTGGCTTGGCTTGGCATGGTATGGTATGGCTTGGTGTGAGAGCCAGGTGCTTTCATAATGAAGTGTGGTGATACTTGCCGACACAATATCTCAAAATTGAATTCGGGACTTTCTGTCAAGTTATTGCAGCTCCCCCTTCAGCGTTCCGGGAAGGCATTAGAAGAAAATTTAGAAGGGGCATGTTCCATATTTTTGCAAAAAAGTTTCATTTTGGTACGCCACATTTATTGGATTTTCAGGTTGCTGCGTGGTGGTTGGCTAGGCTGTACGCGTGCTTTCGTAAATTCGCACCTTTCGCCCTACCCGTTGAAGTTTTCGCTCTGGTCCACTGCCACCACACACCCACACTGCCATTGCACCCCCCGCCACCCCCGCGCGCGCGCGCTCGCTCGCCTCGTCTCGTCAAGCCAAGGCATGGCTGGCTTGGCTTGGCATGGTATGGTATGGCTTGGTGTGAGAGCCAGGTGCTTTCATAATGAAGTGTGGTGATACTTGCCGACACAATATCTCAAAATTGAATTCGGGACTTTCTGTCAAGTTATTGCAGCTCCCCCTTCAGCGTTCCGGGAAGGCATTAGAAGAAAATTTAGAAGGGGCATGTTCCATATTTTTGCAAAAAAGTTTCATTTTGGTACGCCACATTTATTGGATTTTCAGGTTGCTGCGTGGTGGTTGGCTAGGCTGTACGCGTGCTTTCGTAAAGTGGCACCTTTCGCCCTACCCGTTGAAGTTTTCGCTCTGGTCCACTGCCACCACACACCCACACTGCCATTGCACCCCCCGCCACCCCCGCGCGCGCGCGCGCTCGCTCGCCTCGTCTCGTCAAGCCAAGGCATGGCTGGCTTGGCTTGGCATGGTATGGTATGGCTTGGTGTGAGAGCCAGGTGCTTTCATAATGAAGTGTGGTGATACTTGCCGACACAATATCTCAAAATTGAATTCGGGACTTTCTGTCAAGTTATTGCAGCTCCCCCTTCAGCGTTCCGGGAAGGCATTAGAAGAAAATTTAGAAGGGGCATGTTCCATATTTTTGCAAAAAAGTTTCATTTTGGTACGCCACATTTATTGGATTTTCAGGTTGCTGCGTGGTGGTTGGCTAGGCTGTACGCGTGCTTTCGTAAAGTGGCACCTTTCGCCCTACCCGTTGAAGTTTTCGCTCTGGTCCACTGCCACCACACACCCACACTGCCATTGCACCCCCCGCCACCCCCGCGCGCGCGCGCTCGCTCGCCTCGTCTCGTCAAGCCAAGGCATGGCTGGCTTGGCTTGGCATGGTATGGTATGGCTTGGTGTGAGAGCCAGGTGCTTTCATAATGAAGTGTGGTGATACTTGCCGACACAATATCTCAAAATTGAATTCGGGACTTTCTGTCAAGTTATTACAGCTCCCCCTTCAGCGTTCCGGGAAGGCATTAGAAGAAAATTTAGAAGGGGCATGTTCCATATTTTTGCAAAAAAGTTTCATTTTGGTACGCCACATTTATTGGATTTTCAGGTTGCTGCGTGGTGGTTGGCTAGGCTGTACGCGTGCTTTCGTAAAGTGGCACCTTTCGCCCTACCCGTTGAAGTTTTCGCTCTGGTCCACTGCCACCACACACCCACACTGCCATTGCACCCCCCGCCACCCCCGCGCGCGCGCGCTCGCTCGCCTCGTCTCGTCAAGCCAAGGCATGGCTGGCTTGGCTTGGCATGGTATGGTATGGCTTGGTGTGAGAGCCAGGTGCTTTCATAATGAAGTGTGGTGATACTTGCCGACACAATATCTCAAAATTGAATTCGGGACTTTCTGTCAAGTTATTGCAGCTCCCCCTTCAGCGTTCCGGGAAGGCATTAGAAGAAAATTTAGAAGGGGCATGTTCCATATTTTTGCAAAAAAGTTTCATTTTGGTACGCCACATTTATTGGATTTTCAGGTTGCTGCGTGGTGGTTGGCTAGGCTGTACGCGTGCTTTCGTAAAGTGGCACCTTTCGCCCTACCCGTTGAAGTTTTCGCTCTGGTCCACTGCCACCACACACCCACACTGCCATTGCACCCCCCGCCACCCCCGCGCGCGCGCGCTCGCTCGCCTCGTCTCGTCAAGCCAAGGCATGGCTGGCTTGGCTTGGCATGGTATGGTATGGCTTGGTGTGAGAGCCAGGTGCTTTCATAATGAAGTGTGGTGATACTTGCCGACACAATATCTCAAAATTGAATTCGGGACTTTCTGTCAAGTTATTGCAGCTCCCCCTTCAGCGTTCCGGGAAGGCATTAGAAGAAAATTTAGAAGGGGCATGTTCCATATTTTTGCAAAAAAGTTTCATTTTGGTACGCCACATTTATTGGATTTTCAGGTTGCTGCGTGGTGGTTGGCTAGGCTGTACGCGTGCTTTCGTAAAGTGGCACCTTTCGCCCTACCCGTTGAAGTTTTCGCTCTGGTCCACTGCCACCACACACCCACACTGCCATTGCACCCCCCGCCACCCCCGCGCGCGCGCGCTCGCTCGCCTCGTCTCGTCAAGCCAAGGCATGGCTGGCTTGGCTTGGCATGGTATGGTATGGCTTGGTGTGAGAGCCAGGTGCTTTCATAATGAAGTGTGGTGATACTTGCCGACACAATATCTCAAAATTGAATTCGGGACTTTCTGTCAAGTTATTGCAGCTCCCCCTTCAGCGTTCCGGGAAGGCATTAGAAGAAAATTTAGAAGGGGCATGTTCCATATTTTTGCAAAAAAGTTTCATTTTGGTACGCCACATTTATTGGATTTTCAGGTTGCTGCGTGGTGGTTGGCTAGGCTGTACGCGTGCTTTCGTAAAGTGGCACCTTTCGCCCTACCCGTTGAAGTTTCCGCTCTGGTCCACTGCCACCACACACCCACACTGCCATTGCACCCCCCGCCACCCCCGCGCGCGCGCGCTCGCTCGCCTCGTCTCGTCAAGCCAAGGCATGGCTGGCTTGGCTTGGCATGGTATGGTATGGCTTGGTGTGAGAGCCAGGTGCTTTCATAATGAAGTGTGGTGATACTTGCCGACACAATATCTCAAAATTGAATTCGGGACTTTCTGTCAAGTTATTGCAGCTCCCCCTTCAGCGTTCCGGGAAGGCATTAGAAGAAAATTTAGAAGGGGCATGTTCCATATTTTTGCAAAAAAGTTTCATTTTGGTACGCCACATTTATTGGATTTTCAGGTTGCTGCGTGGTGGTTGGCTAGGCTGTACGCGTGCTTTCGTAAAGTGGCACCTTCCGCCCTACCCGTTGAAGTTTCCGCTCTGGTCCACTGCCACCACACACCCACACTGCCATTGCACCCCCCGCCACCCCCCCGCGCGCGCGCGCGCTCGCTCGCCTCGTCTCGTCAAGCCAAGGCATGGCTGGCTTGGCTTGGCATGGTATGGTATGGCTTGGTGTGAGAGCCAGGTGCTTTCATAATGAAGTGTGGTGATACTTGCCGACACAATATCTCAAAATTGAATTCGGGACTTTCTGTCAAGTTATTGCAGCTCCCCCTTCAGCGTTCCGGGAAGGCATTAGAAGAAAATTTAGAAGGGGCATGTTCCATATTTTTTCAAAAAAGTTTCATTTTGGTACGCCACATTTATTGGATTTTCAGGTTTCTGCGTGGTGGTTGGCTAGGCTGTACGCGTGCTTTCGTAAAGTGGCACCTTTCGCCCTACCCGTTGAAGTTTTTGCTCTGGTCCACTGCCACCACACACCCACACTGCCATTGCACCCCCCGCCACCCCCGCGCGCGCGCGCTCGCTCGCCTCGTCTCGTCAAGCCAAGGCATGGCTGGCTTGGCTTGGCATGGTATGGTATGGCTTGGTGTGAGAGCCAGGTGCTTTCATAATGAAGTGTGGTGATACTTGCCGACACAATATCTCAAAATTGAATTCGGGACTTTCTGTCAAGTTATTGCAGCTCCCCCTTCAGCGTTCCGGGAAGGCATTAGAAGAAAATTTAGAAGGGGCATGTTCCATATTTTTGCAAAAAAGTTTCATTTTGGTACGCCACATTTATTGGATTTTCAGGTTGCTGCGTGGTGGTTGGCTAGGCTGTACGCGTGCTTTCGTAAAACGGCACCTTTCGCCCTACCCGTTGAAGTTTTCGCTCTGGTCCACTGCCACCACACACCCACACTGCCATTGCACCCCCCGCCACCCCCGCGCGCGCGCGCTCGCTCGCCTCGTCTCGTCAAGCCAAGGCATGGCTGGCTTGGCTTGGCATGGTATGGTATGGCTTGGTGTGAGAGCCAGGTGCTTTCATAATGAAGTGTGGTGATACTTGCCGACACAATATCTCAAAATTGAATTCGGGACTTTCTGTCAAGTTATTGCAGCTCCCCCTTCAGCGTTCCGGGAAGGCATTAGAAGAAAATTTAGAAGGGGCATGTTCCATATTTTTACAAAAAAGTTTCATTTTGGTACGCCACATTTATTGGATTTTCAGGTTGCTGCGTGGTGGTTGGCTAGGCTGTACGCGTGCTTTCGTAAAGTGGCACCTTTCGCCCTACCCGTTGAAGTTTCCGCTCTGGTCCACTGCCACCACACACCCACACTGCCATTGCACCCCCCGCCACCCCCGCGCGCGCGCGCTCGCTCGCCTCGTCTCGTCAAGCCAAGGCATGGCTGGCTTGGCTTGGCATGGTATGGTATGGCTTGGTGTGAGAGCCAGGTGCTTTCATAATGAAGTGTGGTGATACTTGCCGACACAATATCTCAAAATTGAATTCGGGACTTTCTGTCAAGTTATTGCAGCTCCCCCTTCAGCGTTCCGGGAAGGCATTAGAAGAAAATTTAGAAGGGGCATGTTCCATATTTTTGCAAAAAAGTTTCATTTTGGTACGCCACATTTATTGGATTTTCAGGTTGCTGCGTGGTGGTTGGCTAGGCTGTACGCGTGCTTTCGTAAAGTGGCACCTTTCGCCCTACCCGTTGAAGTTTCCGCTCTGGTCCACTGCCACCACACACCGACACTGCCATTGCACCCCCCGCCACCCCCGCGCGCGCGCGCTCGCTCGCCTCGTCTCGTCAAGCCAAGGCATGGCTGGCTTGGCTTGGCATGGTATGGTATGGCTTGGTGTGAGAGCCAGGTGCTTTCATAATGAAGTGTGGTGATACTTGCCGACACAATATCTCAAAATTGAATTCGGGACTTTCTGTCAAGTTATTGCAGCTCCCCCTTCAGCGTTCCGGGAAGGCATTAGAAGAAAATTTAGAAGGGGCGTGTTCCATATTTTTGCAAAAAAGTTTCATTTTGGTACGCCGCATTTATTGGATTTTCAGGTTGCTGCGTGGTGGTTGGCTAGGCTGTACGCGTGCTTTCGTAAAGTGGCACCTTTCGCCCTACCCGTTGAAGTTTCCGCTCTGGTCCACTGCCACCACACACCCACACTGCCATTGCACCCCCCGCCACCCCCGCGCGCGCGCGCTCGCTCGCCTCGTCTCGTCAAGCCAAGGCATGGCTGGCTTGGCTTGGCATGGTATGGTATGGCTTGGTGTGAGAGCCAGGTGCTTTCATAATGAAGTGTGGTGATACTTGCCGACACAATATCTCAAAATTGAATTCGGGACTTTCTGTCAAGTTATTGCAGCTCCCCTCTCAGCGTTCCGGGAAGGCATTAGAAGAAAATTTAGAAGGGGCATGTTCCATATTTTTGCAAAAAAGTTTCATTTTGGTACGCCACATTTATTGGATTTTCAGGTTGCTGCGTGGTGGTTGGCTAGGCTGTACGCGTGCTTTCGTAAAGTGGCACCTTTCGCCCTACCCGTTGAAGTTTTCGCTCTGGTCCACTGCCACCACACACCCACACTGCCATTGCACCCCCCGCCACCCCCGGGCGCGCGCGCTCGCTCGCCTCGTCTCGTCAAGCCAAGGCATGGCTGGCTTGGCTTGGCATGGTATGGTATGGCTTGGTGTGAGAGCCAGGTGCTTTCATAATGAAGTGTGGTGATACTTGACGACACAATATCTCAAAATTGAATTCGGGACTTTCTGTCAAGTTATTGCAGCTCCCCCTTCAGCGTTCCGGGAAGGCATTAGAAGAAAATTTAGAAGGGGCATGTTCCATATTTTTGCAAAAAAGTTTCATTTTGGTACGCCACATTTATTGGATTTTCAGGTTGCTGCGTGGTGGTTGGCTAAGCTGTACGCGTGCTTTCGTAAAGTGGCACCTTTCGCCCTACCCGTTGAAGTTTCCGCTCTGGTCCACTGCCACCACACACCCACACTGCCATTGCACCCCCCGCCACCCCCCCGCGCGCGCGCTCGCTCGCCTCGTCTCGTCAAGCCAAGGCATGGCTGGCTTGGCTTGGCATGGTATGGTATGGCTTGGTGTGAGAGCCAGGTGCTTTCATAATGAAGTGTGGTGATACTTGCCGACACAATATCTCAAAATTGAATTCGGGACTTTCTGTCAAGTTATTGCAGCTCCCCCTTCAGCGTTCCGGGAAGGCATTAGAAGAAAATTTAGAAGGGGCATGTTCCATATTTTTGCAAAAAAGTTTCATTTTGGTACGCCACATTTATTGGATTTTCAGGTTGCTGCGTGGTGGTTGGCTAGGCTGTACGCGTGCTTTCGTAAAGTGGCACCTTTCGCCCTACCCGTTGAAGTTTTCGCTCTGGTCCACTGCCACCACACACCCACACTGCCATTGCACCCCCCGCCACCCCCGCGCGCGCGCGCTCGCTCGCCTCGTCTCTTCAAGCCAAGGCATGGCTGGCTTGGCTTGGCATGGTATGGTATGGCTTGGTGTGAGAGCCAGGTGCTTTCATAATGAAGTGTGGTGATACTTGCCGACACAATATCTCAAAATTGAATTCGGGACTTTCTGTCAAGTTATTGCAGCTCCCCCTTCAGCGTTCCGGGAAGGCATTAGAAGAAAATTTAGAAGGGGCATGTTCCATATTTTTGCAAAAAAGTTTCATTTTGGTACGCCACATTTATTGGATTTTCAGGTTGCTGCGTGGTGGTTGGCTAGGCTGTACGCGTGCTTTCGTAAAGTGGCACCTTTCGCCCTACCCGTTGAAGTTTCCGCTCTGGTCCACTGCCACCACACACCCACACTGCCATTGCACCCCCCGCCACCCCCGCGCGCGCGCGCTCGCTCGCCTCGTCTCGTCAAGCCAAGGCATGGCTGGCTTGGCTTGGCATGGTATGGTATGGCTTGGTGTGAGAGCCAGGTGCTTTCATAATGAAGTGTGGTGATACTTGCCGACACAATATCTCAAAATTGAATTCGGGACTTTCTGTCAAGTTATTGCAGCTCCCCCTTCAGCGTTCCGGGAAGGCATTAGAAGAAAATTTAGAAGGGGCATGTTCCATATTTTTGCAAAAAAGTTTCATTTTCGTACGCCACATTTATTGGATTTTCAGGTTGCTGCGTGGTGGTTGGCTAGGCTGTACGCGTGCTTTCGTAAAGTGGCACCTTTCGCCCTACCCGTTGAAGTTTTCGCTCTGGTCCACTGCCACCACACACCCACACTGCCATTGCACCCCCCGCCACCCCCGCGCGCGCGCGCTCGCTCGCCTCGTCTCGTCAAGCCAAGGCATGGCTGGCTTGGCTTGGCATGGTATGGTATGGCTTGGTGTGAGAGCCAGGTGCTTTCATAATGAAGTGTGGTGATACTTGCCGACACAATATCTCAAAATTGAATTCGGGACTTTCTGTCAAGTTATTGCAGCTCCCCCTTCAGCGTTCCGGGAAGGCATTAGAAGAAAATTTAGAAGGGGCATGTTCCATATTTTTGCAAAAAAGTTTCATTTTGGTACGCCACATTTATTGGATTTTCAGGTTGCTGCGTGGTGGTTGGCTAGGCTGTACGCGTGCTTTCGTAAAGTGGCACCTTTCGCCCTACCCGTTGAAGTTTTCGCTCTGGTCCACTGCCACCACACACCCACACTGCCATTGCACCCCCCGCCACCCCCGCGCGCGCGCGCTCGCTCGCCTCGTCTCGTCAAGCCAAGGCATGGCTGGCTTGGCTTGGCATGGTATGGTATGGCTTGGTGTGAGAGCCAGGTGCTTTCATAATGAAGTGTGGTGATACTTGCCGACACAATATCTCAAAATTGAATTCGGGACTTTCTGTCAAGTTATTGCAGCTCCCCCTTCAGCGTTCCGGGAAGGCATTAGAAGAAAATTTAGAAGGGGCATGTTCCATATTTTTGCAAAAAAGCTTCATTTTGGTACGCCACATTTATTGGATTTTCAGGTTGCTGCGTGGTGGTTGGCTAGGCTGTACGCGTGCTTTCGTAAAGTGGCACCTTTCGCCCTACCCGTTGAAGTTTTCGCTCTGGTCCACTGCCACCACACACCCACACTGCCATTGCACCCCCCGCCACCCCCGCGCGCGCGCGCTCGCTCGCCTCGTCTCGTCAAGCCAAGGCATGGCTGGCTTGGCTTGGCATGGTATGGTATGGCTTGGTGTGAGAGCCAGGTGCTTTCATAATGAAGTGTGGTGATACTTGCCGACACAATATCTCAAAATTGAATTCGGGACTTTCTGTCAAGTTATTGCAGCTCCCCCTTCAGCGTTCCGGGAAGGCATTAGAAGAAAATTTAGAAGGGGCATGTTCCATATTTTTGCAAAAAAGTTTCATTTTGGTACGCCACATTTATTGGATTTTCAGGTTGCTGCGTGGTGGTTGGCTAGGCTGTACGCGTGCTTTCGTAAAGTGGCACCTTTCGCCCTACCCGTTGAAGTTTTCGCTCTGGTCCACTGCCACCACACACCCACACTGCCATTGCACCCCCCGCCACCCCCGCGCGCGCGCGCTCGCTCGCCTCGTCTCGTCAAGCCAAGGCATGGCTGGCTTGGCTTGGCATGGTATGGTATGGCTTGGTGTGAGAGCCAGGTGCTTTCATAATGAAGTGTGGTGATACTTGCCGACACAATATCTCAAAATTGAATTCGGGACTTTCTGTCAAGTTATTGCAGCTCCCCCTTCAGCGTTCCGGGAAGGCATTAGAAGAAAATTTAGAAGGGGCATGTTCCATATTTTTGCAAAAAAGTTTCATTTTGGTACGCCACATTTATTGGATTTTCAGGTTGCTGCGTGGTGGTTGGCTAGGCTGTACGCGTGCTCTCGTAAAGTGGCACCTTTCGCCCTACCCGTTGAAGTTTTCGCTCTGGTCCACTGCCACCACACACCCACACTGCCATTGCACCCCCCGCCACCCCCGCGCGCGCGCGCTCGCTCGCCTCGTCTCGTCAAGCCAAGGCATGGCTGGCTTGGCTTGGCATGGTATGGTATGGCTTGGTGTGAGAGCCAGGTGCTTTCATAATGAAGTGTGGTGATACTTGCCGACACAATATCTCAAAATTGAATTCGGGACTTTCTGTCAAGTTATTGCAGCTCCCCCTTCAGCGTTCCGGGATGGCATTAGAAGAAAATTTAGAAGGGGCATGTTCCATATTTTTGCAAAAAAGTTTCATTTTGGTACGCCACATTTATTGGATTTCCAGGTTGCTGCGTGGTGGTTGGCTAGGCTGTACGCGTGCTTTCGTAAAGTGGCACCTTTCGCCCTACCCGTTGAATTTTCCGCTCTGGTCCACTGCCACCACACACCCACACTGCCATTGCACCCCCCGCCACCCCCGCGCGCGCGCGCTCGCTCGCCTCGTCTCGTCAAGCCAAGGCATGGCTGGCTTGGCTTGGCATGGTATGGTATGGCTTGGTGTGAGAGCCAGGTGCTTTCATAATGAAGTGTGGTGATACTTGCCGACACAATATCTCAAAATTGAATTCGGGACTTTCTGTCAAGTTATTGCAGCTCCCCCTTCAGCGTTCCGGAAAGGCATTAGAAGAAAATTTAGAAGGGGCATGTTCCATATTTTTGCAAAAAAGTTTCATTTTGGTACGCCACATTTGTTGGATTTTCAGGTTGCTGCGTGGTGGTTGGCTAGGCTGTACGCGTGCTTTCGTAAAGTGGCACCTTTCGCCCTACCCGTTGAAGTTTCCGCTCTGGTCCACTGCCACCACACACCCACACTGCCATTGCACCCCCCGCCACCCCCGCGCGCGCGCGCTCGCTCGCCTCGTCTCGTCAAGCGAAGGCATGGCTGGCTTGGCTTGGCATGGTATGGTATGGCTTGGTGTGAGAGCCAGGTGCTTTCATAATGAAGTGTGGTGATACTTGCCGACACAATATCTCAAAATTGAATTCGGGACTTTCTGTCAAGTTATTGCAGCTCCCCCTTCAGCGTTCCGGGAAGGCATTAGAAGAAAATTTAGAAGGGGCATGTTCCATATTTTTGCAAAAAAGTTTCATTTTGGTACGCCACATTTATTGGATTTTCAGGTTGCTGCGTGGTGGTTGGCTAGGCTGTACGCGTGCTTTCGTAAAGTGGCACCTTTCGCCCTACCCGTTGAAGTTTCCGCTGTGGTCCACTGCCACCACACACCCACACTGCCATTGCACCCCCCGCCACCCCCGCGCGCGCGCGCTCGCTCGCCTCGTCTCGTCAAGCCAAGGCATGGCTGGCTTGGCTTGGCATGGTATGGTATGGCTTGGTGTGAGAGCCAGGTGCTTTCATAATGAAGTGTGGTGATACTTGCCGACACAATATCTCAAAATTGAATTCGGGACTTTCTGTCAAGTTATTGCAGCTCCCCCTTCAGCGTTCCGGGAAGGCATTAGAAGAAAATTTAGAAGGGGCATGTTCCATATTTTTGCAAAAAAGTTTCATTTTGGTACGCCACATTTATTGGATTTTCAGGTTGCTGCGTGGTGGTTGGCTAGGCTGTACGCGTGCTTTCGTAAAGTGGCACCTTTCGCCCTACCCGTTGAAGTTTTCGCTCTGGTCCACTGCCACCACACACCCACACTGCCATTGCACCCCCCGCCACCCCCGCGCGCGCGCGCTCGCTCGCCTCGTCTCGTCAAGCCAAGGCATGGCTGGCTTGGCTTGGCATGGTATGGTATGGCTTGGTGTGAGAGCCAGGTGCTTTCATAATGAAGTGTGGTGATACTTGCCGACACAATATCTCAAAATTGAATTCGGGACTTTCTGTCAAGTTATTGCAGCTCCCCCTTCAGCGTTCCGGGAAGGCATTAGAAGAAAATTTAGAAGGGGCATGTTGCATATTTTAGCAAAAAAGTTTCATTTTGGTACGCCACATTTATTGGATTTTCAGGTTGCTGCGTGGTGGTTGGCTAGGCTGTACGCGTGCTTTCGTAAAGTGGCACCTTTCGCCCTACCCGTTGAAGTTTTTGCTCTGGTCCACTGCCACCACACACCCACACTGCCATTGCACCCCCCGCCACCCCCCCGCGCGCGCGCTCGCTCGCCTCGTCTCGTCAAGCCAAGGCATGGCTGGCTTGGCTTGGCATGGTATGGTATGGCTTGGTGTGAGAGCCAGGTGCTTTCATAATGAAGTGTGGTGATACTTGCCGACACAATATCTCAAAATTGAATTCGGGACTTTCTGTCAAGTTATTGCAGCTCCCCCTTCAGCGTTCCGGGAAGGCATTAGAAGAAAATTTAGAAGGGGCATGTTCCATATTTTTGCAAAAAAGCTTCATTTTGGTACGCCACATTTATTGGATTTTCAGGTTGCTGCGTGGTGGTTGGCTAGGCTGTACGCGTGCTTTCGTAAAGTGGCACCTTTCGCCCTACCCGTTGAAGTTTCCGCTCTGGTCCACTGCCACCACACACCCACACTGCCATTGCACCCCCCGCCACCCCCGCGCGCGCGCGCTCGCTCGCCTCGTCTCGTCAAGCCAAGGCATGGCTGGCTTGGCTTGGCATGGGATGGTATGGCTTGGTGTGAGAGCCAGGTGCTTTCATAATGAAGTGTGGTGATACTTGCCGACACAATATCTCAAAATTGAATTCGGGACTTTCTGTCAAGTTATTGCAGCTCCCCCTTCAGCGTTCCGGGAAGGCATTAGAAGAAAATTTAGAAGGGGCATGTTCCATATTTTTGCAAAAAAGTTTCATTTTGGTACGCCACATTTATTGGATTTTCAGGTTGCTGCGTGGTGGTTGGCTAGGCTGTACGCGTGCTTTCGTAAAGTGGCACCTTTCGCCCTACCCGTTGAAGTTTTCGCTCTGGTCCACTGCCACCACACACCCACACTGCCATTGCACCCCCCGCCACCCCCGCGCGCGCGCGCTCGCTCGCCTCGTCTCGTCAAGCCAAGGCATGGCTGGCTTGGCTTGGCATGGTATGGTATGGCTTGGTGTGAGAGCCAGGTGCTTTCATAATGAAGTGTGGTGATACTTGCCGACACAATATCTCAAAATTGAATCCGGGACTTTCTGTCAAGTTATTGCAGCTCCCCCTTCAGCGTTCCGGGAAGGCATTAGAAGAAAATTTAGAAGGGGCATGTTCCATATTTTTGCAAAAAAGTTTCATTTTGGTACGCCACATTTATTGGATTTTCAGGTTGCTGTGTGGTGGTTGGCTAGGCTGTACGCGTGCTTTCGTAAAGTGGCACCTTTCGCCCTACCCGTTGAAGTTTTCGCTCTGGTCCACTGCCACCACACACCCACACTGCCATTGCACCCCCCGCCACCCCCGCGCGCGCGCGCTCGCTCGCCTCGTCTCGTCAAGCCAAGGCATGGCTGGCTTGGCTTGGCATGGTATGGTATGGCTTGGTGTGAGAGCCAGGTGCTTTCATAATGAAGTGTGGTGATACTTGCCGACACAATATCTCAAAATTGAATTCGGGACTTTCTGTCAAGTTATTGCAGCTCCCCCTTCAGCGTTCCGGGAAGGCATTAGAAGAAAATTTAGAAGGGGCATGTTCCATATTTTTGCAAAAAAGTTTCATTTTGGTACGCCACATTTATTGGATTTTCAGGTTGCTGCGTGGTGGTTGGCTAGGCTGTACGCGTGCTTTCGTAAAGTGGCACCTTTCGCCCTACCCGTTGAAGTTTCCGCTCTGGTCCACTGCCACCACACACCCACACTGCCATTGCACCCCCCGCCACCCCCGCGCGCGCGCGCTCGCTGGCCTCGTCTCGTCAAGCCAAGGCATGGCTGGCTTGGCTTGGCATGGTATGGTATGGCTTGGTGTGAGAGCCAGGTGCTTTCATAATGAAGTGTGGTGATACTTGCCGACACAATATCTCAAAATTGAATTCTGGACTTTCTGTCAAGTTATTGCAGCTCCCCCTTCAGCGTTCCGGGAAGGCATTAGAAGAAAATTTAGAAGGGGCATGTTCCATATTTTTGCAAAAAAGTTTCATTTTGGTACGCCACATTTATTGGATTTTCAGGTTGCTGCGTGGTGGTTGGCTAGGCTGTACGCGTGCTTTCGTAAAGTGGCACCTTTCGCCCTACCCGTTGAAGTTTTCGCTCTGGTCCACTGCCACCACACACCCACACTGCCATTGCACCCCCCGCCACCCCCGCGCGCGCGCGCGCTCGCTCGCCTCGTCTCGTCAAGCCAAGGCATGGCTGGCTTAGCTTGGCATGGTATGGTATGGCTTGGTGTGAGAGCCAGGTGCTTTCATAATGAAGTGTGGTGATACTTGCCGACACAATATCTCAAAATTGAATTCGGGACTTTCTGTCAAGTTATTGCAGCTCCCCCTTCAGCGTTCCGGGAAGGCATTAGAAGAAAATTTAGTAGGGGCATGTTCCATATTTTTGCAAAAAAGTTTCATTTTGGTACGCCACATTTATTGGATTTTCAGGTTGCTGCGTGGTGGTTGGCTAGGCTGTACGCGTGCTTTCGTAAAGTGGCACCTTTCGCCCTACCCGTTGAAGTTTCCGCTCTGGTCCACTGCCACCACACACCCACACTGCCATTGCACCCCCCGCCACCCCCGCGCGCGCGCGCGCTCGCTCGCCTCGTCTCGTCAAGCCAAGGCATGGCTGGCTTGGCTTGGCATGGTATGGTATGGCTTGGTGTGAGAGCCAGGTGCTTTCATAATGAAGTGTGGTGATACTTGCCGACACAATATGTCAAAATTGAATTCGGGACTTTCTGTCAAGTTATTGCAGCTCCCCCTTCAGCGTTCCGGGAAGGCATTAGAAGAAAATTTAGAAGGGGCATGTTCCATATTTTTGCAAAAAAGTTTCATTTTGGTACGCCACATTTATTGGATTTTCAGGTTGCTGCGTGGTGGTTGGCTAGGCTGTACGCGTGCTTTCGTAAAGTGGCACCTTTCGCCCTACCCGTTGAAGTTTTCGCTCTGGTCCACTGCCACCACACACCCACACTGCCATTGCACCCCCCGCCACCCCTGCGCGCGCGCGCTCGCTCGCCTCGTCTCGTCAAGCCAAGGCATGGCTGGCTTGGCTTGGCATGGTATGGTATGGCTTGGTGTGAGAGCCAGGTGCTTTCATAATGAAGTGTGGTGATACTTGCCGACACAATATCTCAAAATTGAATTCGGGACTTTCTGTCAAGTTATTGCAGCTCCCCCTTCAGCGTTCCGGGAAGGCATTAGAAGAAAATTTAGAAGGGGCATGTTCCATATTTTTGCAAAAAAGTTTCATTTTGGTACGCCACATTTATTGGATTTTCAGGTTGCTGCGTGGTGGTTGGCTAGGCTGTACGCGTGCTTTCGTAAAGTGGCACCTTTCGCCCTACCCGTTGAAGTTTCCGCTCTGGTCCACTGCCACCACACACCCACACTGCCATTGCACCCCCCGCCACCCCCGCGCGCGCGCGCTCGCCCGCCTCGTCTCGTCAAGCCAAGGCATCGCTGGCTTGGCTTGGCATGGTATGGTATGGCTTGGTGTGAGAGCCAGGTGCTTTCATAATGAAGTGTGGTGATACTTGCCGACACAATATCTCAAAATTGAATTCGGGACTTTCTGTCAAGTTATTGCAGCTCCCCCTTCAGCGTTCCGGGAAGGCATTAGAAGAAAATTTAGAAGGGGCATGTTCCATATTTTTGCAAAAAAGTTTCATTTTGGTACGCCACATTTATTGGATTTTCAGGTTGCTGCGTGGTGGTTGGCTAGGCTGTACGCGTGCTTTCGTAAAGTGGCACCTTTCGCCCTACCCGTTGAAGTTTTCGCTCTGGTCCACTGCCACCACACACCCACACTGCCATTGCACCCCCCGCCACCCCCGCGCGCGCGCGCTCGCTCGCCTCGTCTCGTCAAGCCAAGGCATGGCTGGCTTAGCTTGGCATGGTATGGTATGGCTTTGTGTGAGAGCCAGGTGCTTTCATAATGAAGTGTGGTGATACTTGCCGACACAATATCTCAAAGTTGAATTCGGGACTTTCTGTCAAGTTATTGCCCCTCCCCTTTCAGCGTTCCGGGAAGGCATTAGAAGAAAATTTAGAAGGGGCATGTTCCATATTTTTGCAAAAAAGTTTCATTTTGGTACGCCACATTTATTGGATTTTCAGGTTGCTGCGTGGTGGTTGGCTAGGCTGTACGCGTGCTTTCGTAAAGTGGCACCTTTCGCCCTACCCGTTGAAGTTTTCGCTCTGGTCCACTGCCACCACACACCCACACTGCCATTGCACCCCCCGCCACCCCCGCGCGCGCGCGCGCTCGCTCGCCTCGTCTCGTCAAGCCAAGGCATGGCTGGCTTAGCTTGGCATGGTATGGTATGGCTTGGTGTGAGAGCCAGGTGCTTTCATAATGAAGTGTGGTGATACTTGCCGACACAATATCTCAAAATTGAATTCGGGACTTTCTGTCAAGTTATTGCAGCTCCCCCTTCAGCGTTCCGGGAAGGCATTAGAAGAAAATTTAGAAGGGGCATGTTCCATATTTTTGCAAAAAAGTTTCATTTTGGTACGCCACATTTATTGGATTTTTAGGTTGCTGCGTGGTGGTTGGCTAGGCTGTACGCGTGCTTTCGTAAAGTGGCACCTTTCGCCCTACCCGTTGAAGTTTCCGCTCTGGTCCACTGCCACCACACACCCACACTGCCATTGCACCCCCCGCCACCCCCGCGCGCGCGCGCTCGCTCGCCTCGTCTCGTCAAGCCAAGGCATGGCTGGCTTGGCTTGGCATGGTATGGTATGGCTTGGTGTGAGAGCCAGGTGCTTTCATAATGAAGTGTGGTGATACTTGCCGACACAATATCTCAAAATTGAATTCGGGACTTTCTGTCAAGTTATTGCAGCTCCCCCTTCAGCGTTCCGGGAAGGCATTAGAAGAAAATTTAGAAGGGGCATGTTCCATATTTTTGCAAAAAAGTTTCATTTTGGTACGCCACATTTATTGGATTTTCAGGTTGCTGCGTGGTGGTTGGCTAGGCTGTACGCGTGCTTTCGTAAAGTGGCACCTTTCGCCCTACCCGTTGAAGTTTTTGCTCTGGTCCACTGCCACCACACACCCACACTGCCATTGCACCCCCCGCCACCCCCGCGCGCGCGCGCTCGCTCGCCTCGTCTCGTCAAGCCAAGGCATGGCTGGCTTGGCTTGGCATGGTATGGTATGGCTTGGTGTGAGAGCCAGGTGCTTTCATAATGAAGTGTGGTGATACTTGCCGACACAATATCTCCAAATTGAATTCGGGACTTTCTGTCAAGTTATTGCAGCTCCCCCTTCAGCGTTCCGGGAAGGCATTAGAAGAAAATTTAGAAGGGGCATGTTCCATATTTTTGCAAAAAAGTTTCATTTTGGTACGCCACATTTATTGGATTTTCAGGTTGCTGCGTGGTGGTTGGCTAGGCTGTACGCGTGCTTTCGTAAAGTGGCACCTTTCGCCCTACCCGTTGAAGTTTTCGCTCTGGTCCACTGCCACCACACACCCACACTGCCATTGCACCCCCCGCCACCCCCGCGCGCGCGCGCTCGCTCGCCTCGTCTCGTCAAGCCAAGGCATGGCTGGCTTGGCTTGGCATGGTATGGTGTGGCTTGGTGTGAGAGCCAGGTGCTTTCATAATGAAGTGTGGTGATACTTGCCGACACAATATCTCAAAATTGAATTCGGGACTTTCTGTCAAGTTATTGCAGCTCCCCCTTCAGCGTTCCGGGAAGGCATTAGAAGAAAATTTAGAAGGGGCATGTTGCATATTTTTGCAAAAAAGTTTCATTTTGGTACGCCACATTTATTGGATTTTCAGGTTGCTGCGTGGTGGTTGGCTAGGCTGTACGCGTGCTTTCGTAAAGTGGCACCTTTCGCCCTACCCGTTGAAGTTTTCGCTCTGGTCCACTGCCACCACACACCCACAGTGCCATTGCACCCCCCGCCACCCCCGCGCGCGCGCGCGCTCGCTCGCCTCGTCTCGTCAAGCCAAGGCATGGCTGGCTTGGCTTGGCATGGTATGGTATGGCTTGGTGTGAGAGCCGGGTGCTTTCATAATGAAGTGTGGTGATACTTGCCGACACAATATCTCAAAATTGAATTCGGGACTTTCTGTCAAGTTATTGCAGCTCCCCCTTCAGCGTTCCGGGAAGGCATTAGAAGAAAATTTAGAAGGGGCATGTTCCATATTTTTGCAAAAAAGTTTCATTTTGGTACGCCACATTTATTGGATTTTCAGGTTGCTGCGTGGTGGTTGGCTAGGCTGTACGCGTGCTTTCGTAAAGTGGCACCTTTCGCCCTACCCGTTGAAGTTTTCGCTCTGGTCCACTGCCACCACACACCCACACTGCCATTGCACCCCCCGCCACCCCCGCGCGCGCGCGCGCTCGCTCGCCTCGTCTCGTCAAGCCAAGGCATGGCTGGCTTGGCTTGGCATGGTATGGTATGGCTTGGTGTGAGAGCCAGGTGCTTTCATAATGAAGTGTGGTGATGCTTGCCGACACAATATCTCAAAATTGAATTCGGGACTTTCTGTCAAGTTATTGCAGCTCCCCCCTCAGCGTTCCGGGAAGGCATTAGAAGAAAATTTAGAAGGGGCATGTTCCATATTTTTGCAAAAAAGTTTCATTTTGGTACGCCACATTTATTGGATTTTCAGGTTGCTGCGTGGTGGTTGGCTAGGCTGTACGCGTGCTTTCGTAAAGTGGCACCTTTCGCCCTACCCGTTGAAGTTTCCGCTCTGGTCCACTGCCACCACACACCCACACTGCCATTGCACCCCCCGCCACCCCCGCGCGCGCGCGCTCGCTCGCCTCGTCTCGTCAAGCCAAGGCATGGCTGGCTTGGCTTGGCATGGTATGGTATGGCTTGGTGTGAGAGCCAGGTGCTTTCATAATGAAGTGTGGTGATACTTGCCGACACAATATCTCCAAATTGAATTCGGGACTTTCTGTCAAGTTATTGCAGCTCCCCCTTCAGCGTTCCGGGAAGGCATTAGAAGAAAATTTAGAAGGGGCATGTTCCATATTTTTGCAAAAAAGTTTCATTTTGGTACGCCACATTTATTGGATTTTCAGGTTGCTGCGTGGTGGTTGGCTAGGCTGTACGCGTGCTTTCGTAAAGTGGCACCTTTCGCCCTACCCGTTGAAGTTTTCGCTCTGGTCCACTGCCACCACACACCCACACTGCCATTGCACCCCCCGCCACCCCCGCGCGCGCGCGCTCGCTCGCCTCGTCTCGTCAAGCCAAGGCATGGCTGGCTTAGCTTGGCATGGTATGGTATGGCTTGGTGTGAGAGCCAGGTGCTTTCATAATGAAGTGTGGTGATACTTGCCGACACGATATCTCAAAATTGAATTCGGGACTTTCTGTCAAGTTATTGCAGCTCCCCCTTCAGCGTTCCGGGAAGGCATTAGAAGAAAATTTAGAAGGGGCATGTTCCATATTTTTGCAAAAAAGTTTCATTTTGGTACGCCACATTTATTGGATTTTCAGGTTGCTGCGTGGTGGTTGGCTAGGCTGTACGCGTGCTTTCGTAAAGTGGCACCTTTCGCCCTACCCGTTGAAGTTTCCGCTCTGGTCCACTGCCACCACACACCCACACTGCCATTGCACCCCCCGCCACCCCCGCGCGCGCGCGCTCGCTCGCCTCGTCTCGTCAAGCCAAGGCATGGCTGGCTTGGCTTGGCATGGTATGGTATGGCTTGGTGTGAGAGCCGGGTGCTTTCATAATGAAGTGTGGTGATACTTGCCGACACAATATCTCAAAATTGAATTCGGGACTTTCTGTCAAGTTATTGCAGCTCCCCCTTCAGCGTTCCGGGAAGGCATTAGAAGAAAATTTAGAAGGGGCATGTTCCATATTTTTGCAAAAAAGTTTCATTTTGGTACGCCACATTTATTGGATTTTCAGGTTGCTGCGTGGTGGTTGGCTAGGCTGTACGCGTGCTTTCGTAAAGTGGCACCTTTCGCCCTACCCGTTGAAGTTTCCGCTCTGGTCCACTGCCACCACACACCCACACTGCCATTGCACCCCCCGCCACCCCCGCGCGCGCGCGCTCGCTCGCCTCGTCTCGTCAAGCCAAGGCATGGCTGGCTTGGCTTGGCATGGTATGGTATGGCTTGGTGTGAGAGCCAGGTGCTTTCATAATGAAGTGTGGTGATACTTGCCGACACAATATCTCAAAATTGAATTCGGGACTTTCTGTCAAGTTATTGCAGCTCCCCCTTCAGCGTTCCGGGAAGGCATTAGAAGCAAATTTAGAAGGGGCATGTTCCATATTTTTGCAAAAAAGTTTCATTTTGGTACGCCACATTTATTGGATTTTCAGGTTGCTGCGTGGTGGTTGGCTAGGCTGTACGCGTGCTTTCGTAAAGTGGCACCTTTCGCCCTACCCGTTGAAGTTTTCGCTCTGGTCCACTGCCACCACACACCCACACTGCCATTGCACCCCCCGCCACCCCCGCGCGCGCGCGCGCTCGCTCGCCTCGTCTCGTCAAGCCAAGGCATGGCTGGCTTAGCTTGGCATGGTATGGTATGGCTTGGTGTGAGAGCCGGTTGCTTTCATAATGAAGTGTGGTGATACTTGCCGACACAATATCTCCAAATTGAATTCAGGACTTTCTGTCAAGTTATTGCAGCTCCCCCTTCAGCGTTCCGGGAAGGCATTAGAAGAAAATTTAGAAGGGGCACGTTCCATATTTTTGCAAAAAAGTTTCATTTTGGTACGCCACATTTATTGGATTTTCAGGTTGCTGCGTGGTGGTTGGCTAGGCTGTACGCGTGCTTTCGTAAAGTGGCACCTTTCGCCCTACCCGTTGAAGTTTCCGCTCTGGTCCACTGCCACCACACACCCACACTGCCATTGCACCCCCCGCCACCCCCGCGCGCGCGCGCTCGCTCGCCTCGTCTCGTCAAGCCAAGGCATGGCTGGCTTGGCTTGGCATGGTATGGTATGGCTTGGTGTGAGAGCCAGGTGCTTTCATAATGAAGTGTGGTGATACTTGCCGACACAATATCTCAAAATTGAATTCGGGACTTTCTGTCAAGTTATTGCAGCTCCCCCTTCAGCGTTCCGGGAAGGCATTAGAAGAAAATTTAGAAGGGGCATGTTCCATATTTTTGCAAAAAAGTTTCATTTTGGTACGCCACATTTATTGGATTTTCAGGTTGCTGCGTGGTGGTTGGCTAGGCTGTACGCGTGCTTTCGTAAAGTGGCACCTTTCGCCCTACCCGTTGAAGTTTCCGCTCTGGTCCACTGCCACCACACACCCACACTGCCATTGCACCCCCCGCCACCCCCGCGCGCGCGCGCTCGCTCGCCTCGTCTCGTCAAGCCAAGGCATGGCTGGCTTGGCTTGGCATGGTATGGTATGGCTTGGTGTGAGAGCCAGGTGCTTTCATAATGAAGTGTGGTGATACTTGCCGACACAATATCTCAAAATTGAATTCGGGACTTTCTGTCAAGTTATTGCAGCTCCCCCTTCAGCGTTCCGGGAAGGCATTAGAAGAAAATTTAGAAGGGGCATGTTCCATATTTTTGCAAAAAAGTTTCATTTTGGTACGCCACATTTATTGGATTTTCAGGTTGCTGCGTGGTGGTTGGCTAGGCTGTACGCGTGCTTTCGTAAAGTGGCACCTTTCGCCCTACCCGTTGAAGTTTCCGCTCTGGTCCACTGCCACCACACACCCACACTGCCATTGCACCCCCCGCCACCCCCGCGCGCGCGCGCGCTCGCTCGCCTCGTCTCGTCAAGCCAAGGCATGGCTGGCTTAGCTTGGCATGGTATGGTATGGCTTGGTGTGAGAGCCAGGTGCTTTCATAATGAAGTGTGGTGATACTTGCCGACACAATATCTCAAAATTGAATTCGGGACTTTCTGTCAAGTTATTGCAGCTCCCCCTTCAGCGTTCCGGGAAGGCATTAGAAGAAAATTTAGAAGGGGCATGTTCCATATTTTTGCAAAAAAGTTTCATTTTGGTACGCCACATTTATTGGATTTTCAGGTTGCTGCGTGGTGGTTGGCTAGGCTGTACGCGTGCTTTCGTAAAGTGGCACCTTTCGCCCTACCCGTTGAAGTTTCCGCTCTGGTCCACTGCCACCACACACCCACACTGCCATTGCACCCCCCGCCACCCCCGCGCGCGCGCGCTCGCTCGCCTCGTCTCGTCAAGCCAAGGCATGGCTGGCTTGGCTTGGCATGGTATGGTATGGCTTGGTGTGAGAGCCAGGTGCTTTCATAATGAAGTGTGGTGATACTTGCCGACACAATATCTCAAAATTGAATTCGGGACTTTCTGTCAAGTTATTGCAGCTCCCCCTTCAGCGTTCCGGGAAGGCATTAGAAGAAAATTTAGAAGGGGCATGTTCCATATTTTTGCAAAAAAGTTTCATTTTGGTACGCCACATTTATTGGATTTTCAGGTTGCTGCGTGGTGGTTGGCTAGGCTGTACGCGTGCTTTCGTAAAGTCGCACCTTTCGCCCTACCCGTTGAAGTTTTCGCTCTGGTCCACTGCCACCACACACCCACACTGCCATTGCACCCCCCGCCACCCCCGCGCGCGCGCGCGCTCGCCTCGTCTCGTCAAGCCAAGGCATGGCTGGCTTGGCTTGGCATGGTATGGTATGGCTTGGTGTGAGAGCCAGGTGCTTTCATAATGAAGTGTGGTGATACTTGCCGACACAATATCTCAAAATTGAATTCGGGACTTTCTGTCAAGTTATTGCAGCTCCCCCTTCAGCGTTCCGGGAAGGCATTAGAAGAAAATTTAGAAGGGGCATGTTCCATATTTTTGCAAAAAAGTCTCATTTTGGTACGCCACATTTATTGGATTTTCAGGTTGCTGCGTGGTGGTTGGCTAGGCTGTACGCGTGCTTTCGTAAAGTGGCACCTTTCGCCCTACCCGTTGAAGTTTTCGCTCTGGTCCACTGCCACCACACACCCACACTGCCATTGCACCCCCCGCCACCCCCGCGCGCGCGCGCTCGCTCGCCTCGTCTTGTCAAGCCAAGGCATGGCTGGCTTGGCTTGGCATGGTATGGTATGGCTTGGTGTGAGAGCCAGGTGCTTTCATAATGAAGTGTGGTGATACTTGCCGACACAATATCTCAAAATTGAATTCGGGACTTTCTGTCAAGTTATTGCAGCTCCCCCTTCAGCGTTCCGGGAAGGCATTAGAAGAAAATTTAGAAGGGGCATGTTCCATATTTTTGCAAAAAAGTCTCATTTTGGTACGCCACATTTATTGGATTTTCAGCTTGCTGCGTGGTGGTTGGCTAGGCTGTACGCGTGCTTTCGTAAAGTGGCACCTTTCGCCCTACCCGTTGAAGTTTTCGCTCTGGTCCACTGCCACCACACACCCACACTGCCATTGCACCCCCCGCCACCCCCGCGCGCGCGCGCTCGCTCGCCTCGTCTTGTCAAGCCAAGGCATGGCTGGCTTGGCTTGGCATGGTATGGTATGGCTTGGTGTGAGAGCCAGGTGCTTTCATAATGAAGTGTGGTGATACTTGCCGACACAATATCTCAAAATTGAATTCGGGACTTTCTGTCAAGTTATTGCAGCTCCCCCTTCAGCGTTCCGGGAAGGCATTAGAAGAAAATTTAGAAGGGGCATGTTCCATATTTTTGCAAAAAAGTTTCATTTTGGTACGCCACATTTATTGGATTTTCAGCTTGCTGCGTGGTGGTTGGCTAGGCTGTACGCGTGCTTTCGTAAAGTGGCACCTTTCGCCCTACCCGTTGAAGTTTTCGCTCTGGTCCACTGCCACCACACACCCACACTGCCATTGCACCCCCCGCCACCCCCGCGCGGGCGCGCGCTCGCTCGCCTCGTCTCGTCAGGCCAAGGCATGGCTGGCTTGGCTTGGCATGGTATGGTATGGCTTGGTGTGAGAGCCAGGTGCTTTCATAATGAAGTGTGGTGATACTTGCCGACACAATATCTCAAAATTGAATTCGGGACTTTCTGTCAAGTTATTGCAGCTCCCCCTTCAGCGTTCCGGGAAGGCATTAGAAGAAAATTTAGAAGAGGCATGTTCCATATTTTTGCAAAAAAGTTTCATTTTGGTACGCCACATTTATTGGATTTTCAGGTTGCTGCGTGGTGGTTGGCTAGGCTGTACGCGTGCTTTCGTAAAGTGGCACCTTTCGCCCTACCCGTTGAAGTTTTCGCTCTGGTCCACTGCCACCACACACCCACACTGCCATTGCACCCCCCGCCACCCCCGCGCGCGCGCGCTCGCTCGCCTCGTCTCGTCAAGCCAAGGCATGGCTGGCTTGGCTTGGCATGGTATGGTATGGCTTGGTGTGAGAGCCAGGTGCTTTCATAATGAAGTGTGGTGATACTTGCCGACACAATATCTCAAAATTGAATTCGGGACTTTCTGTCAAGTTATTGCAGCTCCCCCTTCAGCGTTCCGGGAAGGCATTAGAAGAAAATTTAGAAGGGGCATGTTCCATATTTTTGCAAAAAAGTTTCATTTTGGTACGCCACATTTATTGGATTTTCAGGTTGCTGCGTGGTGGTTGGCTAGGCTGTACGCGTGCTTTCGTAAAGTGGCACCTTTCGCCCTACCCGTTGAAGTTTTCGCTCTGGTCCAATGCCACCACACACCCACACTGCCATTGCACCCCCCGCCACCCCCGCGCGCGCGCGCGCTCGCTCGCCTCGTCTCGTCAGGCCAAGGCATGGCTGGCTTGGCTTGGCATGGTATGGTATGGCTTGGTGTGAGAGCCAGGTGCTTTCATAATGAAGTGTGGTGATACTTGCCGACACAATATCTCAAAATTGAATTCGGGAGTTTCTGTCAAGTTATTGCAGCTCCCCCTTCAGCGTTCCGGGAAGGCATTAGAAGAAAATTTAGAAGGGGCATGTTCCATATTTTTGCAAAAAAGTTTCATTTTGGTACGCCACATTTATTGGATTTTCAGGTTGCTGCGTGGTGGTTGGCTAGGCTGTACGCGTGCTTTCGTAAAGCGGCACCTTTCGCCCTACCCGTTGAAGTTTTCGCTCTGGTCCACTGCCACCACACACCCAGACTGCCATTGCACCCCCCGCCACCCCCGCGCGCGCGCGCGCTCGCTCGCCTCGTCTCGTCAAGCCAAGGCATGGCTGGCTTGGCTTGGCATGGTATGGTATGGCTTGGTGTGAGAGCCAGGTGCTTTCATAATGAAGTGTGGTGATACTTGCCGACACAATATCTCAAAATTGAATTCGGGAGTTTCTGTCAAGTTATTGCAGCTCCCCCTTCAGCGTTCCGGGAAGGCATTAGAAGAAAATTTAGAAGGGGCATGTTCCATATTTTTGCAAAAAAGTTTCATTTTGGTACGCCACATTTATTGGATTTTCAGGTTGCTGCGTGGTGGTTGGCTAGGCTGTACGCGTGCTTTCGTAAAGTGGCACCTTTCGCCCTACCCGTTGAAGTTTTCGCTCTGGTCCACTGCCACCACACACCCACACTGCCATTGCACCCCCCGCCACCCCCGCGCGCGCGCGCGCTCGCTCGCCTCGTCTCGTCAGGCCAAGGCATGGCTGGCTTGGCTTGGCATGGTATGGTATGGCTTGGTGTGAGAGCCAGGTGCTTTCATAATGAAGTGTGGTGATACTTGCCGACACAATATCTCAAAATTGAATTCGGGACTTTCTGTCAAGTTATTGCAGCTCCCCCTTCAGCGTTCCGGGAAGGCATTAGAAGAAAATTTAGAAGGGGCATGTTCCATATTTTTGCAAAAAAGTTTCATTTTGGTACGCCACATTTATTGGATTTTCAGGTTGCTGCGTGGTGGTTGGCTAGGCTGTACGCGTGCTTTCGTAAAGTGGCACCTTTCGCCCTACCCGTTGAAGTTTTCGCTCTGGTCCACTGCCACCACACACCCACACTGCCATTGCACCCCCCGCCACCCCCCCGCGCGCGCGCTCGCTCGCCTCGTCTCGTCAAGCCAAGGCATGGCTGGCTTGGCTTGGCATGGTATGGTATGGCTTGGTGTGAGAGCCAGGTGCTTTCATAATGAAGTGTGGTGATACTTGCCGACACAATATCTCAAAATTGAATTCGGGACTTTCTGTCAAGTTATTGCAGCTCCCCCTTCAGCGTTCCGGGAAGGCATTAGAAGAAAAATTAGAAGGGGCATGTTCCATATTTTTGCAAAAAAGTTTCATTTTGGTACGCCACATTTATTGGATTTTCAGGTTGCTGCGTGGTGGTTGGCTAGGCTGTACGCGTGCTTTCGTAAAGTGGCACCTTTCGCCCTACCCGTTGAAGTTTTCGCCCTGGTCCACTGCCACCACACACCCACACTGCCATTGCACCCCCCGCCACCCCCGCGCGCGCGCGCTCGCTCGCCTCGTCTCGTCAAGCCAAGGCATGGCTGGCTTGGCTTGGCATGGTATGGTATGGCTTGGTGTGAGAGCCAGGTGCTTTCATAATGAAGTGTGGTGATACTTGCCGACACAATATCTCAAAATTGAATTCGGGACTTTCTGTCAAGTTATTGCAGCTCCCCCTTCAGCGTTCCGGGAAGGCATTAGAAGAAAATTTAGAAGGGGCATGTTCCATATTTTTGCAAAAAAGTTTCATTTTGGTACGCCACATTTATTGGATTTTCAGGTTGCTGCGTGGTGGTTGGCTAGGCTGTACGCGTGCTTTCGTAAAGTGGCACCTTTCGCCCTACCCGTTGAAGTTTTCGCTCTGGTCCACTGCCACCACACACCCACACTGCCATTGCACCCCCCGCCACCCCCGCGCGCGCGCGCGCTCGCTCGCCTCGTCTCGTCAAGCCAAGGCATGGCTGGCTTGGCTTGGCATGGTATGGTATGGCTTGGTGTGAGAGCCAGGTGCTTTCATAATGAAGTGTGGTGATACTTGCCGACACAATATATCAAAATTGAATTCGGGACTTTCTGTCAAGTTATTGCAGCTCCCCCTTCAGCGTTCCGGGAAGGCATTAGAAGAAAATTTAGAAGGGGCATGTTCCAAATTTTTGCAAAAAAGTTTCATTTTGGTACGCCACATTTATTGGATTTTCAGGTTGCTGCGTGGTGGTTGGCTAGGCTGTACGCGTGCTATCGTAAAGTGGCACCTTTCCCCCTACCCGTTGAAGTTTTCGCTCTGGTCCACTGCCACCACACACCCACACTGCCATTGCACCCCCCGCCACCCCCGCGCGGGCGCGCGCTCGCTCGCCTCGTCTCGTCAAGCCAAGGCATGGCTGGCTTGGCTTGGCATGGTATGGTATGGCTTGGTGTGAGAGCCAGGTGCTTTCATAATGAAGTGTGGTGATACTTGCCGACACAATATCTCAAAATTGAATTCGGGACTTTCTGTCAAGTTATTGCAGCTCCCCCTTCAGCGTTCCGGGAAGGCATTAGAAGAAAATTTAGAAGGGGCATGTTCCATATTTTTGCAAAAAAGTTTCATTTTGGTACGCCACATTTATTGGATTTTCAGGTTGCTGCGTGGTGGTTGGCTAGGCTGTACGCGTGCTTTCGTAAAGTGGCACCTTTCGCCCTACCCGTTGAAGTTTTCGCTCTGGTCCACTGCCACCACACACCCACACTGCCATTGCACCCCCCGCCACCCCCGCGCGCGCGCGCTCGCTCGCCTCGTCTCGTCAAGCCAAGGCATGGCTGGCTTGGCTTGGCATGGTATGGTATGGCTTGGTGTGAGAGCCAGGTGCTTTCATAATGAAGTGTGGTGATACTTGCCGACACAATATCTCAAAATTGAATTCGGGACTTTCTGTCAAGTTATTGCAGCTCCCCCTTCAGCGTTCCGGGAAGGCATTAGAAGAAAATTTAGAAGGGGCATGTTCCATATTTTTGCAAAAAGGTTTCATTTTGGTACGCCACATTTATTGGATTTTCAGGTTGCTGCGTGGTGGTTGGCTAGGCTGTACGCGTGCTTTCGTAAAGTGGCACCTTTCGCCCTACCCGTTGAAGTTTTCGCTCTGGTCCACTGCCACCACACACCCACACTGCCATTGCACCCCCCGCCACCCCCGCGCGCGCGCGCGCTCGCTCGCCTCGTCTCGTCAGGCCAAGGCATGGCTGGCTTGGCTTGGCATGGTATGGTATGGCTTGGTGTGAGAGCCAGGTGCTTTCATAATGAAGTGTGGTGATACTTGCCGACACAATATCTCAAAATTGAATTCGGGAGTTTCTGTCAAGTTATTGCAGCTCCCCCTTCAGCGTTCCGGGAAGGCATTAGAAGAAAATTTAGAAGGGGCATGTTCCATATTTTTGCAAAAAAGTTTCATTTTGGTACGCCACATTTATTGGATTTTCAGGTTGCTGCGTGGTGGTTGGCTAGGCTGTACGCGTGCTTTCGTAAAGTGGCACCTTTCGCCCTACCCGTTGAAGTTTTCGCTCTGGTCCACTGCCACCACACACCCACACTGCCATTGCACCCCCCGCCACCCCCCCGCGCGCGCGCTCGCTCGCCTCGTCTCGTCAAGCCAAGGCATGGCTGGCTTGGCTTGGCATGGTATGGTATGGCTTGGTGTGAGAGCCAGGTGCTTTCATAATGAAGTGTGGTGATACTTGCCGACACAATATCTCAAAATTGAATTCGGGACTTTCTGTCAAGTTATTGCAGCTCCCCCTTCAGCGTTCCGGGAAGGCATTAGAAGAAAAATTAGAAGGGGCATGTTCCATATTTTTGCAAAAAAGTTTCATTTTGGTACGCCACATTTATTGGATTTTCAGGTTGCTGCGTGGTGGTTGGCTAGGCTGTACGCGTGCTTTCGTAAAGTGGCACCTTTCGCCCTACCCGTTGAAGTTTTCGCTCTGGTCCACTGCCACCACACACCCACACTGCCATTGCACCCCCCGCCACCCCCGCGCGCGCGCGCTCGCTCGCCTCGTCTCGTCAAGCCAAGGCATGGCTGGCTTGGCTTGGCATGGTATGGTATGGCTTGGTGTGAGAGCCAGGTGCTTTCATAATGAAGTGTGGTGATACTTGCCGACACAATATCTCAAAATTGAATTCGGGACTTTCTGTCAAGTTATTGCAGCTCCCCCTTCAGCGTTCCGGGAAGGCATTAGAAGAAAATTTAGAAGGGGCATGTTCCATATTTTTGCAAAAAAGTTTCATTTTGGTACGCCACATTTATTGGATTTTCAGGTTGCTGCGTGGTGGTTGGCTAGGCTGTACGCGTGCTTTCGTAAAGTGGCACCTTTCGCCCTACCCGTTGAAGTTTTCGCTCTGGTCCACTGCCACCACACACCCACACTGCCATTGCACCCCCCGCCACCCCCGCGCGCGCGCGCGCTCGCTCGCCTCGTCTCGTCAAGCCAAGGCATGGCTGGCTTGGCTTGGCATGGTATGGTATGGCTTGGTGTGAGAGCCAGGTGCTTTCATAATGAAGTGTGGTGATACTTGCCGACACAATATCTCAAAATTGAATTCGGGACTTTCTGTCAAGTTATTGCAGCTCCCCCTTCAGCGTTCCGGGAAGGCATTAGAAGAAAATTTAGAAGGGGCATGTTCCATATTTTTGCAAAAAAGTTTCATTTTGGTACGCCACATTTATTGGATTTTCAGGTTGCTGCGTGGTGGTTGGCTAGGCTGTACGCGTGCTTTCGTAAAGTGGCACCTTTCGCCCTACCCGTTGAAGTTTTCGCTCTGGTCCACTGCCACCACACACCCACACTGCCATTGCACCCCCCGCCACCCCCGCGCGCGCGCGCGCTCGCTCGCCTCGTCTCGTCAAGCCAAGGCATGGCTGGCTTGGCTTGGCATGGTATGGTATGGCTTGGTGTGAGAGCCAGGTGCTTTCATAATGAAGTGTGGTGATACTTGCCGACACAATATCTCAAAATTGAATTCGGGACTTTCTGTCAAGTTATTGCAGCTCCCCCTTCAGCGTTCTGGGAAGGCATTAGAAGAAAATTTAGAAGGGGCATGTTCCATATTTTTGCAAAAAAGTTTCATTTTGGTACGCCACATTTATTGGATTTTCAGGTTGCTGCGTGGTGGTTGGCTAGGCTGTACACGTGCTTTCGTAAAGTGGCACCTTTCGCCCTACCCGTTGAAGTTTTCGCTCTGGTCCACTGCCACCACACACCCACACTGTGATTGCAGCCCCCGCCACCCCCGCGCGCGCGCGCTCGCTCGCCTCGTCTCGTCAAGCCAAGGCATGGCTGGCTTGGCTTGGCATGGTATGGTATGGCTTGGTGTGAGAGCCAGGTGCTTTCATAATGAAGTGTGGTGATACTTGCCGACAAAATATCTCAAAATTGAATTCGGGACTTTCTGTCAAGTTATTGCAGCTCCCCCTTCAGCGTTCCGGGAAGGCATTAGAAGAAGATTTAGAAGGGGCATGTTCCATATTTTTGCAAAAAAGTTTCATTTTGGTACGCCACATTTATTGGATTTTCAGGTTGCTGCGTGGTGGTTGGCTAGGCTGTACGCGTGCTTTCGTAAAGTGGCACCTTTCGCCCTACCCGTTGAAGTTTTCGCTCTGGTCCACTGCCACCACACACCCACACTGCCATTGCACCCCCCGCCACCCCCGCGCGCGCGCGCGCTCGCTCGCCTCGTCTCGTCAAGCCAAGGCATGGCTGGCTTGGCTTGGCATGGTATGGTATGGCTTGGTGTGAGAGCCAGGTGCTTTCATAATGAAGTGTGGTGATACTTGCCGACACAATATCTCAAAATTGAATTCGGGACTTTCTGTCAAGTTATTGCAGCTCCCCCTTCAGCGTTCTGGGAAGGCATTAGAAGAAAATTTAGAAGGGGCATGTTCCATATTTTTGCAACAAAGTTTCATTTTGGTACGCCACATTTATTGGATTTTCAGGTTGCTGCGTGGTGGTTGGCTAGGCTGTACACGTGCTTTCGTAAAGTGGCACCTTTCGCCCTACCCGTTGAAGTTTTCGCTCTGGTCCACTGCCACCACACACCCACACTGCCATTGCAGCCCCCGCCACCCCCGCGCGCGCGCGCTCGCTCGCCTCGTCTCGTCAAGCCAAGGCATGGCTGGCTTGGCTTGGCATGGTATGGTATGGCTTGGTGTGAGAGCCAGGTGCTTTCATAATGAAGTGTGGTGATACTTGCCGACAAAATATCTCAAAATTGAATTCGGGACTTTCTGTCAAGTTATTGCAGCTCCCCCTTCAGCGTTCCGGGAAGGCATTAGAAGAAAATTTAGAAGGGGCATGTTCCATATTTTTGCAAAAAAGTTTCATTTTGGTACGCCACATTTATTGGATTTTCAGGTTGCTGCGTGGTGGTTGGCTAGGCTGTACGCGTGCTTTCGTAAAGTGGCACCTTTCGCCCTACCCGTTGAAGTTTTCGCTCTGGTCCACTGCCACCACACACCCACACTGCCATTGCACCCCCCGCCACCCCCGCGCGCGCGCGCGCTCGCTCGCCTCGTCTCGTCAAGCCAAGGCATGGCTGGCTTGGCTTGGCATGGTATGGTATGGCTTGGTGTGAGAGCCAGGTGCTTTCATAATGAAGTGTGGTGATACTTGCCGACACAATATCTCAAAATTGAATTCGGGACTTTCTGTCAAGTTATTGCAGCTCCCCCTTCAGCGTTCCGGGAAGGCATTAGAAGAAAGTTTAGTAGGGGCATGTTCCATATTTTTGCAAAAAAGTTTCATTTTGGTACGCCACATTTATTGGATTTTCAGGTTGCTGCGTGGTGGTTGGCTAGGCTGTACGCGTGCTTTCGTAAAGTGGCACCTTTCGCCCTACCCGTTGAAGTTTTCGCTCTGGTCCACTGCCACCACACACCCACACTGCCATTGCACCCCCCGCCACCCCCGCGCGCGCGCGCGCTCGCTCGCCTCGTCTCGTCAAGCCAAGGCATGGCTGGCTTGGCTTGGCATGGTATGGTATGGCTTGGTGTGAGAGCCAGGTGCTTTCATAATGAAGTGTGGTGATACTTGCCGACACAATATCTCAAAATTGAATTCGGGACTTTCTGTCAAGTTATTGCAGCTCCCCCTTCAGCGTTCCGGGAAGGCATTAGAAGAAAATTTAGAAGGGGTATGTTCCATATTTTTGCAAAAAAGTTTCATTTTGGTACGCCACATTTATTGGATTTTCAGGTTGCTGCGTGGTGGTTGGCTAGGCTGTACGCGTGCTTTCGTAAAGTGGCACCTTTCGCCCTACCCGTTGAAGTTTTCGCTCTGGTCCACTGCCACCACACACCCACACTGCCATTGCACCCCCCGCCACCCCCGCGCGCGCGCGCGCTCGCTCGCCTCGTCTCGTCAAGCCAAGGCATGGCTGGCTTGGCTTGGCATGGTATGGTATGGCTTGGTGTGAGAGCCAGGTGCTTTCATAATGAAGTGTGGTGATACTTGCCGACACAATATCTCAAAATTGAATTCGGGACTTTCTGTCAAGTTATTGCAGCTCCCCCTTCAGCGTTCCGGGAAGGCATTAGAAGAAAGTTTAGTAGGGGCATGTTCCATATTTTTGCAAAAAAGTTTCATTTTGGTACGCCACATTTATTGGATTTTCAGGTTGCTGCGTGGTGGTTGGCTAGGCTGTACGCGTGCTTTCGTAAAGTGGCACCTTTCGCCCTACCCGTTGAAGTTTTCGCTCTGGTCCACTGCCACCACACACCCACACTGCCATTGCACCCCCCGCCACCCCCGCGCGCGCGTGCGCTCGCTCGCCTCGTCTCGTCAAGCCAAGGCATGGCTGGCTTGGCTTGGCATGGTATGGTATGGCTTGGTGTGAGAGCCAGGTGCTTTCATAATGAAGTGTGGTGATACTTGCCGACACAATATCTCAAAATTGAATTCGGGACTTTCTGTCAAGTTATTGCAGCTCCCCCTTCAGCGTTCCGGGAAGGCATTAGAAGAAAATTTAGAAGGGGCATGTTCCATATTTTTGCAAAAAAGTTTCATTTTGGTACGCCACATTTATTGGATTTTCAGGTTGCTGCGTGGTGGTTGGCTAGGCTGTACGCGTGCTTTCGTAAAGTGGCACCTTTCGCCCTACCCGTTGAAGTTTTCGCTCTGGTCCACTGCCACCACACACCCACACTGCCATTGCACCCCCCGCCACCCCCGCGCGCGCGCGCGCTCGCTCGCCTCGTCTCGTCAAGCCAAGGCATGGCTGGCTTGGCTTGGCATGGTATGGTATGGCTTGGTGTGAGAGCCAGGTGCTTTCATAATGAAGTGTGGTGATACTTGCCGACACAATATCTCAAAATTGAATTCGGGACTTTCTGTCAAGTTATTGCAGCTCCCCCTTCAGCGTTCCGGGAAGGCATTAGAAGAAAATTTAGAAGGGGCATGTTCCATATTTTTGCAAAAAAGTTTCATTTTGGTACGCCACATTTATTGGATTTTCAGGTTGCTGCGTGGTGGTTGGCTAGGCTGTACGCGTGCTTTCGTAAAGTGGCACCTTTCGCCCTACCCGTTGAAGTTTTCGCTCTGGTCCACTGCCACCACACACCCACACTGCCATTGCACCCCCCGCCACCCCCGCGCGCGCGCGCGCTCGCTCGCCTCGTCTCGTCAAGCCAAGGCATGGCTGGCTTGGCTTGGCATGGTATGGTATGGCTTGGTGTGAGAGCCAGGTGCTTTCATAATGAAGTGTGGTGATACTTGCCGACACAATATCTCAAAATTGAATTCGGGACTTTCTGTCAAGTTATTGCAGCCCCCCCTTCAGCGTTCCGGGAAGGCATTAGAAGAAAATTTAGAAGGGGCATGTTCCATATTTTTGCAAAAAAGTTTCATTTTGGTACGCCACATTTATTGGATTTTCAGGTTGCTGCGTGGTGGTTGGCTAGGCTGTACGCGTGCTTTCGTAAAGTGGCACCTTTCGCCCTACCTGTTGAAGTTTTCGCTCTGGTCCACTGCCACCACACACCCACACTGCCATTGCACCCCCCGCCACCCCCGCGCGCGCGCGCGCTCGCTCGCCTCGTCTCGTCAAGTCAAGGCATGGCTGGCTTGGTTTGGCATGGTATGGTATGGCTTGGTGTGAGAGCCAGGTGCTTTCATAATGAAGTGTGGTGATACTTGCCGACACAATATCTCAAAATTGAATTCGGGACTTTCTGTCAAGTTATTGCAGCTCCCCCTTCAGCGTTCCGGGAAGGCATTAGAAGAAAATTTAGAAGGGGCATGTTCCATATTTTTGCAAAAAAGTTTCATTTTGGTACGCCACATTTATTGGATTTTCAGGTTGCTGCGTGGTGGTTGGCTAGGCTGTACGCGTGCTTTCGTAAAGTGGCACCTTTCGCCCTACCCGTTGAAGTTTTCGCTCTGGTCCACTGCCACCACACACCCACACTGCCATTGCACCCCCCGCCACCCCCGCGCGCGCGCGCGCTCGCTCGCCTCGTCTCGTCAAGTCAAGGCATGGCTGGCTTGGCTTGGCATGGTATGGTATGGCTTGGTGTGAGAGCCAGGTGCTTTCATAATGAAGTGTGGTGATACTTGCCGACACAATATCTCAAAATTGAATTCGGGACTTTCTGTCAAGTTATTGCAGCTCCCCCTTCAGCGTTCCGGGAAGGCATTAGAAGAAAATTTAGAAGGGGCATGTTCCATATTTTTGCAAAAAAGTTTCATTTTGGTACGCCACATTTATTGGATTTTCAGGTTGCTGCGTGGTGGTTGGCTAGGCTGTACGCGTGCTTTCGTAAAGTGGCACCTTTCGCCCTACCCGTTGAAGTTTTCGCTCTGGTCCACTGCCACCACACACCCACACTGCCATTGCACCCCCCGCCACCCCCGCGCGCGCGCGCGCTCGCTCGCCTCGTCTCGTCTCGTCAAGCCAAGGCATGGCTGGCTTGGCTTGGCATGGTATGGTATGGCTTGGTGTGAGAGCCAGGTGCTTTCATAATGAAGTGTGGTGATACTTGCCGACACAATATCTCAAAATTGAATTCGGGACTTTCTGTCAAGTTATTGCAGCTCCCCCTTCAGCGTTCCGGGAAGGCATTAGAAGAAAATTTAGAAGGGGCATGTTCCATATTTTTGCAAAAAGGTTTCATTTTGGTACGCCACATTTATTGGATTTTCAGGTTGCTGCGTGGTGGTTGGCTAGGCTGTACGCGTGCTTTCGTAAAGTGGCACCTTTCGCCCTACCCGTTGAAGTTTTCGCTCTGGTCCACTGCCACCACACACCCACACTGCCATTGCACCCCCCGCCACCCCCGCGCGCGCGCGCGCTCGCTCGCCTCGTCTCGTCAAGCCCAGGCATGGCTGGCTTGGCTTGGCATGGTATGGTATGGCTTGGTGTGAGAGCCAGGTGCTTTCATAATGAAGTGTGGTGATACTTGCCGACACAATATCTCAAAAGTGAATTCGGGACTTTCTGTCAAGTTATTGCAGCTCCCCCTTCAGCGTTCCGGGAAGGCATTAGAAGAAAATTTAGAAGGGGCATGTTCCATATTTTTGCAAAAAAGTTTCATTTTGGTACGCCACATTTATTGGATTTTCAGGTTGCTGCGTGGTGGTTGGCTAGGCTGTACGCGTGCTTTCGTAAAGTGGCACCTTTCGCCCTACCCGTTGAAGTTTTCGCTCTGGTCCACTGCCACCACACACCCACACTGCCATTGCACCCCCCGCCACCCCCGCGCGCGCGCGCTCGCTCGCCTCGTCTCGTCAAGCCAAGGCATGGCTGGCTTGGCTTGGCATGGTATGGTATGGCTTGGTGTGAGAGCCAGGTGCTTTCATAATGAAGTGTGGTGATACTTGCCGACACAATATCTCAAAATTGAATTCGGGACTTTCTGTCAAGTTATTGCAGCTCCCCCTTCAGCGTTCCGGGAAGGCATTAGAAGAAAATTTAGAAGGGGCATGTTCCATATTTTTGCAAAAAAGTTTCATTTTGGTACGCCACATTTATTGGATTTTCAGGTTGCTGCGTGGTGGTTGGCTAGGCTGTACGCGTGCTTTCGTAAAGTGGCACCTTTCGCCCTACCCGTTGAAGTTTTCGCTCTGGTCCACTGCCACCACACACCCACACTGCCATTGCACCCCCCGCCACCCCCGCGCGCGCGCGCGCTCGCTCGCCTCGTCTCGTCAAGCCAAGGCATGGCTGGCTTGGCTTGGCATGGTATGGTATGGCTTGGTGTGAGAGCCAGGTGCTTTCATAATGAAGTGTGGTGATACTTGCCGACACAATATCTCAAAATTGAATTCGGGACTTTCTGTCAAGTTATTGCAGCTCCCCCTTCAGCGTTCCGGGAAGGCATTAGAAGAAAATTTAGAAGGGGCATGTTCCATATTTTTGCAAAAAAGTTTCATTTTGGTACGCCACATTTATTGGATTTTCAGGTTGCTGCGTGGTGGTTGGCTAGGCTGTACGCGTGCTTTCGTAAAGTGGCACCTTTCGCCCTACCCGTTGAAGTTTTCGCTCTGGTCCACTGCCACCACACACCCACACTGCCATTGCACCCCCCGCCACCCCCGCGCGCGCGCGCGCTCGCTCGCCTCGTCTCGTCAAGCCAAGGCATGGCTGGCTTGGCTTGGCATGGTATGGTATGGCTTGGTGTGAGAGCCAGGTGCTTTCATAATGAAGTGTGGTGATACTTGCCGACACAATATCTCAAAATTGAATTCGGGACTTTCTGTCAAGTTATTGCAGCTCCCCCTTCAGCGTTCCGGGAAGGCATTAGAAGAAAATTTAGAAGGGGCATGTTCCATATTTTTGCAAAAAAGTTTCATTTTGGTACGCCACATTTATTGGATTTTCAGGTTGCTGCGTGGTGGTTGGCTAGGCTGTACGCGTGCTTTCGTAAAGTGGCACCTTTCGCCCTACCCGTTGAAGTTTTCGCTCTGGTCCACTGCCACCACACACCCACACTGCCATTGCACCCCCCGCCACCCCCGCGCGCGCGCGCGCTCGCTCGCCTCGTCTCGTCAAGCCAAGGCATGGCTGGCTTGGCTTGGCATGGTATGGTATGGCTTGGTGTGAGAGCCAGGTGCTTTCATAATGAAGTGTGGTGATACTTGCCGACACAATATCTCAAAATTGAATTCGGGACTTTCTGTCAAGTTATTGCAGCTCCCCCTTCAGCGTTCCGGGAAGGCATTAGAAGAAAATTTAGAAGGGGCATGTTCCATATTTTTGCAAAAAAGTTTCATTTTGGTACGCCACATTTATTGGATTTTCAGGTTGCTGCGTGGTGGTTGGCTAGGCTGTACGCGTGCTTTCGTAAAGTGGCACCTTTCGCCCTACCCGTTGAAGTTTTCGCTCTGGTCCACTGCCACCACACACCCACACTGCCATTGCACCCCCCGCCACCCCCGCGCGCGCGCGCGCTCGCTCGCCTCGTCTCGTCAAGCCAAGGCATGGCTGGCTTGGCTTGGCATGGTATGGTATGGCTTGGTGTGAGAGCCAGGTGCTTTCATAATGAAGTGTGGTGATACCTGCCGACACAATATCTCAAAATTGAATTCGGGACTTTCTGTCAAGTTATTGCAGCTCCCCCTTCAGCGTTCCGGGAAGGCATTAGAAGAAAATTTAGAAGGGGCATGTTCCATATTTTTGCAAAAAAGTTTCATTTTGGTACGCCACATTTATTGGATTTTCAGGTTGCTGCGTGGTGGTTGGCTAGGCTGTACGCGTGCTTTCGTAAAGTGGCACCTTTCGCCCTACCCGTTGAAGTTTTCGCTCTGGTCCACTGCCACCACACACCCACACTGCCATTGCACCCCCCGCCACCCCCGCGCGCGCGCGCGCTCGCTCGCCTCGTCTCGTCAAGCCAAGGCATGGCTGGCTTGGCTTGGCATGGTATGGTATGGCTTGGTGTGAGAGCCAGGTGCTTTCATAATGAAGTGTGGTGATACTTGCCGACACAATATCTCAAAATTGAATTCGGGACTTTCTGTCAAGTTATTGCAGCTCCCCCTTCAGCGTTCTGGGAAGGCATTAGAAGAAAATTTAGAAGGGGCATGTTCCATATTTTTGCAAAAAAGTTTCATTTTGGTACGCCACATTTATTGGATTTTCAGGTTGCTGCGTGGTGGTTGGCTAGGCTGTACGCATGCTTTCGTAAAGTGGCACCTTTCGCCCTACCCGTTGAAGTTTTCGCTCTGGTCCACTGCCACCACAGACCCACACTGCCATTGCACCCCCCGCCACCCCCGCGCGCGCGCGCGCTCGCTCGCCTCGTCTCGTCAAGCCAAGGCATGGCTGGCTTGGCTTGGCATGGTATGGTATGGCTTGGTGTGAGAGCCAGGTGCTTTCATAATGAAGTGTGGTGATACTTGCCGACACAATATCTCAAAATTGAATTCGGGACTTTCTGTCAAGTTATTGCAGCTCCCCCTTCAGCGTTCCGGGAAGGCATTAGAAGAAAATTTAGAAGGGGCATGTTCCATATTTTTGCAAAAAAGTTTCATTTTGGTACGCCACATTTATTGGATTTTCAGGTTGCTGCGTGGTGGTTGGCTAGGCTGTACGCGTGCTTTCGTAAAGTGGCACCTTTCGCCCTACCCGTTGAAGTTTTCGCTCTGGTCCACTGCCACCACACACCCACACTGCCATTGCACCCCCCGCCAGCCCCGCGCGCGCGCGCGCTCGCTCGCCTCGTCTCGTCAAGTCAAGGCATGGCTGGCTTGGCTTGGCATGGTATGGTATGGCTTGGTGTGAGAGCCAGGTGCTTTCATAATGAAGTGTGGTGATACTTGCCGACACAATATCTCAAAATTGAATTCGGGACTTTCTGTCAAGTTATTGCAGCTCCCCCTTCAGCGTTCCGGGAAGGCATTAGAAGAAAATTTAGAAGGGGCATGTTCCATATTTTTGCAAAAAAGTTTCATTTTGGTACGCCACATTTATTGGATTTTCAGGTTGCTGCGTGGTGGTTGGCTAGGCTGTACGCGTGCTTTCGTAAAGTGGCACCTTTCGCCCTACCCGTTGAAGTTTTCGCTCTGGTCCACTGCCACCACACACCCACACTGCCATTGCACCCCCCGCCACCCCCGCGCGCGCGCGCTCGCTCGCCTCGTATCGTCAAGCCAAGGCATGGCTGGCTTGGCTTGGCATGGTATGGTATGGCTTGGTGTGAGAGCCAGGTGCTTTCATAATGAAGTGTGGTGATACTTGCCGACACAATATCTCAAAATTGAATTCGGGACTTTCTGTCAAGTTATTGCAGCTCCCCCTTCAGCGTTCCGGGAAGGCATTAGAAGAAAATTGGGAAGGGGCATGTTCCATATTTTTGCAAAAAAGTTTCATTTTGGTACGCCACATTTATTGGATTTTCAGGTTGCTGCGTGGTGGTTGGCTAGGCTGTACGCGTGCTTTCGTAAAGTGGCACCTTTCGCCCTACCCGTTGAAGTTTTCGCTCTGGTCCACTGCCACCACACACCCACACTGCCATTGCACCCCCCGCCACCCCCGCGCGCGCGCGCGCTCGCTCGCCTCGTCTCGTCAAGCCAAGGCATGGCTGGCTTGGCTTGGCATGGTATGGTATGGCTTGGTGTGAGAGCCAGGTGCTTTCATAATGAAGTGTGGTGATACTTGCCGACACAATATCTCAAAATTGAATCCGGGACTTTCTGTCAAGTTATTGCAGCTCCCCCTTCAGCGTTCCGGGAAGGCATTAGAAGAGAATTTAGAAGGGGCATGTTCCATATTTTTGCAAAAAAGTTTCATTTTGGTACGCCACATTTATTGGATTTTCAGGTTGCTGCGTGGTGGTTTGCTAGGCTGTACGCGTGCTTTCGTAAAGTGGCACCTTTCGCCCTACCCGTTGAAGTTTTCGCTCTGGTCCACTGCCACCACACACCCACACTGCCATTGCACCCCCCGCCACCCCCGCTCGCGCGCGCGCTCGCTCGCCTCGTCTCGTCAAGCCAAGGCATGGCTGGCTTGGCTTGGCATGGTATGGTATGGCTTGGTGTGAGAGCCAGGTGCTTTCATAATGAAGTGTGGTGATACTTGCCGACACAATATCTCAAAATTGAATTCGGGACTTTCTGTCAAGTTATTGCAGCTCCCCCTTCAGCGTTCCGGGAAGGCATTAGAAGAAAATTTAGAAGGGGCATGTTCCATATTTTTGCAAAAAAGTTTCATTTTGGTACGCCACATTTATTGGATTTTCAGGTTGCTGCGTGGTGGTTGGCTAGGCTGTACGCGTGCTTTCGTAAAGTGGCACCTTTCGCCCTACCCGTTGAAGTTTTCGCTCTGGTCCACTGCCACCACACACCCACACTGCCATTGCACCCCCCGCCACCCCCGCGCGCGCGCGCGCTCGCTCGCCTCGTCTCGTCAAGCCAAGGCATCGCTGGCTTGGCTTGGCATGGTATGGTATGGCTTGGTGTGAGAGCCAGGTGCTTTCATAATGAAGTGTGGTGATACTTGCCGACACAATATCTCAAAATTGAATCCGGGACTTTCTGTCAAGTTATTGCAGCTCCCCCTTCAGCGTTCCGGGAAGGCATTAGAAGAAAATTTAGAAGGGGCATGTTCCATATTTTTGCAAAAAAGTTTCATTTTGGTACGCCACATTTATTGGATTTTCAGGTTGCTGCGTGGTGGTTGGCTAGGCTGTACGCGTGCTTTCGTAAAGTGGCACCTTTCGCCCTACCCGTTTAAGTTTTCGCTCTGGTCCACTGCCACCACACACCCACACTGCCATTGCACCCCCCGCCACCCCCGCGCGCGCGCGCGCTCGCTCGCCTCGTCTCGTCAAGCCAAGGCATGGCTGGCTTGGCTTGGCATGGTATGGTATGGCTTGGTGTGAGAGCCAGGTGCTTTCATAATGAAGTGTGGTGATACTTGCCGACACAATATCTCAAAATTGAATTCGGGACTTTCTGTCAAGTTATTGCAGCTCCCCCTTCAGCGTTCTGGGAAGGCATTAGAAGAAAATTTAGAAGGGGCATGTTCCATATTTTTGCAAAAAAGTTTCATTTTGGTACGCCACATTTATTGGATTTTCAGGTTGCTGCGTGGTGGTTGGCTAGGCTGTACGCGTGCTTTCGTAAAGTGGCACCTTTCGCCCTACCCGTTGAAGTTTTCGCTCTGGTCCACTGCCACCACACACCCACACTGCCATTGCACCCCCCGCCACCCCCGCGCGCGCGCGCGCGCGCTCGCCTCGTCTCGTCAAGTCAAGGCATGGCTGGCTTGGCTTGGCATGGTATGGTATGGCTTGGTGTGAGAGCCAGGTGCTTTCATAATGAAGTGTGGTGATACTTGCCGACACAATATCTCAAAATTGAATTCGTGACTTTCTGTCAAGTTATTGCAGCTCCCCCTTCAGCGTTCCGGGAAGGCATTAGAAGAAAATTTAGAAGGGGCATGTTCCATATTTTTGCAAAAAAGTTTCATTTTGGTACGCCACATTTATTGGATTTTCAGGTTGCTGCGTGGTGGTTGGCTAGGCTGTACGCGTGCTTTCGTAAAGTGGCACCTTTCGCCCTACCCGTTGAAGTTTTCGCTCTGGTCCACTGCCACCACACACCCACACTGCCATTGCACCCCCCGCCACCCCCCCGCGCGCGCGCTCGCTCGCCTCGTCTCGTCAAGCCAAGGCATGGCTGGCTTGGCTTGGCATGGTATGGTATGGCTTGGTGTGAGAGCCAGGTGCTTTCATAATGAAGTGTGGTGATACTTGCCGACACAATATCTCAAAATTGAATTCGGGACTTTCTGTCAAGTTATTGCAGCTCCCCCTTCAGCGTTCCGGGAAGGCATTAGAAGAAAATTTAGAAGGGGCATGTTCCATATTTTTGCAAAGAAGTTTCATTTTGGTACGCCACATTTATTGGATTTTCAGGTTGCTGCGTGGTGGTTGGCTAGGCTGTACGCGTGCTTTCGTAAAGTGGCACCTTTCGCCCTACCCGTTGAAGTTTTCGCTCTGGTCCACTGCCACCACACACCCACACTGCCATTGCACCCCCCGCCACCCCCGCGCGCGCGCGCGCTCGCTCGCCTCGTCTCGTCAAGCCAAGGCATGGCTGGCTTGGCTTGGCATGGTATGGTATGGCTTGGTGTGAGAGCCAGGTGCTTTCATAATGAAGTGTGGTGATACTTGCCGACACAATATCTCAAAATTGAATCCGGGACTTTCTGTCAAGTTATTGCAGCTCCCCCTTCAGCGTTCCGGGAAGGCATTAGAAGAAAATTTGGAAGGGGCATGTTCCATATTTTTGCAAAAAAGTTTCATTTTGGTACGCCACATTTATTGGATTTTCAGGTTGCTGCGTGGTGGTTGGCTAGGCTGTACGCGTGCTTTCGTAAAGTGGCACCTTTCGCCCTACCCGTTGAAGTTTTCGCTCTGGTCCACTGCCACCACACACCCACACTGCCATTGCACCCCCCGCCACCCCCGCTCGCGCGCGCGCTCGCTCGCCTCGTCTCGTCAAGCCAAGGCATGGCTGGCTTGGCTTGGCATGGTATGGTATGGCTTGGTGTGAGAGCCAGGTGCTTTCATAATGAAGTGTGGTGATACTTGCCGACACAATATCTCAAAATTGAATTCGGGACTTTCTGTCAAGTTATTGCAGCTCCCCCTTCAGCGTTCCGGGAAGGCATTAGAAGAAACTTTAGAAGGGGCATGTCCCATATTTTTGCAAAAAAGTTTCATTTTGGTACGCCACATTTATTGGATTTTCAGGTTGCTGCGTGGTGGTTGGCTAGGCTGTACGCGTGCTTTCGTAAAGTGGCACCTTTCGCCCTACCCGTTGAAGTTTTCGCTCTGGTCCACTGCCACCACACACCCACACTGCCATTGCATCCCCCGCCACCCCCGCGCGCGCGCGCGCTCGCTCGCCTCGTCTCGTCAAGCCAAGGCATGGCTGGCTTGGCTTGGCATGGTATGGTATGGCTTGGTGTGAGAGCCAGGTGCTTTCATAATGAAGTGTGGTGATACTTGCCGACACAATATCTCAAAATTGAATTCGGGACTTTCTGTCAAGTTATTGCAGCTCCCCCTTCAGCGTTCCGGGAAGGCATTAGAAGAAAATTTAGAAGGGGCATGTTCCATATTTTTGCAAAAAAGTTTCATTTTGGTACGCCACATTTATTGGATTTTCAGGTTGCTGCGTGGTGGTTGGCTAGGCTGTACGCGTGCTTTCGTAAAGTGGCACCTTTCGCCCTACCCGTTGAAGTTTTCGCTCTGGTCCACTGCCACCACACACCCACACTGCCATTGCACCCCCCGCCACCCCCGCGCGCGCGCGCGCTCGCTCGCCTCGTCTCGTCAAGCCAAGGCATGGCTGGCTTGGCTTGGCATGGTATGGTATGGCTTGGTGTGAGAGCCAGGTGCTTTCATAATGAAGTGTGGTGATACTTGCCGACACAATATCTCAAAATTGAATTCGGGACTTTCTGTCAAGTTATTGCAGCTCCCCCTTCAGCGTTCCGGGAAGGCATTAGAAGAAAATTTAGAAGGGGCATGTTCCATATTTTTGCAAAAAAGTTTCATTTTGGTACGCCACATTTATTGGATTTTCAGGTTGCTGCGTGGTGGTTGGCTAGGCTGTACGCGTGCTTTCGTAAAGTGGCACCTTTCGCCCTACCCGTTGAAGTTTTCGCTCTGGTCCACTGCCACCACACACCCACACTGCCATTGCACCCCCCGCCACCCCCGCGCGCGCGCGCTCGCTCGCCTCGTCTCGTCAAGCCAAGGCATGGCTGGCTTGGCTTGGCATGGTATGCTATGGCTTGGTGTGAGAGCCAGGTGCTTTCATAATGAAGTGTGGTGATACTTGCCGACACAATATCTCAAAATTGAATTCGGGACTTTCTGTCAAGTTATTGCAGCTCCCCCTTCAGCGTTCCGGGAAGGCATTAGAAGAAAATTTAGAAGGGGCATGTTCCATATTTTTGCAAAAAAGTTTCATTTTGGTACGCCACATTTATTGGATTTTCAGGTTGCTGCGTGGTGGTTGGCTAGGCTGTACGCGTGCTTTCGTAAAGTGGCACCTTTCGCCCTACCCGTTGAAGTTTTCGCTCTGGTCCACTGCCACCACACACCCACACTGCCATTGCACCCCCCGCCACCCCCGCGCGCGCGCGCGCTCGCTCGCCTCGTCTCGTCAAGCCAAGGCATGGCTGGCTTGGCTTGGCATGGTATGGTATGGCTTGGTGTGAGAGCCAGGTGCTTTCATAATGAAGTGTGGTGATACTTGCCGACACAATATCTCAAAATTGAATTCGGGACTTTCTGTCAAGTTATTGCAGCTCCCCCTTCAGCGTTCCGGGAAGGCATTAGAAGAAAATTTAGAAGGGGCATGTTCCATATTTTTGCAAAAAAGTTTCATTTTGGTACGCCACATTTATTGGATTTTCAGGTTGCTGCGTGGTGGTTGGCTAGGCTGTACGCGTGCTTTCGTAAAGTGGCACCTTTCGCCCTACCCGTTGAAGTTTTCGCTCTGGTCCACTGCCACCACACACCCACACTGCCATTGCACCCCCCGCCACCCCCGCGCGCGCGCGCACTCGCTCGCCTCGTCTCGTCAAGCCAAGGCATGGCTGGCTTGGCTTGGCATGGTATGGTATGGCTTGGTGTGAGAGCCAGGTGCTTTCATAATGAAGTGTGGTGATACTTGCCGACACAATATCTCAAAATTGAATTCGGGACTTTCTGTCAAGTTATTGCAGCTCCCCCTTCAGCGTTCCGGGAAGGCATTAGAAGAAAATTTAGAAGGGGCATGTTCCATATTTTTGCAAAAAAGTTTCATTTTGGTACGCCACATTTATTGGATTTTCAGGTTGCTGCGTGGTGGTTGGCTAGGCTGTACGCGTGCTTTCGTAAAGTGGCACCTTTCGCCCTACCCGTTGAAGTTTTCGCTCTGGTCCACTGCCACCACACACCCACACTGCCATTGCACCCCCCGCCACCCCCGCGCGCGCGCGCGCTCGCTCGCCTCGTCTCGTCAAGCCAAGGCATGGCTGGCTTGGCTTGGCATGGTATGGTATGGCTTGGTGTGAGAGCCAGGTGCTTTCATAATGAAGTGTGGTGATACTTGCCGACACAATATCTCAAAATTGAATTCGGGACGTTCTGTCAAGTTATTGCAGCTCCCCCTTCAGCGTTCCGGGAAGGCATTAGAAGAAAATTTAGAAGGGGCATGTTCCATATTTTTGCAAAAAAGTTTCATTTTGGTACGCCACATTTATTGGATTTTCAGGTTGCTGCGTGGTGGTTGGCTAGGCTGTACGCGTGCTTTCGTAAAGTGGCACCTTTCGCCCTACCCGTTGAAGTTTTCGCTCTGGTCCACTGCCACCACACACCCACACTGCCATTGCACCCCCCGCCACCCCGCGCGCGCGCGCGCGCTCGCTCGCCTCGTCTCGTCAAGCCAAGGCATGGCTGGCTTGGCTTGGCATGGTATGGTATGGCTTGGTGTGAGAGCCAGGTGCTTTCATAATGAAGTGTGGTGATACTTGCCGACACAATATCTCAAAATTGAATTCGGGACTTTCTGTCAAGTTATTGCAGCTCCCCCTTCAGCGTTCCGGGAAGGCATTAGAAGAAAATTTAGAAGGGGCATGTTCCATATTTTTGCAAAAAAGTTTCATTTTGGTACGCCACATTTATTGGATTTTCAGGTTGCTGCGTGGTGGTTGGCTAGGCTGTACGCGTGCTTTCGTAAAGTGGCACCTTTCGCCCTACCCGTTGAAGTTTTCGCTCTGGTCCACTGCCACCACACACCCACACTGCCATTGCACCCCCCGCCACCCCCGCGCGCGCGCGCGCTCGCTCGCCTTGTCTCGTCAAGCCAAGGCATGGCTGGCTTGGCTTGGCATGGTATGGTATGGCTTGGTGTGAGAGCCAGGTGCTTTCATAATGAAGTGTGGTGATACTTGCCGACACAATATCTCAAAATTGAATTCGGGACTTTCTGTCAAGTTATTGCAGCTCCCCCTTCAGCGTTCCGGGAAGGCATTAGAAGAAAATTTAGAAGGGGCATGTTCCATATTTTTGCAAAAAAGTTTCATTTTGGTACGCCACATTTATTGGATTTTCAGGTTGCTGCGTGGTGGTTGGCTAGGCTGTACGCGTGCTTTCGTAAAGTGGCACCTTTCGCCCTACCCGTTGAAGTTTTCGCTCTGGTCCACTGCCACCACACACCCACACTGCCATTGCACCCCCCGCCACCCCCGCGCGCGCGCGCGCTCGCTCGCCTCGTCTCGTCAAGCCAAGGCATGGCCGGCTTGGCTTGGCATGGTATGGTATGGCTTGGTGTGAGAGCCAGGTGCTTTCATAATGAAGTGTGGTGATACTTGCCGACACAATATCTCAAAATTGAATTCAGGACTTTCTGTCAAGTTATTGCAGCTCCCCCTTCAGCGTTCCGGGAAGGCATTAGAAGAAAATTTAGAAGGGGCATGTTCCATATTTTTGCAAAAAAGTTTCATTTTGGTACGCCACATTTATTGGATTTTCAGGTTGCTGCGTGGTGGTTGGCTAGGCTGTACGCGTGCTTTCGTAAAGTGGCACCTTTCGCCCTACCCGTTGAAGTTTTCGCTCTGGTCCACTGCCACCACACACCCACACTGCCATTGCACCCCCCGCCACCCCCCCGCGCGCGCGCGCTCGCTCGCCTCGTCTCGTCAAGCCAAGGCATGGCTGGCTTGGCTTGGCATGGTATGGTATGGCTTGGTGTGAGAGCCAGGTGCTTTCATAATGAAGTGTGGTGATACTTGCCGACACAATATCTCAAAATTGGATTCGGGACTTTCTGTCAAGTTATTGCAGCTCCCCCTTCAGCGTTCCGGGAAGGCATTAGAAGAAAATTTAGAAGGGGCATGTTCCATATTTTTGCAACAAAGTTTCATTTTGGTACGCCACATTTATTGGATTTTCAGGTTGCTGCGTGGTGGTTGGCTAGGCTGTACGCGTGCTTTCGTAGAGTGGCACCTTTCGCCCTACCCGTTGTAGTTTTCGCTCTGGTCCACTGCCACCACACACCCACACTGCCATTGCCCCCCCCGCCACCCCCGCGCGCGCGCGCGCTCGCTCGCCTCGTCTCGTCATTCCAAGGCATGGCTGGCTTGGCTTGGCATGGTATGGTATGGCTTGGTGTGAGAGCCAGGTGCTTTCATAATGAAGTGTGGTGATACTTGCCGACACAATATCTCAAAATTGAATTCGGGACTTTCTGTCAAGTTATTGCAGCTCCCCCTTCAGCGTTCCGGGAAGGCATTAGAAGAAAATTTAGAAGGGGCATGTTCCATATTTTTGCAAAAAAGTTTCATTTTGGTACGCCACATTTATTGGATTTTCAGGTTGCTGCGTGGTGGTTGGCTAGGCTGTACGCGTGCTCTCGTAAAGTGGCACCTTTCGCCCTACCCGTTGAAGTTTTCGCTCTGGTCCACTGCCACCACACACCCACACTGCCATTGCACCCCCCGCCACCCCCGCGCGCGCGCGCGCTCGCTCGCCTCGTCTCGTCAAGCCAAGGCATGGCTGGCTTGGCTTGGCATGGTATGGTATGGCTTGGTGTGAGAGCCAGGTGCTTTCATAATGAAGTGTGGTGATACTTGCCGACACAATATCTCAAAATTGAATTCGGGACTTTCTGTCAAGTTATTGCAGCTCCCCCTTCAGCGTTCCGGGAAGGCATTAGAAGAAAATTTAGAAGGGGCATGTTCCATATTTTTGCAAAAAAGTTTCATTTTGGTACGCCACATTTATTGGATTTTCAGGTTGCTGCGTGGTGGTTGGCTAGGCTGTACTTTCGTAAAGTGGCACCTTTCGCCCTACCCGTTGAAGTTTTCGCTCTGGTCCACTGCCACCACACACCCACACTGCCATTGCACCCCCCGCCACCCCCGCGCGCGCGCGCGCTCGCTCGCCTCGTCTCGTCAAGCCAAGGCATGGCTGGCTTGGCTTGGCATGGTATGGTATGGCTTGGTGTGAGAGCCAGGTGCTTTCATAATGAAGTGTGGTGATACTTGCCGACACAATATCTCAAAATTGAATTCGGGACTTTCTGTCAAGTTATTGCAGCTCCCCCTTCAGCGTTCCGGGAAGGCATTAGAAGAAAATTTAGAAGGGGCATGTTCCATATTTTTGCAAAAAAGTTTCATTTTGGTACGCCACATTTATTGGATTTTCAGGTTGCTGCGTGGTGGTTGGCTAGGCTGTACGCGTGCTTTCGTAAAGTGGCACCTTTCGCCCTACCCGTTGAAGTTTTCGCTCTGGTCCACTGCCACCACACACCCACGCTGCCATTGCACCCCCCGCCACCCCCGCGCGCGCGCGCGCTCGCTCGCCTCGTCTCGTCAAGCCAAGGCATGGCTGGCTTGGCTTGGCATGGTATGGTATGGCTTGGTGTGAGAGCCAGGTGCTTTCATAATGAAGTGTGGTGATACTTGCCGACACAATATCTCAAAATTGAATTCGGGACTTTCTGTCAAGTTATTGCAGCTCCCCCTTCAGCGTTCCGGGAAGGCATTAGAAGAAAATTTAGAAGGGGCATGTTCCATATTTTTGCAAAAAAGTTTCATTTTGGTACGGCACATTTATTGGATTTTCAGGTTGCTGCGTGGTGGTTGGCTAGGCTGTACGCGTGCTTTCGTAAAGTGGCACCTTTCGCCCTACCCATTGAAGTTTTCGCTCTGGTCCACTGCCACCACACACCCACACTGCCATTGCACCCCCCGCCACCCCCGCGCGCGCGCGCGCTCGCTCGCCTCGTCTCGTCAAGCCAAGGCATGGCTGGCTTGGCTTGGCATGGTATGGTATGGCTTGGTGTGAGAGCCAGGTGCTTTCATAATGAAGTGTGGTGATACTTGCCGACACAATATCTCAAAATTGAATTCGGGACTTTCTGTCAAGTTATTGCAGCTCCCCCTTCAGCGTTCCGGGAAGGCATTAGAAGAAAATTTAGAAGGGCCATGTTCCATATTTTTGCAAAAAAGTTTCATTTTGGTACGCCACATTTATTGGATTTTCAGGTTGCTGCGTGGTGGTTGGCTAGGCTGTACGCGTGCTTTCGTAAAGTGGCACCTTTCGCCCTACCCGTTGAAGTTTTCGCTCTGGTCCACTGCCACCACACACCCACACTGCCATTGCACCCCCCGCCACCCCCGCGCGCGCGCGCGCTCGCTCGCCTCGTCTCGTCAAGCCAAGGCATGGCTGGCTTGGCTTGGCATGGTATGGTATGGCTTGGTGTGAGAGCCAGGTGCTTTCATAATGAAGTGTGGTGATACTTGCCGACACAATATCTCAAAATTGAATTCGGGACTTTCTGTCAAGTTATTGCAGCTCCCCCTTCAGTGTTCCGGGAAGGCATTAGAAGAAAATTTAGAAGGGGCATGTTCCATATTTTTGCAAAAAAGTTTCATTTTGGTACGCCACATTTATTGGATTTTCAGGTTGCTGCGTGGTGGTTGGCTAGGCTGTACGCGTGCTTTCGTAAAGTGGCACCTTTCGCCCTACCCGTTGAAGTTTTCGCTCTGGTCCACTGCCACCACACACCCACACTGCCATTGCACCCCCCGCCACCCCCGCGCGCGCGCGCGCTCGCTCGCCTCGTCTCGTCAAGCCAAGGCATGGCTGGCTTGGCTTGGCATGGTATGGTATGGCTTGGTGTGAGAGCCAGGTGCTTTCATAATGAAGTGTGGTGATACTTGCCGACACAATATCTCAAAATTGAATTCGGGACTTTCTGTCAAGTTATTGCAGCTCCCCCTTCAGCGTTCCGGGAAGGCATTAGAAGAAAATTTAGAAGGGGCATGTTCGATATTTTTGCAAAAAAGTTTCATTTTGGTACGCCACATTTATTGGATTTTCAGGTTGCTGCGTGGTGGTTGGCTAGGCTGTACGCGTGCTTTCGTAAAGTGGCACCTTTCGCCCTACCCGTTGAAGTTTTCGCTCTGGTCCACTGCCACCACACACCCACACTGCCATTGCACCCCCCGCCACCCCCGCGCGCGCGCGCGCTCGCTCGCCTCGTCTCGTCAAGCCAAGGCATGGCTGGCTTGGCTTGGCATGGTATGGTATGGCTTGGTGTGAGAGCCAGGTGCTTTCATAATGAAGTGTGGTGATACTTGCCGACACAATATCTCAAAATTGAATTCGGGACTTTCTGTCCAGTTATTGCAGCTCCCCCTTCAGCGTTCCGGGAAGGCATTAGAAGAAAATTTAGAAGGGGCATGTTCCATATTTTTGCAAAAAAGTTTCATTTTGGTACGCCACATTTATTGGATTTTCAGGTTGCTGCGTGGTGGTTGGCTAGGCTGTACGCGTGCTTTCGTAAAGTGGCACCTTTCGCCCTACCCGTTGAAGTTTTCGCTCTGGTCCACTGCCACCACACACCCACACTGCCATTGCACCCCCCGCCACCTCCGCGCGCGCGCGCGCTCGCTCGCCTCGTCTCGTCAAGCCAAGGCATGGCTGGCTTGGCTTGGCATGGTATGGTATGGCTTGGTGTGAGAGCCAGGTGCTTTCATAATGAAGTGTGGTGATACTTGCCGACACAATATCTCAAAATTGAATTCGGGACTTTCTGTCAAGTTATTGCAGCTCCCCCTTCAGCGTTCCGGGAAGGCATTAGAAGAAAATTTGGAAGGGGCATGTTCCATATTTTTGCAAAAAAGTTTCATTTTGGTACGCCACATTTATTGGATTTTCAGGTTGCTGCGTGGTGGTTGGCTAGGCTGTACGCGTGCTTTCGTAAAGTGGCACCTTTCGCCCTACCCGTTGAAGTTTTCGCTCTGGTCCACTGCCACCACACACCCACACTGCCATTGCACCCCCCGCCACCCCCGCGCGCGCGCGCGCTCGCTCGCCTCGTCTCGTCAAGCCAAGGCATGGCTGGCTTGGCTTGGCATGGTATGGTATGGCTTGGTGTGAGAGCCAGGTGCTTTCATAATGAAGTGTGGTGATACTTGCCGACACAATATCTCAAAATTGAATTCGGGACTTTCTGTCAAGTTATTGCAGCTCCCCCTTCAGCGTTCCGGGAAGGCATTAGAAGAAAATTTAGAAGGGGCATGTTCCATATTTTTGCAAAAAAGTTTCATTTTGGTACGCCACATTTATTGGATTTTCAGGTTGCTGCGTGGTGGTTGGCTAGGCTGTACGCGTGCTTTCGTAAAGTGGCACCTTTCGCCCTACCCGTTGAAGTTTTCGCTCTGGTCCACTGCCACCACACACCCACACTGCCATTGCACCCCCCGCCACCCCCGCGCGCGCGCGCGCTCGCTCGCCTCGTCTCGTCAGGCCAAGGCATGGCTGGCTTGGCTTGGCATGGTATGGTATGGCTTGGTGTGAGAGCCAGGTGCTTTCATAATGAAGTGTGGTGATACTTGCCGACACAATATCTCAAAATTGAATTCGGGACTTTCTGTCAAGTTATTGCAGCTCCCCCTTCAGCGTTCCGGGAAGGCATTAGAAGAAAATTTAGAAGGGGCATGTTCCATATTTTTGCAAAAAAGTTTCATTTTGGTACGCCACATTTATTGGATTTTCAGGTTGCTGCGTGGTGGTTGGCTAGGCTGTACGCGTGCTTTCGTAAAGTGGCACCTTTCGCCCTACCCGTTGAAGTTTTCGCTCTGGTCCACTGCCACCACACACCCACACTGCCATTGCACCCCCCGCCACCCCCGCGCGCGCGCGCGCTCGCTCGCCTCGTCTCGTCAAGCCAAGGCATGGCTGGCTTGGCTTGGCATGGTATGGTATGGCTTGGTGTGAGAGCCAGGTGCTTTCATAATGAAGTGTGGTGATACTTGCCGACACAATATCTCAAAATTGAATTCGGGACTTTCTGTCAAGTTATTGCAGCTCCCCCTTCAGCGTTCCGGGAAGGCATTAGAAGAAAATTTAGAAGGGGCATGTTCCATATTTTTGCAAAAAAGTTTCATTTTGGTACGCCACATTTATTGGATTTTCAGGTTGCTGCGTGGTGGTTGGCTAGGCTGTACGCGTGCTTTCGTAAAGTGGCACCTTTCCCCCTACCCGTTGAAGTTTTCGCTCTGGTCCACTGCCACCACACACCCACACTGCCATTGCACCCCCCGCCACCCCCGCGCGGGCGCGCGCTCGCTCGCCTCGTCTCGTCAAGCCAAGGCATGGCTGGCTTGGCTTGGCATGGTATGGTATGGCTTGGTGTGAGAGCCAGGTGCTTTCATAATGAAGTGTGGTGATACTTGCCGACACAATATCTCAAAATTGAATTCGGGACTTTCTGTCAAGTTATTGCAGCTCCCCCTTCAGCGTTCCGGGAAGGCATTAGAAGAAAATTTAGAAGGGGCATGTTCCATATTTTTGCAAAAAAGTTTCATTTTGGTACGCCACATTTATTGGATTTTCAGGTTGCTGCGTGGTGGTTGGCTAGGCTGTACGCGTGCTTTCGTAAAGTGGCACCTTTCGCCCTACCCGTTGAAGTTTTCGCTCTGGTCCACTGCCACCACACACCCACACTGCCATTGCACCCCCCGCCACCCCCGCGCGCGCGCGCGCTCGCTCGCCTCGTCTCGTCAAGCCAAGGCATGGCTGGCTTGGCTTGGCATGGTATGGTATGGCTTGGTGTGAGAGCCAGGTGCTTTCATAATGAAGTGTGGTGATACTTGCCGACACAATATCTCAAAATTGAATTCGGGACTTTCTGTCAAGTTATTGCAGCCCCCCCTTCAGCGTTCCGGGAAGGCATTAGAAGAAAATTTAGAAGGGGCATGTTCCATATTTTTGCAAAAAAGTTTCATTTTGGTACGCCACATGTATTGGATTTTCAGGTTGCTGCGTGGTGGTTGGCTAGGCTGTACGCGTGCTTTCGTAAAGTGGCACCTTTCGCCCTACCCGTTGAAGTTTTCGCTCTGGTCCACTGCCACCACACACCCACACTGCCATTGCACCCCCCGCC